>JAOXNX010000026.1:8704976-8718886 GCA_028566075.1 Solidago caesia | reverse complement strand
GGCTCCGCATCGTCAATAACTCCCTTAGACGATATTCCTGAGATACCACACCATTATTTCAACTTTGGGAATTATCATAAACTGATAGATATTTGTGATAATGAAGATGAAATAACAGGTGATGAACTGCCTGTATTAGTCAATTTACTATTTGTTTTTTTTTTTATCAGTTTACACTATCATTGTCGACAACTACGAAAAAACTGCCATGAAACACCACCTTACAGGAGGCTGCAAGAAAGAATAGAAGACAAAAATAAAAAAGACGGCAGCCCATTGATTGTTTTCACTCTCATAGATATCAGGTACCAATACAACTAAAATCATTCTTTATTTCATACTACGCATACTAAAAGTGCTACCAACACAGCAATGTGCCCGTTCAAGTTATCCTTTGGAAAGAAATAGCAACGGCCAAGAGCATATTTGATAGGGAAGCCATCGAAAAAGCAAAAGAACCAGTGATCATAGCAGTTACCGCAACGAGGGTCGTCAGCTACTCAAGTAAGCTCACAGTCTCACACAAATAAATTAACTAATAAACAGAAAAACGCGAGTTTTAGCAGCAAAACATTCATACAGAATTACCGAGAATTTTTAACTAAACACAGGAAAGCCACAGCTGCAATCAACAACCAACACATTTGTATTCCTCAATCCACAAATTCCAGAGACCGAAAACCTTCTAAACAGATGAAATCCATTGCACTTACATACATGAATTTTAAAACATTAGCTATTGCAGGAAAGCTTGCTGTTCTGTTAAGCATATTTTTAAATCTCTCAATAAATCCGTGAAAACAGAAACTATAATTAACTGATATATTAATGTGGAGATAGTTGTGACAACCTATGAATGTAGAGATAGTTTTGTTCATGATTTGGAAATCTATGTATCTGAAAATACTTGAGCTTTCACCAAATAATCAGCCTGATACAGACTAAATCGGGCTTTTTTTTTAATTGAGCTGAGACTGTTTGTTTTCATCTTCTTTGTTTTTACCAGCCTAAAGTTTACCCAAAAAGACGAGTTTCGTTACGTAGAAAATAAGGAGCTTTAACCCTTAATTAGTTATTCAGAATGGGATAGAATTCTAAAAGATAATGAGCATGAAAGTTGAAGTTTCTTAACTACCGAGGTCATATGGACTACTTATAAAAGATAAAAATGGTAACGGATAAAGTGACTACGAGCAATTGATGTTAGATTCAAGACATAAATTATATCAACTATGAAGTCTGAACGTAACCTGTTGAGAAAGTAGAATAGCGTATCAAAAGCAAAATGAGAAACCTGAATGATAAAATCAACAAATCCCTCGCACTGACCAAAAATTTGGTCGAATGGCAGCATAACTAGGCTGCAAAGAACCATCTTTTAGAGAAGGAGAAAAAATTAGTCAGTCACACTTATGAAACCTGAACTGTTGTGAAGATGAGATTTAAAGTCGAGAAAAAGCTGGGTTAAGTAGTTTGGGTAACGAGTCGAAATGGGTAAGTCTTTAGTGAGTCATAATAGGTCAGGTCATATGGGCACAACATGAAAACATCTTTTCCCCATTTTTTGTATTTTAGAAGTAATTATCAAGTTAAATATCATTGCAAAAACTGTATAACTAAAACCTATTCTAATAATTTTTTAAAACAAATTTTTAAGGTTTTACGCTTAATTCTAATTGATATGTTGGAAATGAAAACTTGAAAGTTTGCACAAGTTGTCGCTAACGGGTTGTCGTGGGTAACATGACCCGTTTGGCCGTTATTTATGAGATTCATGTCAAATGAGTTTGTTAGGCCCATGTGCATATCATTATGCTCGGAACATGGTTTTATGCATTTGCAAACATTGAGTTATTGCATATTTAATTTACCGCAAAAATCAATTCATTGTAAAGATTTTGTAATTTGGTCCTAAAGTTGTAATCCTTCTGCCACAATTAAAGGGATAATAAAGTAACTCTATAGGTTGTATATTGTTTATGCTACTGTTTTGCAGTAAATTAGTTGTTTGGAAGCTGCATTATAGCTGGTTTTTTTTTTTTTTTTTTTTTTCAGGTTTTATAGGGGCTGTTTGAAAGCTATTTGGGCCCTGTTGGAAGGCTATGTAGATACTAAGACTAGCAGTTCAAAAAGGCACAAAACCAAGGACTGATACAAATATATAATAGGCGCCACAAGATGCAAAAATAGAGCAACATAACCATAACTAGCTCCAAATTTTTTGTTAGCACAAATTAGCAATTGGTGTTTGCTGCTTTTGAATGAAATGGAATATTTAATAATCGCCGCATATTTAAAATCAAAATTTGTTATAAAACCAATCATCAATAGATGGATTGGAACTTAAAGGTACCAGAGAATTAGAGGTCTTGGATTCAAATTGAAAAGACAATACCGCTAAGTTTAAATTTACCGTTTAAAAAAAAATTATAAATAAATATAATTAAAAACTTGAATGTTTAACAACATTATAAGTTTTATATATTAATCTAAAAATTCTGTAAAACAAATTATAATTAAAATTCTTCTTTAACATTTTTATTATAAAATTACAGCTATTATAGAATTACATGAAGGGGTTACTCTTTCTGATGTTTATGTCAAGTTTACAACTCAAAGTCGCTTAGTCTAATCTAAACGGCCAAATCCATTTCAATATTACTCCACACATTTGCAATTTTTTATAAGACTTGAGAATATGACATTAACGTGAAACAAAATAAGTGGGTTTCGGTTGGGGGTTAAACGAGTTTTGATTGAAAACTGATGAGCCCAACCTCAATCTACATAACCCACGTTTGGATTGGGCTAGTAATCATTGGCGGATCCAATGTATTAAAGGAGGAGAAGACCGACCCCAACGGCTAGTAATCACTGCTTCAACATCAGCCATCTGCCCTCCATTCCTCCAAATTCAACAAGAACAAATGCTTACTGACCTAGCTACGCCTCCACCACCGATCTCCGACATCATTTTTGCGTTTGTTCCGTGCTTCATGTGGTCATGAAAGAAACAGAGATCGTAAGGTGCTTCGTTTTCTTAACTTCACGCAGGTAACTATTTGATTCGTATGGGTGTGTCAAGTAATCGACGTTGGATTGTTATGCAGTTATCAAGTAATCGTAGTTTATTTGGTAGTTTATTTGGATTTATGCTTACATTGTTCTCGTTTCAAATTGTGGATCAGACCATCTTAAGTTAATCAGCAAGTAGTAACTTTCATCTAATATTTACTTTCATTATTACAGTGGGAATGTAATATATATACGGTTTTTTAACAACAATTTTATTAAGATTGATAAGCTAGCCAGATGCTAGATCAACATACATCACAACAAAATCAATACACCAAAAACAACACCAGTGATTTAAATTTAAAACAGAACCGAGGATCAAGCAGGCCGGTCAGTAGCATATCGACCCGATTTATGTATAAAACCAAAGAAAACTTAAGGTTTTGACATCACCAAGAAGCATGATAGGGGATACTTCTTTGTTATTAAAGATTTTTATCATTTTTTGCTCTCCAAATCAACCAACAAGCTGCGAGGATAATAGCTTGAACCACCTTCTTTTTACTCTTGTGAATTGGTGCAAATTCAAGTACTTGTAATACGTCGTCGACGCCAAAAACAAAAAAGGGTATCTTACACCTTTGAAATATTTCTGTTGTGAACAGTTGCGCCCAGTTGCACGAAGTTAGCACGTGTTCCATTGATTCTTCAGCTTCACCACATATAGCACAAGAGGTGTCTTGAATAAGAACATTCCGATTAAGAAGGGCACACCGGGTTGGAAGACGATCCATCTCAGCTCTCCAAACAAAAATGTTTACTTTTTTTATATTATATATATAATATTAAAAAAACCGCTCGTTACTGTCATTATTCCCTTCACGAGCCTCCAATCACGAAGGCAATAACGAGACACACCTAATGGTGTGCTCTGATATGGCATGTATCACGAGTGGATCACGAATCCATTAGGAGTGTATCACGAGTGGATCACGAATCCATTAGGAGTGCTCTAATCGTCTTGCTCAAGGCCACCATATATTATAACAAATTCCATAATTACAAGATCAGGAATCCAATGTCTCTTTCATTAGAAATGCCAAATCCACCGTCAGGAGCTAACAATGCTAGCGTCACATCTATCCCCACTCACTCTTGTCGTCGCTCTATGAAATTCCTAGGTGCAAAGTCAATCTCACTCGCAATCTCGATCACTGTTGGACTCATCGTCTATTTGGACATCCATAAACCGACAGAAGTCTTGAAACAAGCTTGGCGATTGCTTGCAATCTTCCTCACCACCATTGCTGAACTCATGCTTCAGCCTTTACCTGTCAGTGCATGGTCCATCGTCTGTTTAACAATCTCATTGGTAACAAGAACACAAACGTTTAAAAATGCATTTGTAGCTTTTACCAACGAAGCGATATGGTTGATTGTGATATCATTCCTCTTCAGTAGAGGGTTTCTGAAAACAAGTCTCGGTGATCGGGCGATGTACTTTGTTAGATGGTTGAGCAAAAGTATTTTGGGTTTAGCATATGGATTGGCAATTGGTGAAGCCATAATTTCACTAGTGATGCCAAGCGCCACCGCTAGAGCTGGTGGAATATTCTTTCTAATTATTAATTCACTAGCAATTGCTGGCAAGTCAAGTCCTAAAGACGGTTTTGCTCGTAAAATTGCTGTATATTTTATCCAGTCTCAGGTACAGGTACCATATATAGTAGTTATGTTTTTAGTTCTAAGCACTTAATTAAATCAAATTAAATGTAAACAATAATCTTTTTAGGTATAATTTGTTGGTTTCAGGTTCCTTTAACTCACACACAATAACACTATCTACGTATGTATGGAGTAAATTAATAAAAGAGGGAGTTATAACTGAGAGTGTTTCTTTAATATGAAAAGGGTACAAAACTAAACAAATAAAATAATTCCTATTTATAACCAAAAGAAAGCAAAGAAAAATAAAAGAAACAAACCTTACGTTCCTTATTTCTAGCAACTAACGAACGAATAGATAAACACCCAAACCCACGTTCAGCTACTTAATTATCTGGTCAACCAAGACTAATTTTTCATTTATTTAAAACGACATACAGACCCATTTGACCCGTATGCTAGACCGTGACCCGTAAACTAACCCGGTCAACCTATTAACCCAACATAATGTCCATTTAAATTATTTATATAAGAACCATAAAAATACCTTTTTAGTAGGATTATTAGTTTGTTGAGTTTATATTTAAATAAATACACGAAATCAATATAAAAAGTATTATTATCTCTTTTACAAATAAATAGTTTGGAAATATCAACTTAATATTAAACTAAGAAGATATGATTTTCAACATCCATTATTGTTATTAGATATTTTGATGCATTTTTGTCTTAATAATGAAATCCACCATTAGAAAAACAAATTGAATTATGATATAACTAACCACAAAAACATATATATATATATATAGTAATAACATTGTGTGTGTGAATTGTATGTGAATATTTCCTATTTATTTCTCTTTGGTTCTCTGCACTTGTGCAGAACATAACCATGTTTATTCAACCTAATAAAATCAAGATGATCTACATATATGATGGTTCCTGGTCAACAATGACATCAAATTGTTTCCACGTTGTATTTAGTTTATGAAAATGTTCTGAAACAGTACTTTCATTTTCATGGAGTGAATTTGTCTTTTGATGAATATTAAACACAACTAAACCATCTACCATCTGATAGGTATCTTTTAAATGAACCCATACTTCACATGCTAATTTTGAAAAAAGAAAAACTGACTCGGACATAACTCCTCTAATGTTGAATTTAAAATTCAGGATAGTACAACTAAATTGCACAACTAAATTGCACATGTCCTACAGCTTTAAAGAATATCAATTAAGTCCTAAAATCTTTCACCATAGAGCTCCAATTAGACCTCATATTGTTATTTTAATGATACCCATCAAGATCCCAAACTTAAAGACACGTTGAAGTTTTACATAGCCAGTTGCAAATAACAACACACCATCATTTAATTATAACCAACTCAGTGCCATATATGGTCAAAATTTTTAACGTATAAGAGGATAGAATACCTCCATAATATACTGCAGCCTGACCACTACTATAATGTGTAAGTGTGCCATAAAGATTCGTGTTGTATGCCAAAAGCAAGGCAAAAAGATTTCAGGAACCTTAGCCTTTAGGTGCATTGACACGAAAGACAAGTATAAAACACCAATATGAGTCGTCTGACCCGTAACCAGATAGTGAATGGAGAAATAAAAACACTGGAGAATAAGAAGCTCAACATGCCATCCAACTCATAAAGATTTGAAAAAACTTGCTACACATTTATACAACCATGGTACGATGCCTAGGGCACTTAGTTGCTTTGCCATGTCCAAGAGCACCGCAAACCAAGCCAATGCACGGAACATCGAACAACATGGGATATATTGGCTTGTTTTGTGGTGCTCTTGGGCATGGCAAATCAACTAAGTGCCCTAGGCATCGTACCATGGTTGTCCAAATGTGTAGCAAGTTTTTTCAAATCTTTATCAGTTGGATGGCATGTTGAGCTTCTTATTCTCCAGTGTTTTTATTTCTTCATTCACTATCTGTTTGCGGGTCAGACGACTCATATTGGTGCTTTATACTCGGCTTTCCTGTCAATGCACCTAAAGGCTAAGGTTCCTGGAAGTCTTTCTGCCTTGCTTTGGGCATACAACACCAATCTTTTTAAAACAACGGGACAGGTGCAATTCAGTATTCTATCCTGAATTTTAAATTCAATTCAATATTAGAGGAGTTATATCCGAGTCAGTTTTTTTTTTCCTTTTCAAAATTAGCATGTGAAGTATGGGTTCATTTAAAAGATACCTATCAAATGGTAAATGGTTTAGTTGTGTTTAATATTCATCAAAAGGTAAATTCACTCCTTCAAAATGAAAGTACTATTTCAGAACGTTATCATAAACTAACTTTTTTTTGAACGGCTAATTGGAATCAGTCACGTACCACTGGAGTATTATCATGTCATCAAAGGAACCACACGATCATTTTCGATCTCCAAGACATCGATTCAGGAGAAAACCCAATAATTTTGGAAAAACCCCATTTGTGGGATTCAAACTCAGGACCTTACATTGTGTTCACGAGTTTTTTTTTTATAAGGAAAAGAAATGAAAGGAAATGAAGATAAAAGAAAGAAAAAGATGAGGAAAGAGTTATATAATTTGTGTTCTTGAGTTTTTAAAGAAAGAAAAAGAAAAGAAATGAAAATACATTCTAGCATGTTTTTGAGTTGTAAAGAAAAGAAAAGAAAATTGGCAAATTCACAATTATGCCCTAAAATATCTAGAAGAGTAGAAAACAATATATATAGAAAATACAGGGCTATATTGGTCATTTTATAGTAGTTATGATATTTTGTACTTTTCTTTCCTTCTTAATCAGCCCAAAATTGGGCGGAAAAATTTACTACCTAAAGTCTATTACCTAACGCTATGTTTTCGAGTTTTTTTTAGAAGAGAAAAGAAAGGAAGGTATATGATTTGAAAATGAAAGAAAAGAAATGAAAGGAAATGAAAGGAAAGGATCATCTAGTTGTTTTTTTTACATAACTTGGGATGATTGGAAAGGAAATGAAATGATTATCATTTCTATCTTTTCTCTTCTTTTCTCTTATCTTCTTTTCTTATCATTTCCTTTAAAAATAAACTCGAGAACATAGTGTAAATCCTTAGAAATCCCTTCTACTCTTTTCCTTTCTCTCTTATTATTAACTTGAGAAGACAAAAAAGTTTAATTTCTTTCTATTCCATTCTTTTCCTTGACAATAATAACTCAAGAACACACTTTATGGTCCCTGAGCCTTATCCCACCTGAATGCCACTAAGCTATAATGCTATTGGCGTTTATATAACTAACTAATTGACACGTACTAAATATGATAATTGCAACCGTTTGACTATTTGTTTCCTATTTTGACTTTCTACTTCGATTCTTACTTTCTTGATTAACTTGATTAACGACCCAAATCTCCCCTCAATCAAAATAATCAAATTATTGTTCATCTTTTGTGCAGTCATGATCGTTTTCTTTTTTCTTTCTCTTCATGATCCGGATTGAAGCGGGTTATCGGTTTGAAAAATCAATCCGATTTTGTTGAACATTTTTTGTTCGAACAATCGTTAACCGATACCGTATCAAAATCTAATCGGTCGTACGATTAACAATATCCAATTCCATTCTTGATATGATATATATGTTTCTGCGATTCCAACATCACTAGATGCTTTATATATGCTGAAACATTGTAGCCTGTTACATATGAATAGGGCAAACAACATGGTTAGTATACTTATCAGCATTAAGTTACGAAAAAGGTTATAAAGCACAGTGCCAACCCAAGCTTTTTGGTGGTCCTAAGCGAAATCAATTTTGGGGGCCTAGTTTATTAGCATACAAAATAAAGTAAACAGAAAGAAGAAAAAAAAAGGGAGGGGGGGGGGGATTTTTTAAAAGGAAGGTTGGAACTCTTATTTGATAAAATATACAAAACATTAAGCCAAAATATACAAAACATTAAGCCCATTATATACAATATGGGGGCCCAAAGCGGATGCTTGGTTTTTTAGTATATAGGGCCGGCCCTGACCACACCACCGGCCAACATCTACAGCCGGCCATATTTTATCTAAACCAAATAACCACCACACATCGTGCGGGTACAATTAATTAACCTACACTAAAAGAATCCGCTCAAACATAATCAAACAAAACTTAATTTCCATAAATAAATAAAAACAAGATATATTTTGCTATTCATTTCGCATTCTAAGAACGCGCCAATTTTTCAAATTTATGAAAAGAAAAAAAAAAAGAAAAAGTCACCATTGTTACATCTGGAATCCAGACATATATAGCAAGCAAGTAGCAACCCTCATAAAAATTGTGCTTAATACTCAAATATAGCAGTATTATCATTAAACACACATATGAAACCCCAAAATCCCAAAATTTCAAAATTAATTAACCAAAAAAATTTATTAACAGTAAAAACCCTAGCTGAAAGTAACATCATTTTAAAGATCCATACTTACATAACACTTCTAAGCATAAAAACAGTACTAATTCTATTTATGGGTTTTTATTAGTATTTTTTCAATTTTTTTTTTTTTACATAACAGTACTTTGCTCACAAACCCACCACCAGACTAGAATCCACAACTTATTGGTTTAATATTTTAAATAAAATAAACTTTACAAAAAAAAATTTTTTTTTTAAGAAATGAATAAAGTTAACAAGATATAGGTTTATATCAAAGACGATAAATTGATATCGGAAATATATATATATATATGGATGTATATATATGCCTGAGATAGTTGTTCGATCACTGAGTTGTAATTTTCTTTGTTCAAGCTCCTAAGTAACTGCCTAATTTCAGTCGATACTCTCTCGGGTGACAGATCCATGAGATTGACAACTGGGTATAGTTTGATTTAATACACTGATTATGAAAGAATCGCAAGGATTTGAATTAAGGTGACGGTGTGAAAAGAGAGATTTTTGGGACAAGACAGTTGTTGATGAAAATGAAAATTAAAACATGAGTGAGTATGAATGAAGTCTTTGGGGTTTGACGTGTGTGTATTTATGAAGTGCATGGACGATGGTTGGTGAACAAAACCATATAGTACCAACTTTCCTCCCTTTAATCTAAGTTTAATACAAATTTGATCCCTCTTTCCCAATTTGTATCGATTTTTGATTAATTAGAAGATTGAGTATTTTAGGTGAAGGTTAGTGAGTTCTTTTGAAATCATAGTATGTTGTTTTGAGGTTAATAGAAGAGCAATTGTTTCTTAATTTGCTATCCGTTTTGTGAGATACTTTGACGTAGTTAAAGAATCTGCGCGGGAAATATGTATGTTTTTTAACCGTTGCTTTGATCCAATTGAATATGAAGCGGTATTGAATTTACTAATTAAGAAAATTGGTATTTATTGAGAAATAGTTACTATTCAAAATGCATCAGCTGATGGTTATGTTAAGGTGTTTTTCTTTTCAGAATTAGTGTTTGTATTATTGGTTTTCATGGTGGCCAATGGTTTGTTGATCACTCTATAATAATAATTGATTTTGCTGGTCGTTCAAAAAAAAAAATGTTGGTGTCTGCGTTGAAGTCAATTCTGTTGACATCAGATAAGTATAAGGTTGTAAGGTGGACTAAGCTCGCTTAACTACAATTATATGATTGCGTAAAATCGTTGTTGCGGCCAACATATATATGGAAATCATTGTTAGATAGACTAAGCTCGCTTAACTACATATGATTACGTAAAATTAGGCTTTTAGTTATTCTTAGGGTTGTGTGTTTGTAAATATGGAAATCATTATAAAATAAAAAAAAAAAAAAACCATTGGTGAGGGTGAGGGTTAGGGTTACACTTCATGTGTATATTCACACCTTTTTACAATGTTTACAAGTTTATATTAAACGAAATAACACAAACAAGTCGTTAACTATGAAATAGGTTGATTGATAAGAAGTTATGTTGAATGGGTATATTTGTAAAAGGGTTGGTTATTGCAAAATAAATATTAAAGTAAAACAAATAAGATAAGATCTTGATCGTTGAATCATGATAAACTGATGTGTGAAGATTCATATACCACAAGTGTATACACTGATGTACGAAGATTTTCATAATGCACAATGATTTCCAGTTAAAAGAACATGTTTGTTTTATTTGTTTTATTTTTATACTTGTTTTATTTAAACAAGAATCTATTTGTAAGATGTCAAATACTCAAAGGATCGTTCTTGTAATTTGTTAAATGCTAGATACATTTATTAGAATGTATTAAATAAAAATAGATTTAATGACTGTAATACAATTTACTTTATAATAATATAAAATATAGTATAATACAATGATAGTAATAAAGTTTGCGTTATCTATCTATCTATCTACCAATATAATAAAATGGGATTGAAGCATCATTTAATCGATACATGGCGTTTTATTTAAGCAACACGATTCTTTTTAATTTTATATTTAATAAAAATAATCTTATTTTTTTGAATAGCATCGATAACAAAAAAATTTAATTAATTAATATATAGATTTAGATATCTAATAAAATTAAAACTCTTATATTAAAACTCTATTATATTAATATATTCATTATTACTATATTTATCTATTTCCATCACAAATCATATATTTGGTGGTAATTTATATTTTTCAATATATTGCTATTTAACAATAAACTAAAACATGATTATAGCATCTTTTGATCGACACGTGACGCGGTATTAAAACGAGACGCATCCCTTTAGTTTATATTAATAAATCTTATTTTTTTTAATTTAGATATTATATATAATTAAAACTATTATTTAATTAGTATATAAATATATTTAACATAATTAAACTCTTATTATTATAATATTACCACATCTATCAAAATAACTATAACTAAAAGCTACAAACTATAATAATCCATTAAAAATATTTTAAATTAAATTTATGATTATATATGGAGATTATAATATTTATAACTAATCTTTATCAATAATAAGAATTCCATACACATATATGTGCTTTACCTATATAATTATTGTTCATATATTTTATTATGAGTAATGATAAATCCTCCTAATTCATCAACCTAATAATCCTCCTAATCATAAGATCAAACCACATGGAAAAATCAAGGGAGGTGATAAAGAAAGATAATAAATAAATTACACATGTTTTTAGGATATTCGAATGCTCATTTTGATATGAATCTCACCATTTTTAACCCTCTTTAACGAATGATAAAAATATAAGAAAATGATAGCATAGCCCCCGAATCTATTTTTAACTTTTATACATATATAAAAGTGTTGTATATGGAATATAACCACCTCCTAAGTCCTAATAATATGCATAAATATAATAATACTACTAATTTATGCATGTCTAAACAAATTTACCATTGTCGAGGAGTTATGTTTCAGGAGCTATGTTTATCATTTCCTAAAAATATATTATCATCTCACAAGAATGACGCCCTTTAAACTTATTCTTTTTTCTTCGGATGATAAAAATGAACATTAACATACATTATCAGGAAAAGAATATTTCACAACGTTACGTATAGTTTGTTAGTAAAATGGATAACCGATTCATTATCGATCCCTCACCGACCGGACCCACGACCAATACAAGAGAAGGTAAATCACGTATAACTATGATTAAAGGGACATGTGGTGATATTTGAACCGCCGACTTACACTTTTATGTTGCATGTCCTCTATCATGCACTGAACTATCATCGAGGGGACAAGTACTTGTGACTTTCATGACAACGGATCTTTTAAAGTTTATGACAAATACTTACACTAACATGATTCCGATAACAATTTTAATTATAAATATAAGTTCTTTTTCTTAATCTTGATTTGGGCCACAAATTATGATGCTTCTCTGGACCTTATTAGTTGTACATGTGGATCCAAACACGATGGCAAATTGGCAATTTTTAAACTATGTATATTTTATATCATCGTGCATGTATTCGTCGAATAAGAACATATACATATTTTTTGTAAGATTATGAGTTGATTGAAGCACTACAAACAAGGACGTTACGTGGTTGTATATATATGACAAAAACGTGCAACATGTGTCAATCACTGTTTAAGCTTTCATTGCGTTCAAATTCTACTTTAATGAGATATTTTAAGGTAAGTAATCTTTTTTAATGCTCCATGAAGAAAAAGTCCATCCTTTTGTCATGCCAATCACAATCGATGATACTAGGTAAGGTATAGTTATATTTGAGTGTATACCGTCAAAATTATATATAACATATTATAAAGCATTTAACCCTTTTCCCTTCCTTCTCTTCCTTTTTTCTCAAAAAGGAATTTAATGTAACTATTTTACCTCTCTCATCTAGTACTATTCTATCAATCCCCTAAAATACCCACATTATCTTTTTTAATAACATCACTTAAAATACCTATAATATCCACATCCCCTAAAATACCTACGATACCGTCATCCTGCCGCCACCGCCACCACTAGTCGTCACTCATCTCTCACGTCTCGATGCCGCCACCATCACCCAGCCGCATTGCACGTGTAACCTTCTACTTAATTATCAATCATTTATTAAACTAAAACTTTAAATTTTATATAAAAAATACATGAAAAAGACTCAAACCTTTTTATAGCTTTTTCACTAGCCATATTAAGCTATTATTAATAAATAATGATGAATATCGGGTCAACAATATTAACCCCAAACGGTAACTTAGGCTCAATTAAATGTAAGCTACAACATGGTTACATTTTTTTGGAAAGTCGTGTTTCGAATCACAACGTCAGCTCATCATACAAGGATGAATGCCACTCGGTATAGATTATATTGTCTTAACCAAACCTATGTTACAACATAGTGACTTCTCCAAGAAAACCCCCCTAAATGCACCAGCCAAAACTCGAACTAGGAAAAAAAAACCCAAGACCATCATTGCCTTACATGGTTGGGTATGTTTAGATTTGGTGGTTTAGTTTCCAAAAGTAAAATTAAACTAGAATAATATAGCAAATGGATGAAAAGAAATTCATTAAGGATACTATAGTCTTTTTAAGTTGTTTGCGCACACAATAACATGTATAGTCTTTTTAAGTCGTTTGCGCATACAATAACATGTAATATAAAGATGAATTCAAACAATAATTTGAAAGATAAATGTATACGAAAGGATACTAAGTGAAAGTTATTTTCAAATAATTAGCTTTTATATATGATGGAAAATTTGTTTTTCCCGCTTTTAGACCATCTGTGACAAGGGGGTAGTGGACTTAGTGGTCACCG
>JAOXNX010000026.1:8643049-8662749 GCA_028566075.1 Solidago caesia | reverse complement strand
CATTTTTGTTTTGTATTTGATTTATTGTATGACTAATTGTGTTCAATATATGTGTTCATATAGTTCCTCTGTATAATCCCATTGCACATTTTTCTTAATGTTGCATCTCGCGTTTCCGCCTCCGACGGGGTGTTACATTCCCCTTAGTCTAACATATCTTCCGTGTAATCCATTAGTTCTCTCTTTTAATCTCAACCTTTGATTTTAACAAGTGTTATGATCATATTATTAGAGGAATTTTAAGAGGATTTTATAAGATTTATCATTATCCTAATTTGTTATGTTAATGTATGGGTAATAATAGATTCTCATAATTCATCCTCCTAAAAATCCTTCTAAACATAAGATCATGACACATGTAAAAATCAAAAAATGAGATGATGAAAAAGAATAAATACATTACACATATCGAATTTTTAAAAAAATAGGAGGAATATTATGTTAAAATTTAAGAGGATATATCATTTCTCTTAACATTAACACTGAAATTGTGACATATATATATTAGATAATAAAGTCAGTTCAACTAGTGGAGTAATAAGATTTTACATATATGATAGAGGTTCAATCCTTGCTTTGTGGAATTTTTCCTTGAAAGCCACACTGCGGTAGCCAGGATACGGTTACGACACTCGTGTCTACCCTGTAGTGGCCCTCATCCTTGTATGGTGAGGTGAAGTTTGTTATCCGAAATACACCGTTCCAAATAGATATATATATATATATATATACTATATGGATGCCCGCATTATGTGGCTGCGATGGTGGTAGCGACGAAGGTGTGGTGGTGGCATCGACGGGTGGTTGCGGCGGCGGCGACTGGTGGTGATAGTGGCGGCTGCTAGTAGTGTAGGTTATTGATGTATAAGGGTGTAATGTAGTTATTTTAGGAGTTAAGAGATGAGTAGTTGTAAAATAATTCATTTATTATATTTTTAGTAGACTATGTTTGTAAGTTGTTAGATGTGTTGATTATATAAAGATATATTAGAAAAAATTGGTTCATGATTTATAATTGGGAGGTTTGAAATGGATATATATATATATACTATTAAAACTCAAAAAACATAAATGGATGTACAATAATTGCTACTTCAATGATTAAGTTTATCCTCAGTATACATAGATATCATAAATTTACATTTGTGTTATTTGACTTGTATTCAACTAAGAGTATCTAATACACTTTTCAAAGATCCTTGATTTTAAAAGTATATGTGGTGATCTATTAATCATAAAGTTGTGAATTTAAGTCTTATAATGGATAAAATTGAAAATATTGTGTAGATTATTTGTAAGTCTATGACATGAATTTTTAAAAAATTTTCTAATGACAGTTTTAGGGGCTGTCAATAACATGCATAAAAAAGTTGTACCTTTCATATAAAATTTATGATAAAAATACAAAAAATTTATGCACGTTGAGGTTGTCATTAACAAAACCTATTTTTTTTATTGGGTTTTGCTAAACAAAGCCCTAAGGACTGTATATAAGGTGCATTAAATTGTTGTACACTTACTATAAAATTCAGGGGATGAACTTTTAATATAAAAAGTACAATTTTTTTATACGTTAAGTGCAGCCCTAAGGGCTGTATTTAACATTTTCCTTTTTTATTTAGTTTGCTTTTGTTATGAAGTTAAGATAAAAATGTAATAAAAGGAAAGAAAGAGGGGTAAAAGTAGAAATGCATTAAAGGTGTGATATATGGAATCAGGATTGTGTAAGAAAAGGCTGACACCGACGTTGACTCTTATTGTACGGAATGTATTCTTAGTCAGAGAGATATGTTCCCAAGAGATATTTCTCTTTCTCTCAATATATACCATGTTATTATTATTATTTAAATTTGAATAAAAAATATTTTTTTATAACATAATGGTTTTATTATTAAGCTTTGGTAACAAGTGAATGGAAAGGCGAAATTGGTATGTTTTCAGTTGCATTAAATAGTTTGAACTTTGAACTTCGTAAAGAAGTTGGTTATTCTTATAAGCTTCGTATATGATTGTAATTACCTTGTGTCTGTCGAGTTATTGCGAGGACTAATATGAATAAAAGTTATCTTAAAAAAAAAACAAGTTAATCAAAAAACGAAATTGGTATATTTTTAGTTACATTAACATAGTTTGAACTTTGTAAAGAAGTTGGGTAATTTTGTTGGTTATCATCAAGGCTAAATTGCCTATAATCACAACTAATGTTGTTGACTATAGTAGTGGGCAATGTTCGGATTTTAAGGTAAACTACATAGTTTTTTCATGTGATATAACTTCCATGAAAAAAATTACTTTCTAATAATGCACTAAGTACAACTATTTTGTGTTAAAAGTATTAATGTATTATTTACTTGGTCCACTAAATTGGTCCTTGTAAAAAAAATTGTGAACCTATTAACATTTAGTTCTCGGATTTATAATTTAATATTGTAATGGATAAGCGATATATTTTGGTTATTCATTGATCAATTTCACAATCAACATTTTAAAGGTAAATTATGTAACACTGTGATTAAAGGGATATGTTAATGGATTTGAATGTGTGAACCATGTTTTATATTGCACTAGATTTATTCTCATGTGTACACATGATTAGGTAATTTTAGTTAACTTGAGTTTAAATTAAATTTAGAAAATTGTAAAGATTTTTTAGATAAGAAAGTCCAGTTTTAGGTAACTTGAGTTTAAGTTAATTTTTACATATTGTAGAGATTTTTTAAATAAGAAATGTAATAAATTGAGCTTCTGATTGATCAATTAATAAAATTAAGCATTGTTATTGGTTAGTTGGATTTTAGCCTAATTGTTTTTTTTATTCATATTTAAAATCAAGATGACCCTACTACTAGACTACCATAGCAGATAATTTAATTTTTAAATATACTTTTATTTATATATTTAAGTTTGTCTAATATTTGTAGTTATAATTTTTTAGTTTCTTACATAATCTTTAACATTTTTTTAAATATCCATTTGGCACGACCTTGTTACACTTTCTAATGCAATTTACAATCTAATGTTAGCCAACAAAATGAATGTCAATTATGATATTTTTGTGTCTGTTGGTTTGTTGTACCGGGTCACGACTCATGTAGAAAGTTGCCTAGCCAACATATCTTAACAACACCATTGTTGACGCCACGACACTTCACCTCTACACTAGATCGGTAGACAACGTTCAGTGGCGGAATCAGGATTCAAAGTGACGCGTAGCATAAATTTTTTTTTATCACTAGCCTTATATCGACGTAAAGTAACGATAACGACTAGATGGTTAAGATTTTTAGCATCTTTAAGATTTTTGGGCTATTTTTAACGGTTTTTAAGAGTTTTTTGGCATTTTGGTAGTTTTCATTTATCATTTAGTACGTATTTATAAGTTGTATTACTAGGAAAATCTTTTAAAAGTTTAGAGTTGGTTTCATTGCTAGGAAAATGTTTTAGAAGTTGGATGACGTACACATGAAGTTGTAGGCCTTAATTTCTAAAATGGCAGGCATGTCCCATTCTTTGAGAGAGGAGCAGCATCATGGAGTATTATTTGAGGAATATCATCCGGAGATATTGTTTCCTCAATAGTCTGTTCTTCATGGCTCCAAAAGTTCTCCTGACCTTTTTGAGTTGTTTCAGGGACATTTTCGTGTTGATCGTTTGCCCAATTGATGATCTTTTCCTCATCTTCTTTCTGGGTGGAATTGAATTCATTTTCTTAATCGTCACTAGAATCTTACTTAATTTGTGGGGATATTAATCAATTAACTGCTTGGGGCACTTAATTAAGTTCGTGATTAACTAGTTCCCATTTCATTTATTGAACTTTGTATATTACAAAAAAACTAATTAATTAAGCTAGTCCTTTTTTTTAAAGACAGAAGGGATAACTGGCTAACACCCCCAACTTCGGTGCGCCCACCTCAAGATCGAATCCTGGCTATGCCTTAAAGGGTTTGCTCCCCCAGTCTTAGTGGGTATAACACAGTTAAGGCCCCCTCACCAAATTTACATTTAGCAGGATTCAAACCTTCGCCAATCCAGGAAGAAACCACAAGTAGAAAACTCCCTGATATTGATCAACCTTTAAAACTAACCTTTTCATCTTTTTTTTTTTTAACGGCATACCCTTAGTCACATGTTCCGTCCAAATTAGATCTTAAATTATTTACAAACAAGAATGTTACCCCGCGCGTTGCGAAGGTGTTGTTACATAAAGCTTAGGGTTGTTAACCTTTTCATCTTTTATTTTTAACTACCAACACTTCTACTACTACTACATGATTTTAGTCCTCATTATATTTTTAACTGCCAACACGTACTTGGGACGTGATTTTAGTTGTTCCTAGCTAGAAAGATGAGAATTTTAATACACGTACATGTTTATTACTTCCTTTTTTATAAGAAACCATAAAATTTGAACGTAATAAAAGTAAATATATTACCTTCTCTATCATCAAATTTATA
Source organism: Solidago caesia (assembly GCA_028566075.1). Taxonomy (NCBI): domain Eukaryota; kingdom Viridiplantae; phylum Streptophyta; class Magnoliopsida; order Asterales; family Asteraceae; genus Solidago; species Solidago caesia. The sequence continues at coordinate 8,658,291 of JAOXNX010000026.1, read as the reverse complement.
CTTTTGGTCCCTGTGGTAAAAAAAAAAAAGAGACTATAATACCCATTATGTGCAGGTCACGTGACCTCACATTTAACAGCCGTTAGGTATTTGGATAAAAAACGTTGACTGGGCAAACTTTTTTGGTCCAAAAACGTAATTTATGAAACCTAAGGATGAAGCCTGTAATTTCGTGACCACGACAATGACCAAAATTATAATTTACTCTATTAGATAGATAACATGAAATTAATTATTATTAATTAATTTATTCTAAATGTCACCTGGATTACTTAAACTCATAAAAAGGAAAACTACTTCCGTCATATATATGGTTCTCGCAAGAACCACTGTCTATATATATATACTAGTCTTAATACCTGTATAATGTACGGATTGACTACATATATCGTACGACTGATTTTTTTGTTTGTAAAGAAAATAGTAATTGAACATGTTTCATCACATATATTTGATCTCCCCAATAATAACCTAATAGCGCGAGACATGTACCATAAAAATATTGGTCAATATCTAATATTACTTTTGATATTGGTAATGGTGTTACCTAAACTAACATCATAATGGTGAAACATGATTCACGTTGTTTTAAAATTGTCAACCACGTTTAGTTAGGTTAATAGATGGATAAATAATTAAATAATAAGTATTATTTAATTATAAGCTGGAAACATAGAAATATTGTTATTATTTACTTATTAATTTAACATGTCTTATGAATTAAAATAAATAAGTTTTATTTTTGTATATTATAAATATCAATATGTTGTAAATTATAAATTAGCACCGCAAATATGAATGTAGATGTAGTATAATAGAATTTTTAATATAAGAGTTTTAATTATATTAAGTATCTATATTTTTAATTAAAAGTTTTAATTATTTATGGTATCTAAAAAGTAGGATTGTTGAATTTAAATTTAAATGGACGCATGTCACTTAAATAAAACATCGAGTGCCGTTAAAAGGAGATCTCAATACTGTTTTAATATGGATTATTGCCATCATACACATCGAAGGATATCCTTTTGATAATATATAACTAATTTCGATAATATATAACTAGGAAGTACAAAGCCCTGCATTGCGGGGCTAAAATAATCGTCTATGCACGTTGCCATGGATATATGTTTTATTTTCTAATGACAATACCACAAACACAACATCGTAGATGTGTTTATTCCTGAAAAGCACAAATAAACATATGGAAGTTTGGTGTCCAAAATTACGAAATGAAAGCTTTAGTGTCAAAAGGAAAGGGATGTTCATGCCGCGTGCTGCCGTGGGTATTTTTCTCCTTTTTTAAGGGCAAGATGACAAACAAATTATCATAGTTATGTTTAATCCCATGTCTCACAAATAAACCAAATGTTAACAAAGAAACGCAAAAGTGAAACCAAAACAAAAAACCGGGGGAAAAATGTATAAAAAATGGAGTAAAAACGGAGAAAACAAAAATGGGTTAAAACCAAAGAGTTCAAAATCAAAGGGTTCAAAATTGGGGTTTAAAACCAAAGGGTTCAAATTCAAAATCGAAGGGTTCAAAACCAAAGGGTCGAAGAAAAGAAAAGAAAAAAATCACGGGGGCCACGGGTTACTATTCATGAAGGTTAGTATTCATGATTCCAAATTTCCAATCCTATTAATATATAGATATAATATTAAGTATGATTAAATAAATTAATTTTTTATTATATATTAGGTAACTAAAAAATGGAATTAACTTTTACAAAACTAAATTATACACATATCGTTCAAATAAGGTGTCATGTGCCGATCAAAGTATACCACACTACTGCTTTAGCTATATTAGTAGCCGCTAGATTTGTTTAGAATCAAACTTGAATCCATATTCTCTTTTTATATGATGTTTCTTAAAATAATATAAATAATAAAAGTAAATAAACCTACACATAAATCAACAAGTGTGCTGATCACATCGCATTCCTATGACATTTACTTGGCAATATTTGCAATGAATGAGGGGGTAAGGGGGAAGCATATGCAATGTCTTGATCAAGCTTCTTTTGATGGTGAACCTCCACAAATACTATTTTCTTTTGCCTTGTCAACATCCCCATCTCCATGAGCTTGGAAAAAATTGACACTAATAAGTTTTACTTCAAATGGTCCAACTTAATGGTTTCATCGTACTCTTGACACCTTCACAGCTCCTAAAAATCTCCATCCTCAAACTATAAAGTAGCTATGATTGGCAATGTAGCCCAATGGGCGTCTAGCACGTCGCCGATGCCCTTTAATCCTCGAAAGAGACTAGCAAAAACTTGGTGACCAAAGATCACCTAAAAGAACAACCAGGGGCCATTTGTGTGCCTCGGAAGCCAACACCCACATCCCCATTTCACCTAAAACTCTAGGAATTCTTCGATCAGACTCGGTCTCATCGTAATATGGTGGATATTCTGGAGATAAGTCCCGAAAAACATATTTTTATTGTTACTAGCGCACAAAGAAAGATTACAAATAAAATGAAAAACAACCTTGAGGAAATATCCATGATGTCAATACTTACTCTTAGGCTCGTGGTTTTGCTAATCTAATAAAAATGAAATGTGGTACTTATACAAAATGTAAGTCTCTCTCGTGGTCAAAATGTGAATTACCATGGGACCTCAAAAGTCTACATATTTTGTCAACATACGATACTTTAGAGCGACAAAGATAACGACATGTGACATTTCATATGTCTAAGAGATATATGAACCGTTGGAGTGTGGTTCACAAGTACATGGCATATCAATTAGTATTTGATGCATCCAACGACATAATCATGATATTGAAAAAAAAACTTGTTTATAGTTTAGTACATCTTTGAGCCAATATTAGCATATCACTCACTACCTTCGGCCCAATTTGATTTCTTCTTTCGAACCAATTGTAGTTGTTGTAACGGGCACCTATGCTTGGAATATGCGGAATCGTCTATATGATTCACAAAATGGGTTGAAACTTAACCACTTGCTATATTTTTAAGTCATCCAATGGTGTGGATGTATAATAAACTCATAGCGCCGCGCAATACCACCTGAAAGGGGGCTTAGTAATCGCTAACTCAATTACAATCAATTGAATATTTGTTGTGAGCTACTATATATGTGAATACCAACACAATCCATGTGAGCCCGCATACGGTCCTTTGACCAATAGTACGCGGAACAGTTCTTGCTTTCCCCCACGAAAGGGCTATTTCACCAATGTATCTCTGACTAAGAATAAGGCTTGGCAAAATATGTAAGAACCAAGATCTTCCTAGAACCTACGTCTATGCACTAAGTCGTACGTCTAGTGAAGATTGCAGCTCTGAACATAAGGGTAGGGTACGTCCCCTGGGTCAGATCCCGCCCTCCACACTTTTTGATATCACCTGGCATTGATTGAGCTTATTCAATATAAACACATGTGTCGGGTACTAGAGTGCATAAAAACAGTTAAACTACCGAATCTATACACATAGCTTATAGCGACATTTATAAATGAACGAGTCACGAAATTTTTCGGTGTGGTATTAAGTGTCTGTAAGAAAAAACAAAATAATGCTTAACAACAATTTTCAAAATGTTGAAAAAATTTAGTACAAAATAACGATAGTATAACAAGATATTGACTAAATATCTAGTATCTCCGAGAAAAGTATATGATACCTGTTTATGTAATAACTTCAAATGTTTAGCCTTCTTCTTTTTCACTTCTTAATTCATCGTTTTTGTATTCTTATATTTCTATATTCATTTCTATTAGTAAGAATTATTTAATGAAAATAGTGTGAAACACTCGGGCTACATCTTACCTCTCTCGTGTATATCTTTAACGGGACTGGCTATTGTTATTGCAACGTGAATGATCTCATACCAAATCATGGATGAAATGCAACGCATAATATGTATTATGAAGCATTAATGTTAGCTGCATAATCTTATACAGTAATAATCAAGTATTAATATAAATTATTCGATCTGCAGCGTTTGACCCAATTAGCAGGGTAATTTATTAACCCAAGAACTTAAGGCCTGGTCCTATTAACTGTATAAGTAATAACCAGCCCAAACAAGAGCCAGTTGCAAACTTGCAATGACATACAGAAGTTTCATTTCTTTATTATTGGTTAATTTAGGTTATATTTGATGGATTTTGCTAACGATTAGAATTATTCGATAATATGTAATTACATGCATTATTATTAGAAAATTTAAAAGGATGCTATTCTAAATATAAAATGCTACTTTTCATGCATGTAATAAAAAACTAGTTCTAACATTATTAAATCCATATTTTATTTATGACGTTTGTTATTCATAATCCTTAAAAGACTATAAATAAGCTGTAGAAAAATGTTGTACGACATCTAAAAATTACTTTTAAAGGATGGTAATTTTTATGTATAATATTTTAGAGCGTGTTATTCATAGCCTTTGGACTACTAACAAACAAGATCTTTTATTTATAACTGTTACGTGGATAAAATAATACAACATTAACTAGATTAAAGGCGAAAACTATTATTCATTTCTTGGAAACAAGCTTTCTACAATCACTTTGTTGAAATTATCAAATCATGGAAGCAGCCGTTCTGAAAATTATTATCCCAAACAAGAATCGCGCAGTTTAGAAAAAACGCAATCATATTTGATATTTACTATTTAAATGATTTTTTTGATGGAATTTATATAACAAATTTAAAGATGTACATAAAAGAGTATTTGCATCATTGCATGTCAACCAAATTGAACCAAATTGTAGGGCTCGATGTAGAAGTTACCACCTTTAGTTCATCATCCAACCCTTTCATTTGTCACCTCTAAGGCTTCAATAATAAATCTTAAAAAAGTTAAAAATTTTTCTCTTGGATGTTCTTTTAGTACAAATCCATTTGCCAACACGCAAGAAAGCATCCGCAGACCTCTTCTTATACCCTATTTACTTTCTTCAACAGGTTCTTGAGTCCAATTATCTGACAGGTAGACAAGTCAAAATGATTTTGTACTAAAAGAGCAACCGAGAACATGGATATACATGCATTAAAGGTTGCACATAGAACATCATATGAATACTACCTTGGTCTCCGCTCAGACACTAAGGGCGCGTTTAGTTGGGGAAAACACCTCTTGTTTTCCACTTTTGTTTTTTAAGAAAACATGAAAAACAGAAAACGCGATCAAATCACAGTTTTCCAAAACAAATTTACAAGAAAACAGAAAACATTGTTTTCTACTTTTTAAGGGAAAACTTGAAAACATTTTTTTATTGTTTTCTAAATGTTTTCCACTTTAGAAATGGAAAACTCCTTGTGTTTTCCAAAATTGTTACTAAATGCGTTTTCAAAAATTTTAAGGGTTTTTTATCCTTCTCATTTTCTTAAAATATGAAAACGGAAAATTAGAAAATGTTTTCTGTAACTAAACGCGCCCTAATGTACTTACGTCTACGGATTGCACAGATCAACTTGTACCAGGGATCAATAATTCAAGAATGTAGCATCAAAACATATACAAAATTGTGTGATATACAAAAACTGTGTGATATACATCACCATTTACCATGTTGCCACATAATTGAATCCATTCCATTATGCCTCATAATTGGTCGAGAGAACACTAGAGATATAAAGTTACAAATGCCTCACAAGTGGGTGTGTGTTAGATAATTACTGAATGATAAAACTTTGTATTCATACTTGACATACTAATAATCGGCTGAAATATTAATGAGCTGGACAAAATGAGTTTCGGGTTACCCAACGTCCCAACCCAACACCATTCAGCAAATACAAAATATTACCAGCTTTGACATGATACAATACCTATTGACCTGCCCATTTTTCCACGTTTAAGAGAAATGCAACAGAAGCATATATATATATACATTGTCTGGACAAAAGATTAATGACTATATCATCACTTACAGTCATCAAAACTTACTTTGGTCTGTCCTGTAACGTTACCAGTGACTTCAAAACGCCTGGAGCAATCTTGTCAGCAAGAACACCTTGTTCCGATATTAAAAAGGACTTCTCCTTTACATAACTTTGTAGTTTCTTAGAATCATAGTCCAGCTTAGTTTGATCTAAATTTCAAAATAAACAATACAAAAGTAAATCTCTTTTACGAATACTAATTTAAAAACGCAAAATGTTTCACAATGGACAAATAAAGAGATACAAACAGTCTAGGAAACCATATTATTGCATTATAATCATCAGAATAGCTCTCCTACTTGCTATCATGCATTTGGCAGGGTAACTATTTGGACATACTTTCCACACAATTACTATTATTTGATACTTTTTTTCTACAATAATGCTCTTTCTAGTTAACACATGCAAAACAAATGTCGATTACAATCAATGCATAACACATATAGGATACCATTAAATGGTACTATTGAAAAATTCATTTGAAAAGACTACTCACTCATGAGCCCAAACCCATATTATTGATACCTGCTCTTAGGCCTGTATGTTCGCTGTGGGCCAGTTTCTATACTTGGAAAAGATAGTGAAGCATCTCGAATGAATTTTGTTTGGGATAAAAATATTAGAAGTTAAATGAGTGGGCCATGACATTCTTGAAGGTATGTCCTAAAGGAAGCATATTTTCTACGAAAACATGCCCTACTTTTCAAACAGATGCCATATCCGTATGCTAAAATGTAGTGGCGTAGACAAACTGAACTAATATATTATATGACCACACAAGGAACTATAATTGCTTAAGCTCATTTGCAAATAAATAGGGACATAGACACTAGTTATTTTACATCATTAGTTTGTAACATTCTAATACAGTAGGTGTATTACTCCACTTCCATTGGTTTAGGGGTGTAAACGAGCCAGTAGTTAGCTACTCAAGCTCGACTTGTTGAAAAATCAAGCCGAGCCTAAACCAACTCAAGCCGAGCCTAAACGAGTTCAAGCCGGGTTCGAGCTTAATATGGAGTTTGTTAATAAAGAAGCTCCAATTTCGAACACCAAATTTAATTAGGCTCGCAAGCCTAAACGAGCCTCTTATTATATTACATAAAACGTACATAATATATTAATATATTTTTATTTTTATAATAATTCTAACTTAAAAGTTAACAATTCTCTACATAATAATAATTGAATTACTTTAGAAAATAATGATATATAAAAAATAATATAAGTATGTAATAAATATATTTAATAAACAAGCCGAGAATCTAAAACTACTCATGATCCGAGCTTTACTTGAAAGGCTCGAAAACGAGCCGAGCTCGAGCTCTCCAAAACTAAACAATTCGGCTCGTCTTGATACAGCCCTATATTGGTTGAACACTAACCAGTTAATCGAGAAAACCCCATAACTTACACGACTCAGATTCACACATGGACAGACAAAATAGTTTGGATCTTTGAATTCACTATGCCACAAGATACCCAAGAATTCAAGCTTGGGCATGCATTGGAGCTATATTGTCAAGCTGCCTTACTATGCTTTTCACCTAGGTGAGGTTTAAGAAGAAGCTTAAACACATTAAGTTGGTTGATAATATATGAATTACAATATGGAGTAGTATTGTATGATTACATAAGCATCAGATAAATTCTTCCTACCTAAATGATTGATTTCATTGCTTTATTGATAAATGATAATCTACAAAGAAAGATAGAAAAGCACTGGGCTGAAAAGATTTGATTACTTTTTTTTTACGAGTGACCACACTAGTGGTTTGAACAAATTACTTCCCGAGATCATAAAATTAATTTGAGAGCATGTACCTAAGAGAGTGAGCTAGATTTGGTGGCTCTGTTTTAATTTCTTAACTTAAAAAAGTTGTAAAAAATGGTATGCATAAGAGATCTTAACACATGTGCACTCCTTAAAGTTCCTGTTTTAATCAAACGCTCTAGCTAAATAGAAAGTAAACACCGGGGTAGTTGTAATTCAGGTGGTGTTGGCTTTATTGTTGCGTGAAAGAGGCTCCCTTCAACTACTTAGAAAGCTTTGACGCTAGTAGCATGTATGAACAGACACCGGTTTCTATTGAGGACATAATATATTAATCTACTTTATAGACACAAAATCAACTGACCGTGCAAGGACATTTCGATTGATGCGTAGACGGCATGAAAAGATCAAAGAAACTAAAGTCGCAGAATTCATAAGCCAAAACAACATGTATCAACTATCAACAGACACCGGTTTTAGAAGTTGAATCATCCCGTGTTCTTGAATCGATTGGATTGTTGTAAATTGACTTGCATAACACTTAAGTTGAAAAGGCCAAAATAAAAATTTGGCTCAAAGGCACCAAATGTTGACGAGGCTATGCTGGACCAATAACAAAGAACATAGAAGACCAGATCATAACTGAAACAAATATGCTGTGCTAATGGCGAGGGACAATGAGAATGTATGACCCGCCAACTGAAGAATCAATATCTATCCAACCCATAAATTGACTGACAAACAATTAAACAAAACATTAGAAAGAACAAAAGGAACAAACAAAACCAGCAACCAGATATCCCAACATTCTAATTCTTAAAAATCAAATTTTGTATATAAATATATAAATTATATATGCATAGGAAACGAATGCCAACATCTATCTTACACCTATTCTAAGCCTATCTTTAATAAAATAATCATAAAACCTTAGCTAATGACTCTCCAGACATTAAGACAATCTTAAAACTAATAGAGATTAATCAGCAACATAGTTGATTCAAAAGGAAGCCATAATTCAAAAATTCAAGTAACCAACTTCGTTTATTATTCATTGCTTAAAGCATTAATTGCAAAGTTATCCCTTTTTAAGGGGTCAACTTGTTTTTTTATTACCTTAAGCCAACTAACTGAGAATCAACACAGCTAACAACCCTATTGTAACTGACTATAGAAGCTACAACTGAAAGCATCATTCCATGTTTAGAGGCATACGTACACATGATAGAGGCTTATATAGTTATGCCAATTTGGTTAATCCAACTTTGGTCACTATATTAAACTTAACTGGGGCAAGAATTACCAGGACATGATCTCAAGAAAACCATCTTACCTTTCTCCAAAATGGTATGAGCGGCGTGAAACGGAACCCTAGCAAATATATCAGTTCCAGGGAACATCATCCATGTTTTTTCCTTAGAGTCGTGATTCCCACAAGTTGCACACATCTCCTTCACTAGAGGCCTTGATTCATCAATTTCTTTCATCACCAACTCAAAAGGTGAAGGAACGCTTGTTTTTGTAGTACGAGCCCGCTTCCTTAGTGCTGTCAGAGCTTCCCTGTTCCCATTTCTCAATCTATCATTCTCAACTAGCTGCCATCAAAAATCCATCAGTTTGCATTTGTGGATAATATTTAGTCAAAGTGATAGAACAAATGTTGAGTTACCTCATGCCTCGCAAGTAGAAGATTTTCCGCTTCGGCCTCAACCTCAATCAGCTTTTCTTGAAATTGCTTCATAGTATCATCCATTTTAGATCTGTTAAATATAAGAAAAGGTCTAAGTTCTCATTTTAAATATTAAATAAATATGAGATACCACAACAAGCAATTAGGCTTCCCCAAATGCTTGAAATGCAATAGAAAAACTGTACTATGAAGACTATAACTAAAAACTGTTAACATCAGTTATATAAGAGCCAAATTAAAGTTTCTTTCTTCCAAATTCAAACTACCAACGACAACATTCTCAATAGAGACAATTGTTTGAATCCTCAATAAAAAGTCAATTCAATTGTTACTAACCGAAACAATCAAAGAAAAAGTGACATCAGAAAACTTTCAACACATATAAATTTTTCATGAGAAAATAGCCTAAATACCCAAAAATCTTCAATATACCAAAATACCTTAGTTTTTTTGAGTTTTCACAAAATACCCGATTTGCGGATCTCAAATCAGATTTGCGGATCGCAAATAAAATTTGCTGCTCACAAATCACATTTGCGGATCGCAAATCTTATTTGCGATTTGCGATCCATATTCTGACCCGACCCGAAACATATAACCTAAATCAAACATATAACCCGATCCATATTCTATGCCTGTATATCTTGCAAATCAGACACTGATTTAGTGGTTCTTGTTGGAAGTAAAAATAAATATGTATCTTCGATCAGATTCTCTTACTGCAACAAATTATATCTATTGATGCAATTCTTAAAAAGATATCATCGAGCTAATCATTCTTTATATGCATACAATTGTTAAAGAGGGAAGAAGGATAAGGTTCAGTTGCACACATAATTTTAATACCAACTTATATCTTGCAGGTGAAAAACCCTTGGCCCAATGTGGATGCTCACAGTGGGGTTTTGCTCAACTATTATGGTTTAACTGAAGCAAGGTATGCAAAACTTCTGTCCATTCAATGAAATATGTGTCCCCATGTCCATTTATCCTTGTCATATTACCAGGTCTGAATTATTTATAATTGCCGGTTCTTTGTTGTGTAAATTTTGCAGATATTTCACCGTTCTCTTTGGTGTATCGAGGTCCATTGGAATCTGTTCTCAGGTCTGTCTCAGTCTATCGATAACTTTGATTTTGATCAATTACTAGACAGTAATTTTTTTATTTCTTTGAGTGGAAAATACTCAAAAACACGTCTCTTATGGGACTTGATCCTGCAAACCATGATTGATGGGCCACCTCTCGTTCATGACATATAGATTAATTCATACAAAATCATTGTTATTATAGGAACACAGAAAATGACCACACATTGCAAGAATTCCAAAATTGTCAAAAACAAAATTCTTACAAATATGTTGAACGTTCATTGTTCTCTCTTGCAAGATTAATGGTTCGTTTTGTAACATAAAGTCATTGCATGGTTGGAGATATAATATATCTGTCTTATCCAAAAGTCAATATGTCAAAAATACTCTATAATATCACAAAATACATTATATCATAAATACCCTATTGTAAGATAACAGAAAAATGCTGCAATTTTCATGGTGGGTGTAATCGTATTTGCTCACTGCATCTTATTTGCTCACTGCATTCCTTATGTTCTTATTATTTCCGTGATTCATGGTGTCACAGCTCGTATGGGATAGAGCTCTTGGGTTGCCATTGGAGAGGCCAAAAAGTGTTACGATGGAATGGCTTGAAAATCACTGCAAGAAATCTGCCTAATTTTGCATACCAAAAGTAAAGAATTTACATCTTTTTTGCAAATAATAATAGCTCCTCAGCCTTTCAAGGCATTGGCATCTTTCTGCGGTTAGCAAGAGCTGGTGAATGGCATTTGAGTAGGGGTAGCTGCTTGGATCAAGTACGGGAAATGTTTTTACCCGATGAGCTTTGTTGATTGTACAAAAAGTCTATGGCTCAGACGAACCCCTTCTACTTTAAAAAACGTCATATTTGTTGCTTAAGGTTATAGTGTTTTCTTTTGATATTTTGAATTTTATGCACGTTAAATTTTTACCAATTCTCATGAGCTTCTTAATCCAATCAACAAAATAATATGATCTATGATCAACATCATTGTGGCAAAGGTCCAAAGCGTGCCCCATTACATACCCAAAAAAGCAGCAGACGTTCTTTTAAAGACAAGTTGGGCCGAAAAACATCATGCCTCTATATGTGTATAATTTCGTTGTATATAATTATTTAGTTTAATTTACGTCAACTAAAAACATCACATTGAAAGAAATAGGAATGAGCGAAATTATTGAAAAACCGAAACCTTATTGGTACCGGTACCGAAATACCGTATTGATGGTATTTGATATCGGTTTTGGTTCCAAGATTTAACAGTTTTTGATTTTGGCACTTTACGGTTCAGTGCACATATGTTGCATGTATTCTAGTTAATGTAAACTCGTAATTAATTAATTTTATTTTACGATAAGTTTCATTAAGTCAACCTAACAAGACACCTCAAATTAATGCTCACGTTTAACTTGGGACCTCTTAAAGAGGCAAAACCACCTTACCTTACCGCCATTTGGACCACTGATGAAGAGATTATTGACTGTTTTTTTTATATACTTCAAATTAACATAAAACAATGTTTGAAGATGTTCAAAGTCGTAGGTAATGAAAAATGATGCATATCACCCTCTGTAACATGACCCATGGTGCCATATGTGTATCACACACACACACACACATATATATATATATATATATATATATTAAAACAACTGTGATTTTTATTAAAAATGCTTCGGCAAGATGCCTAAGCAATAAAATAAAACACTACAATTACAGAAGGAATGAAGGACTCATTAGCCATGCCGGTCATGAGAAGCTAGACTTCCTATCACGATTAGAAATCCAACAATATGACATAGAAACAATGGATTGAAATACATCAGTGCATGAATCATCAATAGCCCTGTGAACAGTCTGATTTCTGTGCCATATGTGTATCGTAATGTTTCTTTAAATTGATGATAATGATTGATATTTGATAACAAACAAATCCTGAGAGAAGTAAAAGGGCTTATTCCATCCGATTTTGTTAATTATTTTTACAGTATGTAATTATTATTTGTTAATCATACATCTCTTACAAACAAAGATTAATTAATTAAGAGATGTGTGACCAGCTTTAAAGCAACTATCACTTTTTTATAAATTGTTGAATGTTGAATTCTATAAATCGTTGCAATTTATCAAATTGATTTTGTTTAATAAATTCCATTGCTTATTTGATTATTTTTTCATAGATTAGATAAATGTTAAAGATTACTTTTTATTTAATTAATAATAAAGTGTATGACGTTAGTAACAACAAAAATGATCAATTATTGCAAAGAAAGTGAGTATATGCATCAGATATTTATATTGGTTAGGTAACTAAAATTGATGAATATTAAATGTAATTGATTTTTTTTATTAAAAAAAATGAGTTTATTACTTTATTGATTGAATATTAACAGGGACACCAAGGCACAAGTTATTTGGTGCTTTTATATGTACTCTACTAATCCATATAGGAATTATCTAGCAATCTAGCATTCAGGAACACATAAGTTGCAAATAATATATTAAATATTTTTTAAAAAAAATCTATCAATATACTAAAACAGGATTGAAGCATTCTTGGTACGACACATGATGCTTTCTTTGATAAGACTAAAATTTGTAAATCTTAACTCTACCAACATAAAAATCTTAGGTCGCGTTTGGTTTCCAGATTTTGATGGAATCTGATAGAATTGGAATTGAATTCCATTCCTGAGTGTGTTTGGTTGTTCAAAAATGAAGGAATCTAATTCCGTTGGAATGTAAACATTTCATCATTTGATGGAATCTCCATTCCTTGGGAATTGGGAAGGATTTTCATTTCGTCCGTCACTTGAATCTTCAAAAGACAAAAAATATTTTTTCAAATTCCATTCCTTCAAATTTCAATTCCTTTGACAGATTCCATTTCTTTCAAAAACATTCTATGAACCAAACATGCCCTAAGTGTTTAACCAATTAAATAGCTTGCTTGATTCTATGGTAGTATACATAATAATAAATCAAATTTAACGAATAAATAATCTCATATAAAGTCATAATTAGCAAAGTATTTCTATTTATAATATATAAATTAAAGCTACTTTATCTTAATCCGTACGACAATACATAAATAATAATAATTTAAACATGTTTCTAACTTATTATCAAGAATATTTATCTATCTACTAATCTAAATGAAACAAGGTTGGACACTTTAAAACGACCCAAATCATATTTTGTTATCATGAGTTTAGACGTTATATTAATACCATTATCAATATCAAACTTAGATATTGATCAATACTTTTATAATACATTTCTTTCACAACTACGCTACCATTAAATACATGTAATAAAACATGTTCAAACTTCATTTTTTATATAAAAAAGTTAATCGTGCAACATATGATCAATCTATGGATGATGATCCGTACACCATCATTTTTTAGCCGTACACCACCAAACATACTTTAAGGTGTTATACTGTACAATAATGTGAAACATGGGTATGACTAAAATTTGGTGTTGTACGAATCACCATCCTTGATCTATACATCGTACATGTATTAATATTAAAAAATATATTTATTTAAAAGAATGTTGGTATTTTTTAATATTCCAAAAGAATATTTTATACATTAATACATTTTATACTTACCCTTGGAACATGAACAATTCCATCTATATTTTGTTAATATTATTATTGATACTGCCGTTCAAAAAATATTATTATCGAGATACTGATATGATTGAAAATAACAATGTTGAAGATATAAGATAAGGGATATGGTCCTCTTACTCCTCCATCAATCAATCTCATTTCATTAATGTTAAAGTTACCTTAGGCCTCTCCCAATGGTTACTTCCTCACCATTTTCTCACACTTTCTCATCACTTTCTCACGCCACCAATGGCACCAAGGCTGTGTTCTGGTGCGTTCTGGATTTCTCCCCAGAACACCAATGGCACGGGGTGTGTTCTGGGGCACTTTCTGAGATTGCTTTCTGTGGAGAACGTGCTTTCTCAAGTATGAAATAAAGTCACATTGATGTGACTTGTCAACTTTAGACACAACCACCTTTAACTAATGTTGTACCCTTAATAGACAATTGTATTGTCCGGGTAAAAGATAGTAAAGGGAAAAGGTTCCTCGTAATCAGTAAGCTTTGTAAGTACTCTACACTGATGTGTCTTCAGTCTGATCTGGATAAGACTTCTACTGGGCTCCGCCACTTAGAGAGTCTTCTTTCTTCTTACTTGAGTCTTCGACTTCAGTGAGAATGTCTTCAGTTTTTCTTCAGATCTTGACTGGAGTGAAGCTCCAGTGAACATGAATATGGAGCCACAGATTCACCAGTTAGATTGTTCACTGGTCTTCATCTATTTCTGGACAAATCTAACTGGTCCATTTCTGGACCTTACAATAGCATAACTAATGAAGGAAGTGATGAGGGTGCCATTAAAAGAGGCTTAATAACCTGTACTTATTTTTGGACTAATGAGCTGATTTTGCAACTACAAGTCCTACTACATAAACCAACTCAAATAAGCTAAGCCAAACACCTTTTTAAATAAAAACTCAAAAACGCATCAAGTTAATTGAAACACCCGACTATTTTATTTTATTTATTTATTTATTTTTTAATAAACATTATGACGACATCCACGTCATACCTTTAATTTCAATAAAACATATATATTTAGAAATCTTTTATTTCCAAATACAATTATTTGAATCAAAATACTTTAACATAAAATGGGTGGACCTCGGTACCAAACCAAACGTC
>JAOXNX010000026.1:8618233-8635141 GCA_028566075.1 Solidago caesia | reverse complement strand
GTTTGGGGCTGCCCGAAAGGGCTTGATCGATGGTGTCTGCCTGCCCTCGGATGTACCGGCCAGAGATCAACTAACTTCTAACTCGCTGTTCTAAAAAAAAAAAAAAAAAAAAAAAAATCATCACTCACCATATGTTATTTTTGAGACTTAAAAATCAACTAGGAACCATCATAAATGGTAAGCCCATTAATTGAAACAATGTTGCTTGCCCCATCCCAACCAATCTAATATTATTTCCCACACATTGTCGATTTTTTTCATATCACAAGAAACTATGCTAAATTCATTTGACACACTCTCCTTAACATGAACAAACTCACAAATAATGGTATGGTAATAAAATCTCGAGCTACAAACTTCACCTATCAAACATCAAACATAAAGCTAAAAATATCTCAATTTACACTTTACCCTCATATTTCCATCACATTCTCTTTAAACCCTCCAATCAAATATCATACATGACATCACAATCTTCGTTGGCTTGGCACGTGCAAACATTTTACTTTCATGACCAAAATACCCCTACAAATTCCTCCTAATTCCTTTCGCCCCTTTCTATCAAAAATCCATCTAGAGAAAAACAGAAACACACACACATACATACACAAACTCTGTATCTATCTGTTCCATTCCACAAACCACCGAAATACACCCCAACTTCACAACTTTACATCCAAAATCCATCCAAACCTCCCTTCAATTCATTCTTCAGCTTCTTATTTCACTCAAAATCACCAATCTTTACCCATTTACCGATCTTTTTATTTTTTTTAGGGTTTTTTTAAATTTTTTTTTATTAATACCCACAAATTATTTTTTGATTTCTGAACCGGGGTTTCAAGATTAATCCCAAATTAATGTGCTTTTTTCATTTATAATTTTTTTTATATATTTTTAATAAATATATATGATAGATATTAAGATATAGATATAGATATATGGTGTAGAATTAGGTTATTTTGGTTATGATGGGAGGAACTGGTGAAGCTGATAGAAAACGCCAGTTTAGTTCAATATCATCATCACCAACTTCTGCTGCTGCTGCTGCTAATGCTAAGAAACACCCTTTTGTGCCTTCTTCTGAAGATAAAAAGGTTTAATTTTTTGATCATATTTTTCATATGAATGTTTTTGTTGAATTTGTGTTTATTTGGTTGTTTTGTTGATAATAGATTGTGGATCTGTTTGTTTAAATTCATGATGATGGTGTTTAAGTTGATTGCAAGTGCATATGTTTGTAAGTGCGATATAAGGTGTTGTTATGTAAGAGTTTTGAGGCACTTGTTTAGAGTTTTTATGCTTGAAAAGGTTACATTTTTAAGTTGTTGCATTATCATTAGTATATATAGATATGGTGTGTTAATTGTAGTTATATGGAGGTACTCTGATTGTTGACTTAAGGTTGTTGTGCTTTATGTGTAGACTTATTTTGGTTTTAGTTTACAGATTAAGTGGATCAAAGTAGTTATGTACCTTGTTTTGGGGTACAACATTAGCATTTGATACTTGAGTGTGATGCCTATCCTGGGATGTTAGAACCGGTGTTCTTAGTTCATCTGAAATTCTGAATATCTCGGCACCACATCAATTGTAGGCCTACATAATGTTGCATCTATGCATCATTTGTGAACAATAACAGCCGAAATTTGATAGAAGTAGGTCACTACCATGCACATAATCAAACCATATGGAGTTGATTCGAGCTTGTGAAGGCATGGTGGAGGTCATTAAAGCCACATCGTGGCAGGAGAGGACTTAGAGACACGAAAGGCCATTTAAAGCCTGGAAGTTCAATAGGGTTGACCACAGAAAACTGTGTGAAGTAAACATTGGAGTTTTAATGCTTTAATGATCATGTTTATGCTTTATTTTATTTTTTGTTTCTTACAGCAGCAAAGCAGGGGCGCACCAGACAATTTTGGTAGTGCAATGCCAAGGCAACATGTAAGAACCCAACAGTAAGCCATTACAACGGGCCCTTTTCTAGTTAAGAGACGTTATGGGTCACCCCTTGTTCATATGTTTATTTAAGTAGACTAGATACTACTGGGTGTACTTTGTACTATATTTGGGGCATGATTGAGAGAAAATGGTATTCCATTGTAATCAAATGCTACTTTGTTGACGGTCAAGTTTTTATATTAGATTTGGTGTGGTAAGGCTGATTTAGACTTGCTTGATTCATCGCAAACTTATGTGATTGGCCTTATTGTATCTAAATTATGCGTACCTGCTAGTAATGATATAAGAGTTGCATAACCTTATTGAGTTTGCTACATTTTCTACCGTTCTTGCTTGTATGCTAATTATTTTTACGTTTATTTCTTCTACACTATCTAGTAATGTTTTTTCTTCGGCTTGCAGCTTGACACTGTAGTGCTCAAATTTCAAAATCAAAAGCTCGTTCAGAAGTTAGAATCTCAAAAAGTTGAATATGTTGCTCTAGATAACAAATTCAGACAATTGAGGGAGAAACAGTTGCCATACAACAATACTTTAGCTGTAGTTGATAGGTCTTGGGATGAGGTAGGTTCTTAAACCCTATTCCTATTATATTTCACCTGACACATTTCAATTTGGTTGACCAAAATCTGTTTAACTTTTTCATAGCTCGTTGATAAAGTAGAGTCATGCTCTATCCGCACAAAGGAGTTGTCTGGTCATGATAATAGGTACCATCCGGCTGCAGGAGGTAAGAATGGTTAAACCTTTCCTCTTTCAATATGTTTGTGGTTATGCATTCTTGCTCTTTGAATGCATTGACCGACCAAAAGAGTAGCTTCACCTTCATTAAATATGTTAGTGGGTTTGATGTATCTAAATCCAGTGTCATGTAATGAATCACTACGCCCAGAGGATGTCTTTCTGCACCGGCTTTTAGATAAAGGTGCAACGGAGAGTAGCTCTGAAACTAATAGCATTCCAAGTCAGGTGCAAGAATTTCGAGAATCTACTGGCAACAAAGTTCAGAATACTTTAAGAAACATTGTTCATGCTATTGATGGTCTATGGAGTTTGAAGGATGGACTGTATGCCGAAACTATAAAGAACTTTTCCGAAGGTTTAGCTTCTAAGACTAAATGCATTAATGTGTGAGTAGTATTTCGTTTTTTGTTTAATATTCACAAACTTGTTGTTTGTGTAGCATCATGCAGACCAAACTCGTCAATTGAGTTAGAGAACGAAGTGAAGAGATTGAGATTAGCAATAGGTGATATGCATCTGAAGCACAGATCTTTAGCAAGGCAGATGCAGTTCCACCGTGACACCGATGCTAAGAATAAATCCGAGCTCAGACAATTAAAGGGTAACTTACTATTTTCCATTTTTTTACAAAGTTCAATGCCAGTTATTTCTTCCGAGTTATGATGAACACTGCTAATTTAAAGCTTTAACCTTTAAAGGCATTCTGTGCTGTGTTTGTTGCCGGAAGTTAATGTTGCTATAGAGTTGTGTGGCTGCTATAGGGGTGTTTGGGTGTGCATTTTGGAAGTGATTATGCGATATTGAATAATCATAATTAGATAATCAGCCTTCATAAAATGGGCTATAGAAGTTGTAATAATCAGATGTTTGAGCATTTGGTAAAATCTTATTATCTAAGAAATTAATAGATAAGTTGACCAGTAATAAAACGGCCTATAGAAATTGTGATAATCAGATGTTGACTGCAAGGTCAATGGTACAAAATGATAATTTTTTTGATATTTTTTCCTATCTCTTTTTGAAGGGGAGCTGGAGTGTACCATTGCTGAATTGGAAGAAAGTAACAAGAATCTGGCTACCCTAAAAGCAGAGGCAGATGCAGCAAAAGGAGGAATTTTCCCTGTACTTCTTGGAAATAAGCGTGTTGCTAATGATAGGGCGAGAGAAAAAGAAAAGGATGTACATGATATGGAGTCTTTATTGAAGGAATTATTGGTAGCTTACTAATGCTATGCGTGTGTGTTCTTATTTTTTTTTTAAATCATTGTAGTTGCACAGTAAATTGTATACTAAGATTTAGTCTTTTAACTTTCTGAACAGGAAGAAGCTTCTTCCAGACAACTAGATCTCAAACGTTTACATGAAGAAAGACTGGACATATTAAAAAGATTATCGAGTTTGCAGGTTTGTTCATTCGGTTTTGATTGCATGACATGTAAAGAGTTGAGCTTCTTTGTCTGTTGGAGCCTGTTTGGTTTGTTGAATAGAATGACAAGGGAATGGAATATGACGGTTAATCGTTTTATCAAACTAATGGAATGGATCATTACATTTAAGTATCATGTTTGGTTGGCCTGCAGGAATGAAATGAGTTGTCATTTGCTTTGCTTGTATTATATAGGGGGAGATTGTATAATTGCAACCCGCTTTTCATATTTACTTGATAGAAGCTATTGAAAGTGTATTTATGAACAATACAAATCAAACCTAATAGATGACCTTCAAAACTTGGTCATAATGTAAATGCTTATTTCATTCCATCCCATGATCAAACAGAGAAGTATATCCTTGGCCTTGAAATGAAAATCAACTAAATGGAAGGATTCACATTCCTTCTGGAATGGTCATTTCCATTCCATAACAAAAAAGGCAACTTCTTTTTTCACTCCAATGGACTCATGGTGTTGTCATTGATCTTTTTATGACACTTGGTTTCCTGATTGTCAATATTTATGTGACAGGGTACCTTAAAGAACGTGAAGGGCATTTTCTCTTCAGAAGCTTTTGTCTTGGTAAAAGATCAAATTGCTAAGGCACGAGGAGATATAGCACAATATCAAGCTCAAGTCGAGAAATTGCAGGTTGTTAGTCATTGGCAGTTACATTAATTATTTCTTTCTTTTCTATTGAGCATACCAATTACCATAAATTCAGGTGGAGAAAGATAATCTAGGGTGGCGGGAAAGGGAGATCAACATGAAAATTGATATTGCGGATGTTTTACGTCGATCTTCTGCTGTTTCCGACTCTAGAATTAGTGACCTGAAAATGGAGATACAAAAACAAATTGACGGAAGAAAGTTGATTGAATCTAAATTGGAAGAAGCATCAAGAGAACCCGGTATAGAGAGCTTAACTATTTGGTTGATTTTTCTTTGTTTAAACTTTTACATATAGAGACTAATAGTTTTCTCTTTATCATCTTTGTTTCAGGCAGGAAAGAAATCATTGCAAAATTTAGAGCCTTTGTGTCTTCGTTCGAGGAGGATATGGGAAGTATGCAAATTGAACTTAGAAAACACAAAGAGGCTTCTTCAGATGTTCACTCATTGCGTGCCAATGTTCGATCACTTTCCACCATTCTGGACAGGAAGGTAGGACACCTGATGACTTCGATTCTTATTTCTGTAATGGATTAAGCAGCCACTTAGTTCTCATTTTAGCTGTGTTATACAGACGAAAGAGTTGGAAGCGTTATCTGGTAGATCAGCTGCAGAGTCTGCTGAAATACAGAGGCTACGAGCAACAGTAAGTTTATTTTATATCTTTTCAACTATTGAATTGCTGTTTGTTTTGTTTCTGAGAGTTGCTATAACATTGATCTTTTTATTGTGATTGATTTTTATTCTACGACTCCATATTCAAGTATTCCACTTTAAATTTTTCAGTAAAAAAGTTGATCTAGGTCAAATAGGTTTTGGCTACAATCTAATTGGAATTGATCTGATATCCATGTTAACCTTTTGACAACCTTCGGTATCTAGTTGCCTTTAGGCTTTCTAGGCGACTTAGGGTCCCATCGGTAGATATTTGCCTCTGCTTTTAAGTATGAAGATACAAATACGTATTTAGTATATGCATTATTGCGGCCTTTGTGCATAGACTTATGTATGCTTACTTGATTATATGTCCATATATGTTTGAATGCTTTAATGCTTTACATGTTTGTATGCTTTTGCTTTTTGACATATATGCTATATTTGAATATGTTCACGTACACACACATCAACACACACTACGTCTCTTTACGGCTTTACCCTCAGTCAGAGGTTTGACTGTCTACATCCCAGCTTCCCATACCTTGCCCATGGCAGGATTTGGGTATTGTTGCTGTATATCTAGGCCTGGTTGGATTTATTTATTTTGTTTATATTCCTTGATAATTCTTGTGTGTCCATCTCTGTTAGTTTTACCTAAGGTTGTCAAGGTGGAGATTTTACACGGGATCTTTCTAGTCCTTTTAAGTTTGGAATCTTAAGATCCTAATCGCCTGGTGTCTCTTATAGGTGTTTTAACTCATGTCGAAGATTAATTGGATGACAAATTAGGAACGGTTTCAAGTTGATCATGGTAGTAATTTATAATCACTGATTAGTTTGTTTTACTAATGATTTAGGTTTTAGGTGTTAAAATTTTAATGTTGAAGACTTGTAGATGTACTATCTTGGGCCCTTTGTTGGTTAGCCCATTTGCTGTTAAATTCACTAACTCAAGCCAAGCAAGATTAGATTGGCTTATCATATGATCCTCCTCCTGCTGATATGATCAGTGCATATTAGTAGACCAGGTTTGTAACTTGTAAGACACTAAGATCAACATTAGGATCCTAACAACTCTAGCTACGTCCATTTAGGTGTATGGCTGTGGGTAAGCAGGCTAAGCAGAAAACATGACTAATCAATGAAAATGGGTCGCCTAGTTCGGGTAACCCAAAATCTGGCAGGTAATTTTTTTAATTGGATAACTAGTTGGGTCAAGGCATTTCAGCCATTTAAGTAACCTTATGTAATTTTCAAAAAACTTCACTAAGGTCTAGTAAAGCGTGAAACTTCGCTAAGAGTCAAATGGTTTTTAGTTAATTGTGAAATTTGATCAAATGTTTTTGATATATTACCACAATCTGCTGAAGGAACCATTCTCTTCAAGTTTACTGGATTTGACATATTGATTTGTTCACTTTTGTGGTTTTACAAAAATCAGTCTCAATTATCAAAATAAAAAAACCCAACATAGATCATACCGAACTGGTAATTAGCTATACTTTGTTTAGGTTTGGTTTTAGAGTATTAAGAAATGTCTGGTTATTGGTACGACTATCAAGCCAGTGTTGTTTCTAGAATTACATATCTTTCAGAATATAAAAACCCCGAGCTTATATTCTATTTAGGGTCACACTTCGAAACAAACAGGTTTAGACCGGCTCTGTTATCTCTGCCAGTTTTCTTTACAAGTCTCTTCCCTGGTTAGTTCTAGTATGGTTGAACATCCTAGTTTCACACCAAACATTCTACTGATGTTATAGGTTTTCATTAACTAATCGCATCATCTATTATCACATTCATGAAATGCCAATTTAGCAATTTCCTGTCATTGTTGTTTTGCTCTTGAGCAGCAGAAATCTTCTGAAACGTTCCGCATGGGAGATCTCTTTGTAGTTCACATTAAAGTAAGTTATACTGAAGTCTAAATAGTCTTTGGATATAAAAAGATATGTTGCTGACTTCATGTTTTGGATGGCACACCATATTTGAATACAAGTTGTAATGGAAGGAGAATAATAACTTTGATTTAGGGTCACTGGTGTTACAAAAGTTCGTGGGTTGAATCTGAAATTTGAGAAATAGTATGACTATATGTGATAACCAATTCGTACGCTGCCATCCTGTTTATTATGTGGAATTAATTTTGAATTTCATGTGTATGCAGATGCATCACAGTAATCTAAAGTATTTAATCTGTCTACTTGGTCTAACTCAGTAAACGTTGGTATAGATACATGACTTGGAGGAGAGTGACTTGGAGTTGAAGGCCATTATGGACGTGCACAGGCGCGAAACCATCTATTCAAGGTTAAACCATCTCTATATATCTCTATAGATTACATGTTAATCTATGAGTCTTGCACTTTCTAATAAATTTGAATGTGGTGGTGTTATAGAAGATGTGATTAGCCAATGAAAACCTTATGTATGAATTGTGTTTTTCTATAATAATTTGAAGAGGGTTATTGGTAATAACAGGGATTTTCTCGAGGCTAGGAACTCGGAATACAAGGCCTGGGCTCATGTTCAAAGCCTGAGTCATTCTCTTGATGAGCATAACCTAGAAACACGAGTCAAGTCAGCAATTGAAGCTGAAGCAGCATCTCAGCAAATGTTAGCTGCTGCAGAAGCTAAGATTGCTGATCTGAGGCAGAAATGGGAAACCTCTAAAAGGTAGTATTTTTGGTTTCATGATTCATCTGTATCGCAAAATAGTAAAATATGCTTTTTGGGTTATTCTGACGGTGTACATTCTTATGCTCTGCTTTCAGGGAAAAATGTAGACTTTCTGATGTTCTGAAGTCTAAGCATGAAGAAAATGAAGCCTACCTTTCCGAGATTGAGGTTAGATAATGGATACCCAGTCTTTTTAAGGGATGTCTGGGTTCTTATCAAACAACCCATACATCTATCTTTTTTGCTAAGCTAGGCCACACAACCATGTTTTATGTTCAGAAATGCTCATTTCTATTATTAAAAGCATTACTTTAGTAGTAATATTGTTATTATTGACTTAATTACTTGAATTGTCCCTGTGGTTTATATGATAATACGGGTTTCATCCCTAACTTCCGGAAATTACTCTGATAGTCCTGACCCATGGCAAAAGAATATTGGTTTTGATCCATTTCCCAATTGTCCGTCTGCCCCGCTCTCTTTTACTCACGTGATTTGCACATCTGGGTATTAATTTTCTGGATCTATTTAAATGGGTTTTTATTAAAGTTTATGTTTCAAAGTTGGTTGGTTTGTGACCACCAGGCTAATAGAAGTTTACTTTTACTCATTCACGGTAAGTTTTTTAATTTTTATTTTCTTAAATGGTTAACTTAGTGACTCATTGAGGTTGAGTTAGGTCAAAAGTAGCAAATGTAAAGGAATCTTGCAGATTGGTGGGTTATTATGGGTAGGACCAAATTTTGTTGAATACAACATTGAATTGGCTGACCCTGTAATAAGTTTAATTAATTAATTTTTAAATGAGTTACTTTTGTATAACAAAAAGGTGTACATTATTGATTGGCTATGATTTAAAGGGATGGGCTTTAGTGATATGTTTTGAGCATCTGGTATTTTTTCCTAATGGCGAGCATTGATTTTGGTCTATAGAATTAAAATACAAATTGCTTGTTTTTTTATGGAGAAGAAAGGATAATTTGGTATATAGATATTAATAAAGATTAATTACACTAAATAGAGCACCAATCATAAGAAGACATTTGGAATTTGAAATAAAAATATAAAATTAGTTAAAATGGAGAGAGACAATAAGAATAAAAAATATGTTAAAACATTAACATGCCCTCATTTGCTTTGCATGTGAACTGATTTAACGGGTTTTTTCAACGGACATTTGACGGAGGGATCAAAACAATTATGTTTTGCCAATGGCCGGGACCATCCGAGTAATTTCTGGAAGTTAGGGATGAAAACCGCATTATCGTGTAAACCGCAGGGACAATTTAAATAACTAACCTTTTATTATTACTATTAATATTATCAAATACTATTATAGTAACTACTAATAAATTTTTGGTTTCACCCAAATCTGAATTACCACTTACTAGAACCATGTTAGATCACTTATCACTTTCATAGTATCTGACAGCTTTTAGGGTTAAACCGAATTCCCCCTAATCACCCGTATCAGTTTGAATATTTGAGGTGAGGTCACACAGACTTCTTCTACATTGTACTTGATTGAAATGAATTTCACCCGGATGCAATGCGCGGATATATCAGTCTGTGTTTTGGTCATTTTTACAAGAATCTGGTGACATTTTTTCTGGAAGTGTGCATTTTGAATGTAAATGATTCTAGTTGGGTGGGCTAACTGAGAAAAAAATAGATGGGTTTCCTGTTTGATGTAATCCCCAAACATGGGCTGCCTACTTGACATAATGTCCCTTCATTTATTTATTGTTAACTTATTCGAAAAACAGATCATAATGTTAGTTTCTTTGTGTGCAGACTATTGGCCAAGCGTATGATGACATCCAAACTCAAAATCAACAGCTTTTGCAGCAAATAACAGAGAGAGATGACTATAACATTAAGGTACTTGATCTTTTCAGTCAATTATGAAATTAAAATATGGATTCAATCAACTACGTTTACTTCCGCTAGATTTACCTATTTTATCTTTTACAGAATTGAATGGTGCATCTGCTCTAAAATTTATTCTCAGAGCTTTGTTTCTTCTTTGTGTTGTTCCATTTATTGCTTACAATAACCATCACCTTTTTTATTACTTGGTAATATGTAAATCTTTTTGTTACTATAATTTGTCACCTTAATATGATACATATTTCAGTATCATTTAATACAAAAGTATTCACTCTGGGATACTACCATCTTCTCTCAGCTTGTTTTGGAGGGAGTACGTGCGAGACAGCTGCAGGATTCTCTTCTCATGGGTAAACAAACTGTTGAAAGGATGATTCAGCAGGGGAATGCATTGAAAATTTTCTGCGAAACAAAAGCAGAAAGAATTGAAGATCAGGTAATTTCAAAAAAGTGATTTGACATTTCCGACTGTTCAACGAGTTAATAAATTTTTTAAAAGGGTGTGCGGTATTGTTATGCAAATAACCTACATTGGTAGATATTGAGTTAAAAATTGTGCTTTATAGGTGAGATCATGCTCAGATCAAGTTCAGAAGCTATCTGAAACTAGGGCTCAAAAGACGGTTTCCTTGGAAAATACTCAAAGGAGACTACAAGATATTAGAAGAACATCTCAGCAGCTAACAGACTCGTTAGATGAATCACAGAGTAAGGTCGACAGAAGTCGAGGTAGTCTTGTGGATTTACAGATCGAATTTGAAAAGGAAAGGTAAACAAAACACCTTTTCTTTCCTTCCTGTTCACACATTTCATCTGTACAAAATAAAGGCAAAAATTTCCTGTGTTGTACCATAAACTCGTATATCACTATCAACTTTTTGGCATACACCACTAAAATGGTTGATTTGACCATTTTACCCTTCCCCAAAGGAAAAGAGGAGTTCAATAGACTAAGGGTAACATAGTAATATTAACTACTTTAGTGGTGTACGGCAAAAATTGGTGGTGCACATGAACAGGATCACCACCCATGTCTAATGTGGCAATTTGGATCCATTTTCTTATGGGACTATTTGGGCTATGTTATATCTTTTAACTAGTAGAATGGAAAAATAGCTTAAAATTAAACAGGTCGGATGTTCCTCAAAATGTTTACCTAATGCATAGATCCTTTCAAAGCATTTCATTCAAAAGATTTTATATCATTTCTCTGATTATATTCGGTACACACTAAATA
Organism: Solidago caesia; assembly: GCA_028566075.1. Classification (NCBI taxonomy): domain Eukaryota; kingdom Viridiplantae; phylum Streptophyta; class Magnoliopsida; order Asterales; family Asteraceae; genus Solidago; species Solidago caesia. The sequence goes on along the minus strand of JAOXNX010000026.1, from coordinate 8,623,867 downwards.
TTAATTAAAACTGGAAAAAGTATTTGGCAAATTATGTCTTTGGTTGACCCAAACAAAAACATGCCTAGTGACTGCATCGACTATTTTTGAACGTCTAGCTATATTGTCTGAGCATTGAAATAGCTTATTTGGCAACATCTTCTAAACCCTCTTGTATTAACTAATGCTTTCATGAAGTTTCCAATCTCTTTCATTAATGTTGAAAGTTTGAATTGTCAAAAGCTTACTTCTTTTAACACATTCAAATAATAAATGATTTTAAAGATTGCCCAACATGGAGGTTGAGACACATTGGCAAATTTCAAGTTGAAGATTCGGAGATAGAAAATGCATAAGTGTTTGTTTCAGGCATATATATCGTTATCCATGACAATCTGTTATATTAATGTATATATTACAAAGATATAAGAGAAACACCAATAAAACTAGTGACCTTTTTTTTTTCTCTGTATACCCATTACTCATCCCATCCATTTCACTGTCTTTAATAAATGTCACTGTTCTCTTTTGGGTTAGGTTTCAATCGTAACTTGCTTTTTTACTCGTCAGTAATCATTACAACACAATACTTGATAACATTAATTTTAGTCCATAAGATTTTTTGTTTTGATCTTCACAAATGGGCATTTCAATCCGCAGGTTTGATAAAAAGAGAGTCGAAGAGGAGTTAGAAGCTGCAAAAAGAAAGCATTTACGTCTAACATCACACTTAGACGGGTCATCAGTAGTTGAAAAACTTCAGCAGGAGCTTAAAGAATACAAGGAAATACTCAAATGCAGTGTTTGTCTTGACAGACCAAAAGAGGTACATATGTTTGCAACTTGGTCCCCGGTATTATAATGCAAGTTTTTATTCGCAACTGCCATTATACGTTACAAGAGTTCTTTTGCTCGCAACTTAGTCTGGTATAAAGAAATTTTATACTTCGTATTTTAACTGCGAGCTGTTGCTTATTGGAATTCTTTTTGCAGGTGGTGATTACAAAATGCTATCATCTCTTTTGCAATCATTGTGTCCAGAAGATTATTGAAAGTCGGCATCGGAAGTGCCCTCTATGTGCTGCAAGTTTTGGTGCTAATGATGTGAAACCTGTTTACATTTGACACGAGTTTTTTGGTAAATGGCCCTAATGGACTGCAAACATCTTCATGTATAATATGAAAAAGGTTTCCAGGGAATGAACATGAATGATGTTTTCATTCCCGCACAAATCGATATTGGTTTGCTGCTTCTGGTTTTCAGATTTTGTCTATTTTGCACAGTTCGTTTTAGATTTTTAGTGTAGTTGTGTTATGATTTTATATTCATGTTTTTAGCCACATAGTACCTTATAATATGATCATTGACTGATATCTTGAATCAAAAATTTTGATTTCATTTTTCACTGGTAGTTTTTCGTTTGTTTCAAAAGCATGTTATTAATAAATTGTTAAATTAGCGATGCATGCTTTAATCATGTTTTGCAAACAATAGTGTGACCTACTTGTATTTTGCTCAACAGTCTGTTTTCAAACCTGGCCCTCTTGCACATGGCTTACTTAGTTTCGGTAGATGAAACATAAACCAAAATTCAATTCACGTAGCTGCACACAATGCCTGTTGTACTATGGGTAGTTCGTTTAACTTGAGAAATAGGGAACAATCTTAAGCCGTTGATCAATAAACGAAATGTCAAGATTGAATAAGATTGTAAGAATGTAAAATCATGTGTGATCATACGCGATGCATGTGTTTAATCATGTGTGATTATGAATGAAGTTAGTCATCCTTTACTTTGGTTCGTAGGCATAAATTGGTTTTTACTATGTACAAATTTTTTGACCATGGAAAAGGTGTGGTTCATTGCTCTCCTGATGCCAGCCACCCAATGGTTCTTTTTAGCATTAGACCATACAAATCGTGATTCATGAGGTTGGTTGCAACCAACAGTTGAGAAAGTTTGGTAAACCATAATACGTGTATTCGAATGCTTAAAATGTTATAACTTCTTTTGGATGTTGTTTCTCTAATCTCTACTATAAAAAGATGTTGCATTTCGGTTTTCAAGACCTTTTAACACAAAGGTTAAACTCAATTGAAGAAACACAGACACACTAGTCAGGTAGGCGTGGTGTCTAAAGGCAATATAACTTGAGCTGTACTGTTGGAATTTCTCGTCGGTTCCTGGTCAATGGCGTAGGATGCTTTAATAAGGTGCGTGAGTAGAGCGCTAATAGTTGTGAAACATAATTAACATTTAACAAGATCAATAAGGTGATAATTAAGTGTGGGCGAAGATATTCCAATGGGGTTGGTGGCCCATTGGTAAGGTCTTTGACCTTGGGTTATTTCATCCGGGTTCGAGTCCCATTCTTCACATGTTACGTGATGAAGAATTTTGAATCGAGTGAGGCGTATATATGAGCTTAAAGACATGACCGAGGAGTCTTCTTAGCCTTAACTCACTAACACTTTTATGGTGATTATGTTACTTAGACATATTCTACTTTTTGCTGAAACATATATGAAGGAATATTTATTTTAGTAAGTTGAGTTATAAGTAAGTAATTTGAGCCTTTTATCACATTTTAATCCAATGATTCAGATTTTAAATCTATATTCACTCCCACGCCATTTTTTAAAATTAAATTATCTCATAACCCTAAATTATTAGACAAAGCGAGTTATACGACGACGATCCTCGTGCTTTCCTCTTTTTTCAGAGTGATCCATCGATATACTTTTGACGTTATTTGTTTGGGATTGATTCTGAAATTTGCGAGCTATAATCACACGATTTAAAACTTGTCAAGTAAACTAACATGACACTATATATGAAATTTTCAAAACACAAGAAAGTTATATTTTGTATAACTTATCAAAACCCAGAACAAAAAGTTTTGGATTTGAAAATCAATAAATGTTTACAATTTAAAGAGACTCGAGAAAAAAAAAATCACATTTGATACTTCAATTAATCACATATGATAAACCGTAAATCACATGTAATTTGATAACACAAAATTTCAAAACATATCAAAATTTCACATGTAATCACATATTGAGTGATCACTTCATGGAAATAGAAAATAAAAAATAGAAAGTAGGAAATAGAAAGTATATTGCAATGATGAAATTAGTTGGATTTATAGAAATTTGGTAAAAGTAAGTACTTACATTTGATCAAACCGGGGATTTTATTTTCACCTTCTTTTTCTTATATACAACCCTCAAAGTACAATAATTTATGCATAGTATACAACTGTTTATTACATAATGAAAGGATGTATTTAGAAAAAAAGAAGTGAAATAAATAGTCGCGATCAAATAAATTGATGATAAAAAATGATCCGTTGATACTCAAGTTTATTTATGGACTGAAATGATCACACACCATATTATATATAGTAACATATAGCTACAAAAATACAGAGACCGATATGTATGATTTGATGTTTATTGACAAAGTTTTACGTATGTACCAAAGTAGATGTCACTCACCTTTTTTGGCCAGTGTATGTCCCATCAAAGTTGTATTATTTTATTTCGGAAAAATTAGAAAATCCATAGTCACTTGCTTCTTCATTATTGTTATTATGGTAATTGACTATGGATATTTGAGGGCAGTGATTCGTACACCACCGATTTTTAATCGTACATTAAAAGGTATGGATGATGTACAACACCTTAAAGCATGTTTGGTGGTGTACGACTAAAAGTTAGTGGTGTACGGATCATCATCCATATTTGATGGGTGCTTTTATTTCCATCTTCCTTTTCTTAAATATACCTTTCAATGTGTAATAAATAATGCATAACGTATAATTGTTTATTGCAAAAAAAAGTGCATATAAGAAAAAAAGAGATAAGAATAGATGTCAACTATTTGAGTTCACAATATAAGGTTATTTTGTTTTTGTCCAAAAAGTAGCAACATACTTTTTTTTTTAATTTTTATTTTAAAAGTTCACTTTTATTCACATAACCGAACATCTAAAATCTGGAGTAGCAATAAAATACATCAGTAGTTATATCAACATGTATTTACACCAATTAACCCAAGTAATCGAGCACTGGTTAATTCTATTCGTATACCATAAAAAATCTATGGATTTAATCTCTTAAAAGATCTTCTCAATATTGACAGCCTCATTACCAAACTTCTTCTCGTAACGTGCCTGCTTCCATAAATATCAACAAGTAACAACATACCTAATAACAACAAACAACAACAAACAAGTGTTTACTTCTACTCAAATGCTAAAAGGTTATGCTATTTTCACCATATAAGATAAAAGGGTGTACAATTAATACTGTATACCGTACAACTGTTTAAAGCATAAAAAGTGTGAAAATAGACAATAAGGGAGTGGAAATAGATGCGCACGACACTAAATCATAAAAAATTTCAAATCAACATGCAAATGAACCTCTTATAAATAGCAGAAACATTGAAGTTATGATTCAAAAATCATTGCCTTTTTGTTTTCTTACAAGATTTACTATATTAATTGAAAAGGAAATTGTACCAAACAAACATCATAATAATGAACATATTTATTTGGAGAAATATGGATTGGACAATAGACATTAATTAATTTGAACATGTGCGAAAATATGTGTGGTCTAAATCGACAGAAATGGCATTTTCTGAATTAATAGGTGTCCAGCTATATATGATATATGCGTATGCACCTTTCACACTACAAGAAAACTTTGTAATTTGGCGACAACTATTTTCGTTGCTATATATTTTAATGTCATATGTATTTTTTATATTTAATTAATTATTAAAAAGTTAAATTACATTTAGCGACAAACATGTCGTTGCTAAAAATTGTTTTCTCAAAAAAAAAATGTTTTAAATATAAAATATACAAATTTTCATACAAAATATATATACCCACAAATCATATAAAATATACTCTAAATAATAATTTTTAATATCTATACAAAATATACAAGTTTTTATACAAAATAAACCCACAAATTAAAATCATACAAATATACAAATTATAATATTATGAATACTTAACAAAATATACCAACAAACATCATACTACAAGAAAACTTTGTAATTTGGCGACAACTATTTTCGTTGCTATATATTTTAATGTCACATACATTATGTATATATAATGTATGTGTGTATGTCATATGTATGTATGACATGTATGTGTGTATGTATGTATGCATACATGTATGTATATATTGTGTTGTATGTGTATTTTATGTATACTAGACAAATGTCTACGCAATGCCGCGGTGATGGTGGTGGCGGCGAAGTGTGGTGGTGGTGGCGACTGCTAGTGGTGGTGGCGATTAGTGTAGGCTATTGATGTAAAGGTTATTGATATAAAAGAGATAGTGTAGTTATTTTAGGAGTTAAGAGGTAGATGTTGTAAATAAATTTCATTAAGGGTATTATAGGTATATCAAGTGGAGATTTTGAAATAATAAATAAAGAAGAAGGGTATTTTGGGTAGTTCAAAATTGTAATTTGAGAAAAGGGGGAGGGGGTTGATGCTTTATATATATATATATATATATATATAGTGAAAAGTTATTTTAGGAACTCCTAAAAGGTTAGGAACTTTTAGGAACCCTTTTAAACTTTTTAAATCAATCTCAACCATTGATTATTCTTTACATGG
>JAOXNX010000026.1:8558159-8580190 GCA_028566075.1 Solidago caesia | reverse complement strand
ACCATTTTTGCATTTCATTTTCTTTGCTTTCAGTTGACTAGAAAAAACAGTGAACTTTATATTGCCTTTTTTTTTTTTGTTTTATTCATCAAGTTTACTTGTAGTGTCTGATTACTTCCGTAAGTTGTTTTGTATGCAGACCACTCTCAGAGTCTAATACTTGTGTTTTGTTTTTGACAGGACTTGTACTACTGTCACATGGACATTCCGGTGTTTGTATGAGAAGGTGATTGCTAGTTACTTGAATATGCTTACACTTGCACTAGTTTGATGAAATTTAACCATTTCTCTTGTCTTTGCATTGCAATTTCACAGTGCTTTTCTTTGGCTTACACTTGATCTAGTTTGCATTGCAACTAGTTTGATAAATTTGTGTCAAAAAAGATTGGCGGAAAGATGTTACCCACTGGATGTGGCCTCTTTTTACTGAAGAGCTATGGAGTTAAAGCTAAGTCCCTTGCCTCTCACTGTAAGTCCCCTTTCCATAGATTTACTTCCTCACAGAATTTATTTTATTGTAAAAATAATTCTATCTGATAAACCTCGAGTTATATTTTATAAGCACTAACGCCAATGATGAATGATTTATAAAATGAGTTATATTCTATCTGGTTTTTCTTTCTATCTGCTCTTACAAATGTAATTGCTATATATATATATTTTTTTTCATTCTCTGATCAAGTCATTGCTGTCCAGGAAGCTGCTGAAGGTGTTGCTCGTGCTATGATGTCTCAGCTTACTGCACGGGGGATGAAGCTTGTCCCTCCATCTTGACGAGATGCACTTCAACCTAAGCAATAGATATTTGGTTTAACCGTTCAAAAAAAAATAAATAGATATTTGGTTTAAACTTAAAATCTTTTTGATGTTTAGTTTTCTGTAGAATTTACTTTTAATGTTAAATGTAATAATTGGTTAATGTAATGTATAATAGTTTGAATTCGAATATCAAGTCCTTCATTTGTATAATTATCAGCTATTTAGCTCAAAAAAGGTCGATTTTAATATAAGCAATTTTTTTGGCATATATAACGACACAAATGACATGGGACATGAAATTTTTGGCTATAATTAGCGTCATAGATAACGACATGTATAGCGACTTGTTTAAGATTAGCGACAAGGTAGTCATGTCGCTAAAAAAAGTTAGCGACTCAATGTAGGACAACGCTATTATTGTCGCTATTTTTAGCGTCTTATATTTTATGACGCAAAAATCTGCGACTTTTTTCTAGAGACTTCTTACTTGACGTCGCTATGTGTGTCGCTAGCTTCAAATATGTCGCTAATTAAGTCGCTAAACATGTCGTTAAATGGCATTTTTCTTGTAGTGATAGGGCTATAAGGGGCAGTACCCCCGCTCTTCCATACGTACATCCGCCCCTGAACCTAATCAATCATATAAAATATAATTGTTGGGATCGATCATCACAACAAGAAATCAATACACAAAACAACACAACACAATCATCTACTTGGTTCTCGTTGAGCCTAAAAGCAGTGTCAACGGGCCTCATCGGTTGCCCATCAATGCAACTCATACTTTGATGCATGAGCTGGAGTTCGATTCACAGATGAGATTGTGATGAGGATGTGGGTTCGTGTTTTTTTTTTTTTTAATATGCTTATTTATGTGTGCGGATGTGTGTATATATGTATATAAATTAATAAAAAAATAATAATGTGATGAGGTGATGAGGTCCATTGAGAGTGGTGTGTCAGTAGAGTTGTACTAACGTGACATTAAATGATGAGGTTAAGTGATGGTCCCAATTGGGAGTGCTCTAACCCACAAGCACGCTCCCTCTCAACACTCTTGAAATACCCTTCTATCAACCTCATCACCAAAATACCTTGCTCATGTCTTTTATTTATAAAAATACACAACTTTAATCACCAAGTTAACTTTCTTACCAATTGAACTTTCCCTCTAATTTGGAAACATACCAAATTATCTAATATTATTTTAGCAAATATGAATACGTTATCATCGACAGTTACTTTTTTATTTATCATTATTATTTTTCTTGTGTGTTTTCTTTTATTTTATTAGCATTAATCTCAATATAATACAATATTTAACCTTTTACATTATAAAAACTATACGAACAATTAAATTAACTGAAAAGAATCAATAAAAATAACTGTAAATGTCTATTATCTAAATAAAAATCTATACATCATGTCATCTCAATAATTTATGATCTAGAAGAGTGCCCGCACAATGCGGCGATAATCTTACAAGCAGAACGTACATCTGAAGGCATGTTTATCGGGTTTCTAAAATGAATAATTTATGTCATTTTTATGATGCTTTTATATTGGTGTTGATTAAATTTAATATAAATAAAATCATTTGGATTAAGTTTTGGTGAATACTATAAAAATAACTTTTTTTCATAGTTCTAATATTGCATTTGTTTCTATATTTATAAGGTTTGTACTTAATTTTAAATTTTTCCATGAGCAATGTGGGATAAATTCACCCTTTCATGGATAAAAACATGAAAGTTATATTATCTCATATTGGTTTCAAGACATTTTGTAACATCCATCACATATCTATATATTTTTTAAAATTTTAAAATGTATGACATAAGCCATCTAGTATCTCTATATATATATATTTCTCTATCTCTAAGCGCTTAGGTGGCATGTCTCACTGCTCGACACCTCAGCTTTTTGCTTACGTGTCATCTCAGTATTGATTTATGTTGTGAGCTTGACATATGGCTGTCATGTCATGTGCCACATGGACAGAATTGACATGTCAGCAGCATGGTCTGGTTCATTATGAAACAATTATTTAAAAATTATGCACTCGTCAAGTTTCGAACTCTAGACATATAGTTCCAAAGGCAAGGCACTTTCCAACTAAACTATTAGGTTAGTTGTGACATTTATTCATTCGTATCACATATAACTTTTTTCATGCGTATAGTAATTAGTAAATGACATGGAAGAGCATTTAATTCATTCATGTAGCATGTCAATATTTTATTTTAATTTCTAATCTAATTAATTTCTAAATATGTACAAATCTTACAGAAATATGAAACTAAAAAAAATTTCTAATCCATCTTAATCTATACTACTTTATAAAGCAAATGACTTGAGTCTTAAAATTTAAAATTTTTCAACATTTCCTTATTTATCTTATCATAATGTCTATTATTCAATGTCTTATTATTTAATATATATATTATTTATATATTAATTAATGATATATTGTTTTTATAATACATTATAAAAAGAACTTAATATATCTATTTTACCACTATCATCTATTATTAATCTATCACTCAATTCTCTAAAATACTCATATAATCTTTTCAATAACATCACTTAAAATATCCACAATACCCTCATCCCTTAAAATACCTATAATATCACCATCCCGCCACCACTACCATTGTTCATCGCCACTCACGTCTCGCCGCCGCATTACGCGGGTAATCTTCTAGTTATATATTAGAGATTCGAGATTAATTGTTGATTTGTTATATATATTGAACTTACCATATACGTGATTGTTTAGTCAAAGGATTAGTAATTGTAGTTTTTAAAATTGGATTTTGTTGTCGACAGCCTAAAGGCATTAATTAATACACTTGCCATCTATATTTCAATTAATACACGTTATTTAAAAGGAAAGTTTTACTGTATTAAATGCACAAGTCAAATGTATAAATTAAACGCTTTTATTTAAAAGAAAAGTCTGAGTATAATTAATGCAAGTAAATCAAAAGATTGTTTTATTTATAAAAGGATATATGTATCACGTTATTTTCTATACTACTAAACCTTTTTGCGAGGTTTCGACAACTCAAATGGATAACACCTATGAATTATAGAAACATTATTAACATATGAAACGAATAGCATATAATAAATTAAGTCAATCCGTATATATACCGTACGAGTATTAAGACTGGTTGGCCTATATACTAAGATATAAACGAACAACTTGCCCAACATTCACGGGCATAAACAATTGAACGAGACCAATATAATGTTCGTATTCATGATTATTTTAACTAAATAAACATGAAAAGAATTCCATGTTCGTTCGTTTATTAAACAAACAAAGATACGCGAATTTCTCACCTCATTTACAGCTCTATATATATAGCATTGTAGTGGCTGTTTTTTTAGTGAAACTAATGCATTTGTGCCGTGATGTAATCTTATAGTTTATTTCGATCGGTCGTTGTTGGATATTTGTCATGTTGGAGTCTTATCATCTTTATGTACTAATTAATTAACCAACTTTTACTAATTTTTTATTTTTTTTTTTAAATTTTAACGGCCAACTTTTACTAATATTAATAGTTACTTTCGAAAAAGAAAAAGGAAAAAAGATAGAAAAGAAGACATGTATATCATCATAATGCAATGTAGGAAAGATAGTGGAAACTCCTATATATATGTACGTAACCCAAGAGAATATTTGCTTCCTGAATGCATACGCTAGAAAATTGTATCAATCTATATGTTTTAGTTAAAGAATATTCTTTAATTAAAGTAAAAGCTAGCAAAAGTGATAATTTACCAATTAGGAGAATTTAGGAACTTAAATAAGGCAAAAGATATAGTTAACAGATTTTGCGAAACTACTGAGAAAGTGGTAAAGAATCATCATTATAATAAGGCCATGATGAAGAGGGGTAAGTTTCCAGAATGAACTTTACGGAAGATGAGATTATGGGCAATCTTTTATCTCAGATTTGTGGTTTTGTTGCAGCAAAAGACTCACCAGCCTCAGCATCAACAAACCAGCCATCGTCAATAAACCAGTCATCGTCTCGACAAGCATCAATATTTAATCGAAAAGGTTCAACTGTCGGCTCTTCAAAATCCAAAAAAGGCATCAAGAACAAGTATGGATACATCCCAGACAACTATTCTTCTCTAGAACAGGTTCATTCTAGCTCCCAAATATATATATATATATATATATAAGACCGATAACTTATTGATCATTGTTTTGATGTAGCATTAGACTTATAAATTCTATCAATGCGCCTTTTCACAAAACTGCAGTATTCTAGTAATAGAAAATACTGGCAGAAAGTTGTGATGTGTATACAAAGTAAATATGGTTTTTGTTCTCCCTTTAACACAAAGTAACAACCGTACCCAATCTCATCTTTCACGGGGGTGGGAGGAGGGGGTAAAATGTAGACAGTCTTACCCCTACCCTAAGGTAGAACGTATGGTAGCTTCCAGAAGGACGTCTCCGGCCATTTTGTAGAGAGTGATGATCGAACCCTTGACATCTGTCGCTAAAGGCAAGGGGTTTTCTACTCAGTTTAACCCAATTTGTTCCTTTAACACAAAGTAGAAGTGCTAAAATACATGGACATAGCTTAAAAACTTTAATATGTAATAAAATCTTTACATTTTCGAATAAATATATTTAAAAGAAAAAATACTTAAGTTGTCATGACACTTTTTTTTCTTGAATATATGTTAATAGTTCTTTACATGTTAAAGGCAAGAATCTATCCGCCAAAAAGTGTGCAGAAACATTTTGAATTTTACATTACTGATTGGGCACAAAAATCCTTGTTAGTTAATTATATATGATATAAGTATTGGTTTGAGATTTCATTTGCAGGTTACACAGGCACTTAGAAATTCTGGATTGGAGTCTTCTAACCTTATCCTTGGAATAGATTTCACCAAGAGTAACGAATGGACAGGTTTGTTGTCGTGCGGCTATTTTAATAGTTTGCTTTGTATTTCCACAGTACTTCGTACTATAACTTTTGAAAATTTTAAATATTAAATTTCTACCTTGTTAGTTGCCCAAGATCTTTATTTCAAGAATACTTTTATTTCTGATAGTGAAATGTGATTACATGAATTGTATATATAGCCATCAAGTTGGTGGCGGTGACTTTGCGAAGAGTCGCAACCCTAACATGGCACCCATTCAAGAATCGGTTTCTATGACATATATGGACATTACCCGCTTTATTAGAATCTAAACTAAACTTTATAATAATGACTCATAGACACTTGTACTGATATTTAGTTTAATACTTCAATACTCCCTTAGCACCAAGATTTTTGAATTTTGCCCTTATGCCACCCAACTTACCTGCAAAATCGTTCATGGTTATCTTTAAAACTTCCATTTCACTTCTTAAAGTTTGCAGACGTGCTTTCTAAACCATATATGCTCCAAGGTATCGTACTTGGAGCAACTTGCATTAGAATATCCTCCGGTAACATTTGGAAGATCATTGCTTTTGTGGTGTATAATTCTTCTCTTCCTCTTCTTCCGTTGAATCAATTGTTTCCCAAAGACCATATGCCTTTAAGATTGTTTCCATCAAAATTGCCCATTGCTTATAATTTGATTCAGTCAGTTTATATTGAAGTAATATATTCCCTTGCTCACAAATTGATCTAGACGTTTCCACTTTCTTGTCTTCTTTGCCTGCCATGCTCTTTCCTTGTGTTGTTTTCTTGGATTTTTTCTTCCCTATCTTCCTTGCTTTCTTTCTTGCTTTGATTTCAAACAAGAGCCTGGGCTCTGATATCAATGTTGCCCAAGATCTTTATGAACACACAATGATAGAATACAATAACAATACTTTTATTTCTGATAGTGAAACGTTGTTTGGTGACTGTTGCAAAGAGTCGCGACCCTAACATGGCACTCATTCAAGAATCGGTTTATATGACACATATGGAAGTTATCCACTTTAGGATTTGACATTATACATCCTTGTATATTTTCATAAATAAATACATACTAGACTCTAAACTAAACTTTATAATAATGATTCAGACCGTTTTACTAATATTTAGTTTATTTCTTGAGTTCAATACGTATTCAATACTTGTTTTCATGCTATTGTAATCTTGAGAACGATTATGCTAATATATAAAGTCAAGAAATAGAAAAGAAGGAATATTAGTAAATGCTGCGGTATATGCACATTGATGAATCGCATATGTTTCTGTGTTTTTCCCCATTGTGCAATTATCATTATCTGTGTAGTTACTAAAGCTAACAAATTCTTAGGTTCTGTTTGAAATAGGTAAAAAGTCGTTCAATAATCGCAGCCTTCATGCCATTGGTGATCATCCTAACCCATACGAGAAGGCCATATCCATTATAGGAGCGACTCTTGCTCCATTTGATGATGATAACTTGATTCCTTGTTTTGGATTTGGTGATGGTAGGTTTTTGACACAAACGCACAACTTCTAAATGTTTTCTGGCCAGCCATTTAAATAACTTTTTCTCTTCTCGTAGCTACGACACATGACCAAGAAGTATTTAGCTTTCATGACGATGTTTCTCCTTGCCATGGCTTTGAAGAAGTCTTAAATTGCTATAAGAGGGTTGTCGCAGATGTGCAATTGGCTGGTATATTTATAACATTTTGATTTATAAGGTCAAACAGAGTAACAGGCTACTTGTATGAATTGCAGACTACTTGTATGAATAGCGAACTGATATAACCATTTTATTTATTTTTTAATTGAAGGGCCAACATCTTTTGCACCTGTTGTTGAGGCTGCTATTAGTATAGTAGAGAAAAGCGGAGGTCAATTCCATATTCTAGTTATCGTAGCAGATGGCCAGGTCGGTTTATAAAGTTACCTCCCACTCTTACTACATGAAAACTAATTGACTCCAATTGCTAGTGTGTTGCCCTCTTCAAGAGCTTGGAATACCTTACTAACATCCGTTTTTAGCAAAACACATACTTCTTGACATTATTAAACACGATTCACGAACTTTTTCATTCCCTTACAAATCAAAGACCTTAGAAAACAACATCCATAAGGGACTAGTTTTTAACTTGTGTTTTGCGATCGGAATTTAACTATATGAGTTGCATGAAGTAGTAGTAATGGAAATTCTTCTTGAATGAAGGTTACAAGGGGCATCAATACTAGTGATGGAGAGCTCAGTTTACAGGAACAGAAAACAATTAGCTCAATTGTTGAAGCAAGGTATTGCCTTGATTGACAATCAAATTTCTCATAATTATACTAAAATGTCAAAATGCATTGCTTTTTTTACTTCCCCTTTAGATTGTCTTTCTAGTGGCGGAAAATTCCATCGCAGTAGTCATTGTTTTTAATGTTCAAGTTTGATTAAGAAATAGAACAGATCAGTCAAAGCTATCAAAGTCATGATGGATTGATGTAATGTTCTTGAATTCATGTTCGCCATCCTAGGTCAATATTTGTTTCTGTTTGCAGAAAAAGTAGGTTTGTCCCTGGCGATTATAGTTCATTATAGACATTTTTATTAGGAAACAGTTTAACTAAAATAAATTTCTGTTGAATTATTTATTCAAAGGTTTCTATCAGAAGTCAAGAAACGTTGACTTATACTTCTTAGATTTGGTTCTGCAATTCGAGTTTGAAATCCACTTCTGTCGCAGAAAAGAGTCATTTTCACTAAACATCTATACCAATTGATCATAGATCAATCGGTACCCACACCCGCAAAATACATGGGCCCCATGAGTGACTTTGTCAAGGTCACAGGTCTCAAGTTCGAACTTGGCCTCCTGCGTTCCCCCCTGTGCCAAGGGAGTTGCCTGGAGTCATCCTTGTGGGGTGGACAATGGTTGGTGTCAAGATGGCACCCGGGGTAAGGGTAGCCCCATTAATCTACACGTTTATGTCAAGATTTAACATCTATTAAACGCACTTTTAAGAGGCTAACAGATTAAAAGGCAGGAGGCTTTGTTTTATTTAAGCAGTCAATTTATTTCAATAAGGGACGTTCTGCGAAGTGCAAAAAATCCTTTAATCATACAAGTGTAACTATCCAGAAAATAACATAACTGGAATGCATATGAGACGGAAAATGGTAATAGATCTTAAACTTATTTTCCATTCTTCTAGTTTGAAATGTGCTTCTAGAAGAAAATTTCTTGTTTCATGAATTTAAATCACTATTTTAAAGTACTTATTACATTGTCTAAATGTCTTCAAAGTTCTCTAACTAACTAACAACAACAACTGTACTCAATCCCGGCATAAGCGAGGTATGAGGGAGGTGGGATGTAGACAGTCTTACCTCTACCACAAGGGTAGAGAGGCTGCTTCCAGAAGGACCACCGGCCATAAAGAGAGTGCACGTGAACGTGTGTGGTAATGACAATACATATCAGAAGAGAATTACATGAATAAAATACACTACAATAAATATATCAGGACATAGAAACATATTAAAACATAAACATAAAATGTAAGAAACGTGGCCAAAATCGCAAGCATGTCAGATAAACATATAAGTACCACATCATGCAAACATACATACATAATCCTATATAGATGCATTAAGCCATAGCTTCTTGATTTGATATTTACCCTTTGTAATCAGTTCGTATCCTCTCGTAATTATCCTTGTTGGCGTTGGAGATGGTCCCTGGGATGACATGAAAAGGTTCGATGACAAACTTCCTGCTCGTGTATTTGATAACTTTCAGGTAGCAAAATATCCCACACTTTCTATTCAAACTCATTCATAATCAACCCTTTTTTTTTATAATTTCTTATCACTTTCAATCACAGGTTTTTTCACCGAAGTTATTACAAGATATAGTTTTCTATAATACTTAAATCTTGTAATCAAAATTCATAACAACTTCAAGCATTCTTAATGACTTTGAAGAATACATTAGTCGCTTTTAACCAGAAAAGACAAACTATTTATGGCTCTTTGGCCTTTTTATCTGCAGTTTGTTAATTTTACTGGTATCATGTCCATGGATTTAAGCCCAACTAGCAAAGAAGCAACTTTCGCACTTGCTGCCCTTATGGAGATCCCAATACAATATACGGCTGTCCATGAACTTGGCTTACTTGGGTAAGTATATACGATCCAATTTAAGGCGTATTCTAGTTGTCTTCCTATTTATTTTATTTTTATCTAAGGGAATACGGCCTACAAGATAAACATATCTATGAAAAGAAGGGAGAACTTAATATCTTATAATTTTTTAGTATATATGACTTGTCAGTTAACGATCATTTTTATTTTTGCACTGACAAAACCAGACATGTGACTGGAAATGCAAAGAGAATAACTGCACGGCCACCTCCTCGTCCAAGAGGTCGCGCTCATGTTCCTCGTGTAAACACCACATCAGCTACACAAGATGATGAAACCAAGGTTCTAATTCTCTCCACACTGGAATACTTATTTTGAAATTTGAGGTCAAATGTACTATTTCTCAAAATAGGTCTTTTGAACAACAAATTCAAACACCTTTTCCCACATGGAACTTAGCCCACAACCAGTTGGTTGATGGGACACCTTATGCACATATTGGATATATATATATATATATATATATATATATATATATATATATATATCAAGGCAAGTATCGCATTGTAAAACAAATGTGAGTTATTTTAAATTTTGAAATTGTCAGTCATGTAAAAGGAATTCTAACCCAGACAAACATTTATTTTAGCTCAGAATAAAACTCGAGTCAAATTTAGACATATGTTTGACCTCAAAAGTCAAAACAAACAGTTGGATTAACTTTCCGTATGTTTCATTCGAAATAACTCTTATCTTTTTGTTGCTTCTTTGTTGAAGACCTGCCCAATCTGTCTAACAAATGAAAAGGATATGGCCTTCGGATGTGGACACATGGTAAGTCGCATTGGTATCTTTAACTTTCTGATTACTTTTAATGCGCAATTCACTACAAAAACAGCCGCTTTTTGTCCCTAACAACATGTCACAGAAATTATATAAGAAATCTGATACAGAAGTTGATTGCTGATCCAAAACTTCTGTTCAAAATGGTCACAAAACTTGTCATGACATTCTTATGTGCAGTAATACATAGCACGGAAATTCTTTTTATCACCAAGATTTATTGTTGCTGAGCATGCACAGTAAAAAATGGTTGTTTCTTATAAGGAGCTTTGTAATTATGTACATCATTCATTTCTATAACTTTTTTGCAACAGGCTTGTAGAGAATGCGGATCAAGACTGAGTCGTTGTCATATATGTCGCCAACTAATCAGCTCTCGGATCAGGCTTTATACAGGGTGATACGCCTATAGTGACCATCCATTTTAGCATTGTACGTATCCGAACCAATAAATGGATTAGTACCTAAGTTGTTTAAATAAACCTAATGACCTCTGAAAGAAAATGCCAAAAATATTGGATATGGTGGGTTTATCATCTGAAAAAGATGAAAGGCTGTGGTAATTGTCTAAATGATCACATTTCATGTATTCATTAGCCGTGTAAATGTAATTAGCATTCATTAATTAAAGTTTATGTAATATATATTTAGTCATCTCCTTATCATGACACCGTCATCACCTCGTCTTGACGCCATCAGCTTTCTCTCTCCAAGACACACCCAATAACTACCCTCTCCCTATCATAACCTCATCCTCACCTCATCCCCAATTAAAAAATTATAAACCCACACACACATACACTCTCCTCATCCCCAAATAAAAAATATATAAACTACACACACATACACATGCTATGGCACCACTTTGGACCCCACTAAATCTCGTCCAAACATTTCGTAATTTGGATGAGCCATGCGACGAAGAGTTGATGAAGGGGGTGGTGCCTATGGTGTCATGGTCGTCGTGTATGATGAAGGGACCATGACACCCCCTTAGGGAGAGGCCTTATAGTTGGAAATTAGGTCCTAAAGAAGAACGTAGGCAATTGATCCGTTCAACTTGTGAAAGAAAAAATAAGCCTAAAGAAATTACTTGGTATTAATGTGATCCACACTCCATGTCATGATAGATATCAAAAAGCCCCTTGAGAGAAGAACTAAAGGTCATGAAATAGCAGATAAACTAGCCATGCCCACAAAGACATAAAATATATTGGGGGTAACAATCGTGTCATGTTCAGGTTGACAGATTGCATGTTGGCGGGTTCATATACCTCAACCCAAACCCAACCCATATAATAATTGTGTTGAAAAGTTATACGCAAATCCACTCACTTAATAAACAGGTTAGTCGTGTCGACCCATTTAGCCCATGTAAAATCAGAACCTATATCATAAAAAAAATACTATAAATGACTTTTTCGATATTTTGAATCTACACAAGTAATAAGAACCAATAATAAATAAACATTAAATATTTTGCAGATACGCATTAAACATTAAAATAGAAATATAAGAAAACACAAACCAATTAATAGTACAATATTTGGAACTAAACATTTGAATTTATAATATTTAATTTTCCTATTTGTAGTTGTTAATGGGTTGGTCGGTTGTTAGCAGGTTTCAAAGGTCAATCCAAACTCAACCCATTTAATAAACATGTTAGTCATATTGACTTGTTTATAACCCAAACTCAAACTAAAACATAAGTTTTGAGGGAAGTTGAAAGCTACATAGGCAGTCAAGGTATGGATAAGGGACCACCATAATTCAACAACAACAACTATACCCAATCCTGTCAGAGTAGGTATGGGGGGGTGACATGTACATAGTCATACCTCTACCCAAGGGTAGAGAGATTGCTTCGTCAAGGGACCACCATAATTCTAGTACCCAAATGAAATCTTTAAACGTAGTGCGTTGGCTTGGACCTAAAGTGACAAAGATGGTAATGCTTAGATTCTTACCTAAGTCGCGAGTATAATTCTTTCCAATAAGAGAAATTTTTATCACTGGACCAAACACCGATAGATTCGCGCTCAGACATGTCTTTCTCCTTGATGAAGCTATGAAGTCTCGAGAAATTCATTTTTAGAAAGAAGCAATAAATGATAAGCTAGATTCCATGAGGCATGGGAAATAACACGTGGGTGATAACTGATCTACCTCCCGACTTGCAAACCTTTCGATTGCAAGTAGAGCTTCAAAAGGACGAGGAAGGTAAATGGAGCTATTGAAAAGTTCTAAGGCTAGAAAGTCATTCAAGGATTTAGACAAACCTATGGTTGATTATGTTGATGTGTATGCTCTAGTTGCTCTGTCTCCTGAGTCCTGACTATTAGATTGAAAAGTTCTAAGACTAGAAAGTCATTCACAGTCTTATTATTCACCAAATGGATGTCAAGATGACATTCTTGAATGGATGAGCTAGGTTATATGAAAAACACTGGAATGCTTCATCATACCAAGAAATTAGGACATGGTGTGCAAATTCATAAACTCCTTGTATAGATCGTAAGAAGCACCTAAAAAGTGATGTCAAAAAAGTTTGATAAAGTTGTATATCTAGTGGTTTTAGCAATCAGAAAAAGTGTGTGCATAAATGTCTATAATACGTCGTTTTTATAAGCAAGGTTTGGTCTTATTCGTGCCCATTCAGCCATTCAGTACACATTTCTGAACACCACATTAGGAAGTAAACTTAAGTGCTCCTTTCAAGTAGAAATTAGATTCAATGTTGCTTCATGCCCATTGAACATTATACATGGATAAAGGCTTATCTCAAAGAATTTTATGATTAGAGCAAAAGTTCAATTTATTTAATATATGTACTTTGGATCCATATATCGGACATTAAATGGTTATTGGAAGGTGGGAACAAATGCAATAATATATTTCATTATCAAATAAAAAACGTTAGCAAATTATTAGTTAAGTACAGATTTAAGAATATGCATCATCAATAATACTTCATCAAGGTACATTAACTGTTGTAACTTCCTCAAGCCATACGATATATATCAAGGTTCATCTCTTGTTATATTTGTCTCCTCGAGCCAAATAATGTATATGGTTTTTTTTCAACTCAGGATACCTAATCATCGACAAACCAAAACCAAACAGTTTAATTAAAAGAAAAAGAAAAACAAGCACTCGATCGATCCCTACTGTCTGGCATAAATTAAAATTGGCCATATCTCTCCCGAAGATCATTGGCATCATGGCCATCAAGTGAGCTGCAAGGAAAGAGTGTCTGCAAAAAGCAGTGCCACAAATTAGATAAAAATGAGAAGTTTCACAAAAGAGAATGCTCTGAAGATTTATAATATAAATTAGTTTACCTCAAGATCTTGCTTTGTTTTCTTGTCCCTCTTCTTCTTGCACCTAAGAGGCCTTTTGCCAGTAAAGATTAGCATATCTTCTTCAATCTCTTCTTTAGTAAGTGAAATGGTGAGCATTGGCGGTCTTGACGCACCACCTTCCTCTTCTGGAAGCTTCTCTTTCATCAACGTTAAGTCCTGGTCCTTTTCGGGAATACTAGTTGTTGAGTTTTTCTTAGCTGGTTTTGTTGCATTAGTCCTGCTTTTTTCTCCTAAGATTTGATAAGGCCTTTTCATTTCAATAGGAGTAAGATCATCCAAACCAGCAAAATGTTTGTGATATTTTGAGTTTGGTGAAGACATTGTTTCTTGAAAATCTTATAACACAAAAAAGTGTACTTAATTAAAGTTTATAAATAAACACACAATGAGCTTTTGGCTACAATAGTGACAAAAGAGCAATCAATGGTCTTCGTATTCTTGTTAGTAAATGTTGAGATATGCCTTTATATCTTAAATCCTCTAGTTATAAGATTATCTTTCAACAATTTATTTTGATTTTATACGGATAAAATTGTGAATTTAGACATTACTTTTTTTTCCTATTCTGCTATATCTTAATTTGACTCTTTTAGTCAAATGTTATATTTTTACCAATTCAGCAAATATAAGAGTTAAGATAAACTTGATATATACACCAAAGTACTGGACTTAATACTCGTACGATATACAGATTGACTATGTATATTCTTTTTCTTTCCGTTCATGATTTTTTATATTTTTGTATATATTTTTTTTATAGTATTTATAAAAATAAATCAGAGGTTAAATTAACATATTATTATTAGCTAGAGTATAGTACAATTAAAATATAAAATATAGAAAATAGATGTCTACATATGTAAGTGTTGTCGGTAGTTGGGTCTATTCGCGTTTGATGTAAAAGACTTGGTAGAAATTCAAAAGTATGTGAAGTTAGGAAAGAAGGAAAAGATGGCGTTGAAAGGGATTGTGATAGTGGCTTGTTGGTACATTTGGTTGGCAAGGAACGACAAAAGGTTTTCAATCAAGAATGTCAAGGTGGAAGGGATCACACACAATATTAAGACTTTGGGGTTCTTATGGTATAACCGTATAAGAGTTGAGAAAAAATAGTTCGATTTCTTGGAATGGTTGGTGTAAGTTTAATACATTATATTGATTGTATGTTTTGTGATGCCTACCTAGTTTGGGGGCATGTATATGAATGAAATTTACCTAAGTCATCATATGTAAATTGAAAATATTGATTTAAAATATAATTAATTTAATTATAGATATGTTTCAAGTGTATATAAATAATAGTATGATAATTATTAAATAGCAATTTTGATAAGTAAATAAAAAAATTTAATTTCAAAGGTTTAATTTATATATTGGTAGATATGATAACAATATAAAAAAGTTTAATTATAATAGGTATATTTAACTACTAATTAAGTAATAGTTTTAAGGGATTAATCACTGGTTAATCAATGTCTTTTCTATTTGTATATGGTTGCACCATGAACGTTTTTGTTGCACTGGTTGCCTAATAAGCTTTCAAAATTTGTTTACATATGTACATCAAACTTTTTTATTCCACTGATTGTCCATCAAATTTTTAAAATTTGCTTAAAAATGAATGTACATGAATGTGAACTTTCAAAATTTTACATATGTACATGAATGTGAACTTTCAAAATTTGTCACATACAGTGATTACAAAGTCATCAAAATTTGAATTTTCTAACGACCATATATGTATAAATTCTGAAAGTTTAATGACCATATCTTAACAAACTTAAAAGTTTGATGGTAATAATAAATTACGATGTGCATATGTGAACAAATTTTGAAAATTCGTTAGGCAACCAATGAAATAAAAAAAGTTCATGGTGCAACCATGTACAAACAGAAAAGTACATTAGTGAACCAGTGATTAATCCCTAGTTGTAATTATACATGGTATCTAAAAAATAAAATTTTATAATACAGACTAAAAGGGACACGTGTCGCTGATTAAAAGATGTTTCAGTCATGTTTTGATTGGTAGATAGATTTGATTATGATAGAATATATATTTTGACAACTTTGTTTATAAGGGGTTTAAAGGGTGAACGTGAGTCGATCTGGTTTAGTTTTTTGTTAAAACCGAATACCGAATCGAAAAGTTCGGGTTCTAAAAACCAAAAGCCATTGGATTCGGTTTTGTTTGGTTTGGTTAGGATTCGGTTCGTTTCAGTTGTTTTCAGTTTTTTTAATTTTCTTTACAGTATTAGTTTATCAAGCTATAAATAAAAATTCAATTATTTAGATAATAATTCAATTATTTAGCTAATATTATGATAAAGAATATCAACAAATTTTATCTTTTAGGTGTTTGTATGCATTTCATTACACCGAATTTATTTTGTTATGTATTTCCACATAAAAAATACATTTGATTTTGTTTTATACACTCAAAACACAATAGTTTCAAATATAAATACATATTTACTATATAAAAATATATAATTAAACAATATATATATATATATATATATATGTTTAGATTGGTTCGGTTTTTATGTATCAATTTTTCATATGAAACCAAAAACCGAACCGAGAAGTTCGGTTTTAAAAAAACCAAAACCATTGGTTTTTTAGAATTTTCGATTTTTCGGTTTTCAATTTTGCTTTTTAGTTTTTAGATGTTTTTTGGTTTCCGGTTTCGTCTTTGCCCACCCCTAGTTTAAGCTATAGATTTGTTATATATTTTATATTTTGTTCCAATTTAGGTAATGAATTTTAAAAAATACCAATATAGGTAACATACTTTTAAGTTTTGTTCCAATATATGTAACGTACTCAAAAAATACCAATGTATACAACGTATTTCAAATTTTGTTCCGACATCAACAAGAAATGCTTAGGTGGACTATCTACGCAGATTAATCTTATAACGACACGTTATCATAAAAAGTTTTTGTTTGGTAAACAAGTATTGTATGTTAATACTGAAACAATATTTGAAAGTATGTTACCTACATTGATAAAAAAATTTAAGTTCATCACATACATTAAAACAAAACAAAAATCAAATAACCTATAGCTTAAACCCTTTTTTATATAGATTTTAGATGGTGTTGTATTTGTACTTAATTGACTTAATTAACAAGATCATGTCTTAATATAGTAAGTAATATAGTTTATTCGGCATATAAACCGTCGCACTGTTGAATTTATACATACTAAATAGATACTTTATTCATACACTACTTAATGACTAAAGAAACAAACACACCAACGCTGATGTCTCTCTGTATCCTTAACTGAAAACGAAAATGATAAATTGCTCGCTCAGCATACGATATTGTTCAACAAACGACCGTAATATAATTTGAAAGATCGACCATGTTTTTCGTGGTGTAATAATTTAATATTAGATGGAAATGAGTTGTCACGAGTCATGACTAGTGTGACTCTTTTGAAATACGAATGATTAATTTTCCTAAATAACTTACGGAAATTTCTTTAATGTTCAAATTAGTCGAGAGAAATGTTCATTTAAGTCCAACTATAAAGTTGAGTTTCAAGGAAACAATATGGGCATTTAATTAATCCAATTGTTGATGTTTTTATAATCATACCCACTTCCACTATTTTTTCAAATTAACTTATCTTACAAACCGTAAATCGTTAGACGAATGAATTATGTTGTGATCCTGGTGTTTCCCTCTTTCAATAAAGTATTCACTCGATACACTTTCAGCAAACAAAAAAATTAGGATCAATTTTGAACTTCGCAAGTTGTATAATCACATGTATTTTGAAACAAACAAAATAAAATCACATGTGACTGAAACTATATATAAAAAAAACTAAAAACACACAAATGTTATATGATGTAACTATACTACTATATAAAGCATCCCCTCTCCCCTTCGGGCTTGACACACCACCTTCCTCTTCTAGAAGCTTCTCTTTCGTCAACGTTAAGTCCTGGTCCTTTTCGGGAATTCTAGTTGTTGAGTTTTTTTTTAGCTGGTTTTGTTGCATTAGTCTTGCTTTCTTCTCCTAAGATTTGATAAGGCCTTTTCATTTCAATAGGAGTAAGATCATCTAAACCAGCAAAATGTTGAACAAACGACCGTAATATAATTTGAAAGATCGACCATGTTTTTCGTGGTGTAATAATTTAGTATTAGATGGAAATGAGTTGTCATGAGTAATGACTAGTGTGACTTTTTGAAATACGAATAATTAATTTTTCTAAATAACTTTCGGAAATTTCTTTAATGTTCAAATTAGTAGGGATAAAAGTTCATTTAAGTCCAACTATAAAGTTGAGTTTTAAG
Source organism: Solidago caesia (assembly GCA_028566075.1). NCBI lineage: Eukaryota > Viridiplantae > Streptophyta > Magnoliopsida > Asterales > Asteraceae > Solidago > Solidago caesia. The sequence continues at coordinate 8,561,849 of JAOXNX010000026.1, read as the reverse complement.
GAAACAATATGGTCATTTAATTAATCAAATTGTTCATATTTTTTATATTCACACCCACTTTCATTAAAAAAAATTTAAATTAACTATTTTTACAAATCGGAAATCATTAGACGAATGAATTATGTTGTGATCTTGTTGTTTCCCTCTTTTATTAAAGTGTTCACTCGATATACTTTGATCAATTTTGAACTTCGCAAGTTATATAATCACATGTGATTTTGAAACAAATAAAATAAAATCACATATGACTGAAACTATATAACAAAAATCTAAAAACACACAAATGTTATATGATGTATATATACTACTATATAAAGCATTAAACCAGCCCCTTTTTTCTTCAAATTATCGGATTGATCTACCTAAATTACCCATCTACATTGAACACACTTACCACCTAACATACATGGTCTACCAAAAATACCTTAATGAAATAATTTACAATATCTATCCTTCAACTCCTAAAATAACTAAACTACCCCATTTTACATCAATTACCTTTACATCAATAACCTATGCTACTCGTCGCCGCCGCCGCCTCCACCACCTGTTGTCGCCACCACCATACCGACACCGCTACCATCATCACCGCCGGATCGTGCGCGCATGAGTCTAGTAATAATTAAAAAACACGTAAGAAAATATTCAAATTCGACGGCTTTTATAATTTTTAATTTTTTAACAAATGTTGAAATTCATAAGGTAATATCACATGTGATTATTACAAAAAAAATGTGGATTTCAAAATCAATAAACGTTAAATGATGCGCATTTAAGTAGATCATTAAAAAAAACAAAATTCACTCGTGATAGTATTATTAATCACATGTGAGAATATTGTGAATCATATAACACCAGTTGTTTAAACAACAGAAGAAAAAAAATAAGTTTGTCAAAAGATATCGAATGACTACTCTTTAAACTAAAGACGGGCATGTTTGCCTTTTTGATGATGGGGTCGATATCGTTTATCAGTTATACCCAATCACATGAAAAGATCACATGGAAAGATTGGTGTAAATTCATTGTAAATTAATCATTGTATGTTCTATGTCACCCGTATTTTCTGACGGGAGTTGTGAATAAAATTACCTTTCAAAAAAAAAGTTATACCCAATAACATAGCTTATCAAATTTAATTTCTACAAAATGTATTTGACTATTTGAAGATACTACATTTTGTGCCAATGCTTATCTTTTTTCATATTGGGCCAATGCTGGAATCAATTGAATAACATAAATATTATATCACGATTATTAATACTTTCAATATAAAACATTAGAGTAAATATAAAATAAATAAATATATATATATATATATATATATATACATATATGGGGAAGGTAAATATGGGGCTGTCACACATCTAAGCTTATATGTGAAACCCCTCACATCATATTATTTTAGTCAATAAAAAATTAGGTTCTACATCTAAGTTTAGATGTGGGACAACCTAATATTCTCTTTTGCCTATATATATAATGCCATAGACATCATCTAAGGCATTCTGTATATTTATTACAATTTACATATCGTGTTCAAAGTTTGGGTTAAGTCTATAGTAAGCTTGGACTCATTATCAGAGAATACAAGTGACTGATAGAAATTCGACTCCAAACAATACAAGAACAAACTTAATTTTATTATTCATTCACATATCATTAAACTACATACTTTATTGACTATAATATCACAAAAATTTATTGAGTCGTGCATCGCACGGACTTAGTGTGTGTGTGTATATATATGTATATATATATATAGAGAGAGAGAGAGAGAAAGGAAGGGTTATTTAAGAACCTTTTAAAAAAAAAAAAGAACGCGAGAACCATTCCCAGTCACACATTTTTCTTCCCCTTTTCCCGTTCACTTACACATGTGTAAGTGACACGGTGACATTTTCGTAAATATTGACTCTTTTTATTTACTTTCACATGTCTTACACATGTGAAAGTGACGCCAATTTACACATGTGTAAAATAGTATTATTCAAAATCAAATGCACTATATATATATATATGTATATATATATATATAGGGGAAAGTTACTTTATGAACCCTTAAAAGGTTAGGAACCTTTAGGAACCCTTTTGACTAAGGGTATAATAGTAAAATCGATTTTTTATTTTATTTTATAAAATTTAATAAACAAAACATTTTTTTAATTGTCTTAATTTTAGGGGATCACATATGATCCATTCTCGCCGGAAAATCACATATGATCTCATCTCGCCGGAAAATCACATATGATCCAATTTCGCCAGAAAATCACATGTGATCATCTATAATCACATATGATCATCTATAATCTCGCCAGAAATCACATGTGCTCGTCTACAAATTTAAATAGGATTTTTGAAGTACCAATCTTATTTACAAATTAAAATTTCACCGGAAATCATATATGATCGAAAATCACATATGATCATTTACAATCTAGCCGGAAATCACATATGATCCAACAAAAAAAATACAAACATACACATATGATCCAACAAAAAATACAACCACATACATATTATTTACCAACACATCCGATCCAAACTATTTACCAACACATCTGAAAATATAAAAAAAAAACATCCACATACATATGATCCGACCACATACATATGATCTAAAAAAAAAGAAAGAAACTTATATGTCTGACGAAAAGAAAAGACCAAAGACAACACTTGGCCACTTGCAGTCATCAGTCATCACAAGAACTTTTCTTTTATTTTCTTTTTCTTTTGAGTACTAAAATGTATATATATTACAGGGAAAAAAAAATTGAGTTCGAACATGCCTCTTCTCAAAAGCTCCACAACAGCATTTATGGTGGACGATGGGCTGCAAAGACACAACGTAAAACATCTCCGATCATTTTTCCGATCTGTAACTGTCGGATCTGAAAACCAACGGCGACGGAAAGAAACACCAGCGGCAGTGGCGGTGGGTGGGTAGAAAGAATGAAAGAAGATCGATGCACGGTGGTGGGGAGAAATAAGGAAGAACAGATCGGCGGCGGTTGTGAAGGATGGTAGTGCGGCGGATCTACTAATTGGAGATGAAAGGGGGCGGTCGGCTGAAGAAGTAGACGACGACGGCGGCGAGTCCGGCCGGAACCCTATTCCGGCGGCCGGAGTTTGGGAGCTTTGGTTGAGTGTGTGTGTGTGTTTTTTTTTTTGATTATTAGTTGTGAGATGGAATAGAAATAACATATATTTATGTGTAGATAATTACCATCTTACCCTTTCCATCCATTTCCTTTAATTTCAACTTCTACATATTTACAAATTTGCCACTATCAATAATACCCCTTAGATTGAATTATTTAATGGTTGAGATTGACTTGAAAGGTTCCTAAAGGTTCCTGACCTTTTAGGGGTTCCTAAAGTAACTTTTCACTATATATAAATATATATATATATATAGGTTCTGGTTCAAATAAAATAAGTATTAAAGTAAAACAAATAAAACAATCATTTCCTCTTAACTGAAAATCATTGTACATCATGAAAATCTTTGTGCATCAATATATATACTTGTGCTCTATGAATCTTCATGCATCAGTTTTATCATGATCCAATGGTCAAAATCTTATATATTTGTTTTACAATAACCAGTCCATATATATATATATAGGTTTTGGTTAAAATAAAACAAGTATTAAAGTAAAACAAATAAAACAATCATATTCTCTTAAC
>JAOXNX010000026.1:8536213-8553639 GCA_028566075.1 Solidago caesia | reverse complement strand
AATGTCACCGCGTCACTTACACATGTGTAAGTGAACGGAAGAAAGGGAAGAAAAATGTGTGGCTGAGAATGGTTCTCTCATTCTTTTTTTTTAGGGTTCTCAGAATAACTCACCCATATATATATATATATATATATATATATATATATCGCAAAAGGATAAAATAATTAAAACTAATTTCAAGAAAGCTATTATTATTGAACCTTTAGTAATAATAGCGAAACACAATTAGGAAAACAAAACCAAATTTGGTATAATCAATAACATTCCACATGTAATTGTGTAGAAACCGTATTCTTTTAATTGTTACTAGATTTAGACCCCGTGTTAACACACGGACACCACATGTTAAAATCAATGATTTTCATATTAATGATTCTTATATAATAATAATTTTCATATTAAAATTATTAAAGATTTAAGGAATGTAAAAGATAAATGTTAAGGACCTTTATGCAATTAATAAAAAAATTAAGATGATGTGGACATGTTAATTGACTTTCATTTAATTAATTGCAAAAAAAGGTATCTTCCTTTAATAGAGAGAAAGATGTATCTTCCTTTATTTTGTTTTATACACTCAAAACACAATAGTTTCAAATATAAATACATATTTACTATATAAGAATATATAAATTAAACAATATATATATATGTTTAGATCGGTTCGGTTTTTATGTATCGGTTTTTCATATGAAACCAAAAACCAAACCGAGAAGTTCGGTTTTCAAAAAACAAAACCATTGGTTTTTTAGAATTTTTTATTTTTTCAGTTTTCAATTTTGCTTTTTAGTTTTTAGATGTTTTTTGGTTTCCGGTTTCGTTTTTTGCTCACCCTAATTTAAGCTATATATTTGTTATATATGTTATATTTTGTACCAATGTAGGTAATGAATTTCAAAAAATACCAATGTAGGTAACGTACTTTTAATATTTGTTCCAATATATGTAACGTATTCAAAAAAAATACCAATGTATACAACGTATTTCAAATTTTGTTCCGACATCAACAAGAAATGCTTACGTGGACTATCTACTCGAATTAATCTTATAACGATCTACGGTAATGTTGAACAAATGACCGTAGTATAATTTGAAAGATCGACCATGTTTTTCATGGTGTAATAATTTACTATTAGATAAAAATGAGTTGTCAGGAGTCATGACTAGTGTGACTCTTTTGAAATACAAGTGATTAATTTTCCTAAATAACTTATGGAAATTTCTTTAATGTTCAAATTAATAGGGAAAAATGTTCATTTAAGTCCAACTATAAAGTTCAGTTTTAAGGAAACAATATGGGCATTTAATTAATCCAATTGTTGATATTTTTATATTCATACCCACTTTCATTATATTTTTTTTAAATTAACAATTTTTACAAAGCGGAAATCGTTAGACGTGAATTATGTTGTGATCTTGTTGTTTCCCACTTTCATTAAAGTGTTCACTCGATATACTTTCAGCAATAAAAAATTCAGGATCAATTTTGAACTTCACAAGTTTTATAATCACATGTGATTTTGAAACAAATAAAATAAAATTACATATGACTGAACTATATAAAAAAATAATCTAAAAACACACAAATGTTATATGATGTATATATATACTACTATGTAAAGCATCAAACCGGCCCTTTTTCTCAAATTATTGGGTTGATCTACCTAAATTACCCATATACATTCAACACACTTACCACCTAACGTATATAGTCTACCAAGAATACATTAATAAAATAATTTACAATATCTATCATTCAACTCTTAAAATAACTAAACTACCCCCTTTTATATCAATTAACATTACATCAATAACCTACACTACTTGTCGCCGTCGCCGCCACCACCAGTCGCCGCCACCATCACCCATCGTCGCCACCACCATACCAACACCGCTACCACCATCACTGTCGGATCGTGCGCATGAGTCTAGTAATAATTAAAAAACACATAAGAAAATATTCAAATTTGAAGACTTTTATAATTTTTAATTTTTTGACAAATGTTGAAATTCGTAAGGTAATATCACATGTGATTATTATATTAAAAAAAAGTGGATTTCAAAATCAATAAACGTTAAATGATGTGCATTTAAGTAGATCATTAAAATAAATAAAAAATTCACAAGTGATACTATTATTAATCACATGTAAGAATATTGTGAATCATATAACACCAGCTGTTGAAAAAACAGAAGAAAAAGGAAAAAAAGGTTTGTCAAAAGATATCGAATGACTGCTCTTTAAACTAAAGACCGGCATGTTTGCCTTCTTGATGATGGGGTCGATATTGTTTATCAGTTATACCCAATAACATAGCTTATCAAATTTAATTTCTGCAAAATGTATTTGAATATTTGAAGATACTACATTTTGTGCCAATGTTTATCTTTTTTCATATTGGGCCAACGATGGAATCAATTGAATAACGTAAATATTATATCACGATTATTAATACTTCTTAATATAAAACATTAGAGTAAATAATATATATATATATATATAGCAAAAGATAAAATAATTAATATATATTATATATATATATAAAAGGGCAATTGGATGGGAACCCCCTGATCCCATGTACCATTAGGTACCTACTAATCCCCCAGCTGGGCTAGTATATATATAATACCATAGACATCATTTAAGGCATTATGTATATTTATTACAATTTACATATCGTGTTCAAAGTTTGGGTTAAGTCTATTGTAAACTTGAACTCATTATCAGTGAATACAAGTGACTCATAGAAAATCGACTCCAAACAATACAAGAACAAACTTAATTTTATTCATCATTCACATATCATTGAACTACATACTTTATCGATTATAATATCATAAAAATTTATTGAGTCGTGCATCACACGAACTTTAACCTAGTATATATATGTATATATATATATATATATCGTAAAAGGATAAAATAATTAAAACTAATTTCCAGAAAGCTATTATTATTGAACCTATAGTAATAATAACGAAACACAGTTAGGAAAAAAAAAACCAAATTTGGTATAATCAATAACGTTTCACATGTAATTGTTTAGAAACCGTATTCTTTTAATTGGTATGTGTTTAGATACCGTAGAAAAAATATTAGATGGGAGGATTGGTTGTTAAACCCTCTTTCAGTTTTGTAATTGTTTAGGTAGCTCGCCTTGAGCTGGCTTTTGATTTTTATATAAAATTCGACGGTTAAAAAAAAAATAAAAAAATAATAACGTTCCACATGTATTTTGAAATCAAATTTAAATAGTAAAAAATGATAATGTTAATGTTCAAAGATGAAAATATTGAGATGTTATCTATATCTATACTACTTTATAAAAGGGGAACCCCTCCCTTCTTTTCTCAAAAAAACCTCTACATCTTCCTATCTTGCCCTTTACTTCTATTCACTAATTTAAACATCTCCACCTAATATACATATAATACCCTTATGAAAAAATTACAATATAGATCCCTCAACCCTTAAAATAACTACACTACCCCTTCTACATCAATTACTTTTACATTCACCACCACACCACAGCCGCCGCCCCCACTACCCGTCGCCGCCGCCACCGCCACCGCCACCCTTTGCCGTCACTCCTGCCGCCACCACCACACAGCCACGACCACCATCGCCGCTGCATCGCGCGGGCATGCGTCTAGTTTTTCAAAAAATGACATATGGTTGGATCATAAAAAAATGTTATTTTGTATTAAACTTGACTAGTTTTTAGAAACTTTTTTTAATGAAGGAATTAAAAATCAAAAATTAATTAAAGATGATGTTATAAATCTATTAAATAAAAAGAAATAAATAATAAAAATGTCTAGTGTTGTCAAATAAGTTTTTCTTTAAGAATAATAATGTCATCACAAGGTTTCTTTATTTATAGTAGGTGGATAAATGTGGATTAGATATAGTAGGTAGAGATGTTTAAATTAGTAAATAAAGAATATGAGTAATATAGTCATTTCGAAGAAAGAAATTTGAAAAATGGGGAAGTTGTTATTTTATATAGAAGTAAGATAAATAAATTTAGTATTGGAGATATGTTTAAAAAAAGAATAAAATAAATTACTTTGTTGTAAACTTGTAATTGGAGATGCGCTTAAAAAAAAAAAATAAGCTACTTGGTTGTAATTATCCTTAACACTAATGATAACCATCATTAGTTAAAAATAAAAATAAAAAAGAAAATTTTGAAAAAAAAATATTTTAAAATAGGAAACGTCATAAATAAATATCTTTTGTAAAAGGTAAAAAGAAGATATTGTAGAGAATATTTCTACTTCTTTCTTTCTCTCCCTCTCTTCTCCTTCGAATTCTGAGTCAACTATTTTCTTGCTTGACAAACAAAATTTATTTCATAAATAAAATAAAATTCTGAAAACTCCAAATATTTCCTCCGATTTGACTGCCACCGTTTCCGTCCCCTCCGACGACCAAGTAAGTTCAGTCACTGAAAACCATTTATTATTATTATTTATATTATTTTTGGTATTATTTTAATAATTTTTTAAAATTTTTATCCACTTTAAATTCTAAAGAAACCAAGATTAGATTTTGACCCAAATGATTCAACCTTTTAGTCATTTCGATTATATAAATTTTGGTTCTTGATTATTTTTTTTTAATATATTTTTTCATATTTTTTGTATATTTTTTTAAATTAGTTTTTTAAGAAAAAAGCCCTAATTTTTGGTACAAGATTTTGGTTAATTTGAAACCCCAGTTTGTAAAAATAATTGGGTTTTGTGATATGTGGCATTTTAACCAATTTTTAGGGTGAATATTGTGATTATATATGTGGGAAATTTTGTTATTAGGCAATTGTGTGTAGTTTTGATTTTTGAGCCCAAAAGATTCATTTTTGAAATTGAAATTTAACATTTTATCTGTTTGATTTTAAGAAAGAGTGATACAATGGTGAATTTGTGATTAAAAGGTAAATTTGTGTTATGAGCTTTAATGTAGTTATTGAATTTTGTGTAGTTTGTATTTTAAAATCCTGTACTCCAGTATAAATCTGAATTTTGTGTGCGTTTCGTTATCGTGACAAGTGCATGGAAATGTATTAAATTGCCCGATTTTTCTTTTGTATGTATTTAGCTGTTGTAAAGTTGTCTCATTTAATCAATTTGCTTTTTGTATGTATTTAAATATCAAAACCTCTATCGTATGTTTTAAAGTTTTTAAATTTTCTTATTGTATGTATTAGTGTATTTGGTCTATTATGACTTGTAATCAATTAACGTGGTACCGGTTTTGATGATGCACCAATCTATATGACTGCTACGTCAGCAACAAATACTTGTTACCTGGTGAAGAGGTAACCAGATATATACAATAGCAAAGAATTGAAAGTTTCATACATGATAGAGGTTTTGAGAGTTGGATACATACAATAGCAAAATAGCACAAGTATAATATATTTCCATACACTTGTCTGTCTCCTATTTTTACTGTTCCACAAAAAAAAAATGTTTTGACTGCAGGTTAAATAATCTAGACGCTCCATGACCGTCCTACATGACTCAACTGAGCTTAGCATTTTTTACTTATTGTTGGGAATGCCAAACTAAACTAGAATGATCTCACTTGTGTAAAATCATAACATGGTTCCTGTTTTGGACCTTAAAGGAAGAATGGAAGCTTCAACTAGTAAAGCCCATACGGCTTTTGTACCAACGCCAAAAGGTAATGCCTTGAGACCTGAAAGTAAGAGTGGCAGAAAATTTGGCATGGGAACTTCATTAAACAAGCAAGATATGAAGATTGACTTCATGAACTCTACGAATGATGATGAGGATGTTGAGGTTGACATAGTAAACGTGACAAATGATGATGAAGATGTTGAGGTTGACATTATGAACTGTAGAAATGATGTCGAGGATGTTGAAGTTGACATAATAAACCATACAAAGGATGATGAGGATGTTGAAGTTGACATAATAAATTGTACGAATGATGCTCAGTGTGCATTGGTTCCATCTCACTCTGATGATGCTACTGCCTCTTCAAGCTCTTTTGGTGACATAAACCTAGATTTTGGGAATCATGAATTTGAAAGTGACAACGAAGCTATGTCAGAATTACGTGGAGATGGTGCACCATTGCCAGGTTTTAGTGGATCAGGTGACTTGTTTCCAATGAGGTAATAATATCTATATAATCTTTTCTCTTATCAAAAAGTTTACAACTCCGATATACTCTTTTTGTCACTGTGTGGAAATCGTTAGGCATAATTGTTAAATCCTGGCTCTATGAAATAGAGCATGTTGAATTCTGATATACAAGACAGAAACCTGATACCCATGTGATTCAATTTCATGAATTTTGGGTATCATTTTAGCACATGATAAATTTTATTAAATCAGTGTGGGCTTGGATCTGTTGTATTTTACTTAATTACTGAATTATGAGATGAGATGGATGCAATAAAAAGGATGTCTTTTCTCGACTGTTGATGCATTATCTTTGAAATTGATAAACCCACTTACACCTCTGAACTATCCTTATGCCTTCATTAATAAGACGGGAAAGTGTATCTTGGTAGATATGGACTATATAGGGGATTTCTTGATTGACACACATAGCCCTTTATTATTTAAATGCCGAGTATGTTTTTTAAGAAAGGCCTTCAATATTTCATCTGAGTGAGTGATGTGACATGGTCTGTGTATAATACAATTAGTTATGGAAGATAATGGGGTGTTTTTTATGGCTGCATTCTATAATAGATAGAATGGTATCGACTCATACAAGTTTGTGTGTAGGGTTAAGTAGTCGGAATAGCCAGTAATAGTGGTTTGATAATTATTAAGAGTTATTGTCATATACTCATTAAAATAGGTAAGAATAGTTTTTTCCGTAAATGGGTAATATTATTTTAATATGCTTGATTTGAGCATCTTGTATTATGTTATTGATTTTTTATCTTTTCTTTTTGGTAAATATAGCAGATAGGATTTATCATGTTTTCTCTGAGTTTCTCGAAGTGTTCCTTTGATAACTTAAATACTAAACAGTTTTGTGAAAGTTTTTATTTTGCCTCTAGCAATGAATAACTTAAAATGTGAATTTGTTTCACTGCTTTTCCATCATAGCTGTAATTATGATTAAAAACAGCATCATTCCTTGGTAGCCATATAGAACTTGCCGATACATCTCGTGGACAGTTTTTTACAACTTTTAAGTTATTCTGCATGTTTGCAATCAGAAGATATTAATCATAAAGATGGCCAACAGAAGTGTGTTTTAGTGAGAGCACTAGCCATCAAAAGTTGTTAGTTTAAGATGTTCTTGTTTCCAAATTAAATAATAACTGCAGCTATAAATATATTTCGTTGCTTATCTCATATCCCAGTAGTGATAACATGGACTGGTTATTTTGTGCTATGTTTTGATGTTTAAGATTGGTAATATTTAGGAAGAAAAAAGTGACATCTCATTGGAGGAAGTTTGTGCAACCTATTATGTGGCGTTGTAAATGGGTCGAATTGCAGCTTAGGAAATTTCAGTCTGTGGCTGTCAAATATGACAGAGAGCTTGAAAACTATAATCAAACACATCATTTGAAGTATGGTAACTTTGAGTTAGAAGGTCGTTGTGCAAAGTCAGTGCCTTTTTTTCATGATTCTCATAGAGAGAAACCTATGAAGAGAAAGAAAAGGAGAAGTCATGAAGAGATGGACACAGACGCATTCATGTCACAACATAGCTTATTCTCATATTTTGGTACATGCTCTAGTAACTATTTTATTTACTTCATCTCATACATTGAATGGTCTTAAAAGTGCTAAAACTGTCGGATCGGGTGGCTGGGTAGGGTTAAAGCACTCCAGGCTGAATTGGTGTTTCTTTTTCCCTTTGGGTTAAGTCTTTTCCAGATCTTGTGTGGTTGACAGGCAAATAAATTTTTTTTAATTTAAGAAGTCCTAAATAATTAATATTCAAATTATGAGAACTAAATCAAAGTTATTTCAATGAATATATTAAGATTCTACATCTTCTGATAAAAACATGTCACCTGGGTTGTATGCATCACAATCGAGTTGGCATCTTCTCATGCTGAATTAAAACATGAGAGGCAATATTGTGAGAAAGAAAGAGTAGACATTTTGTTTTATTGGTGACTGGTCTCTTTATCCGATTTTTTTTTTTTTTTTTAAACCTCTTATACCATGATTTCTTACGTTGGCTTGAAAATGAGGACTATGTAGCCTGTTCAACCCATTCCTGTTTAAGTAAATGGCTCAAAATGGCCACATCTTGATGGTTGTTATGAGACTGATATATGTCATATGCAGCTACTTGCAGATCTCCTCCTCATGGTCCTGCAATGGATGATGATCAGCCTAACCAAGGTATTAAGAGTTTTCTCTATATATTGTCTCTGATGATGATCAATTAGCTTTTCTTAATGAAAATTATATTGTCTGGTCCATGAAATCACAGAAATCTTAGTTTAGGTCAATGTTTTAACTATTAACATTCCAACTGCTCACTAACCTGAAAAAGTTAACACAGGCTGTTCATCAGGTCACTCATGATGGATCAATGGTCACCAATACTTAAAGTTGCTATAAAAGCTTTCAACTGAATAATATGACAAATGTGTAATTAGTATTCAAATCGTAACAACTTTGAAACTTCTACTAGATGTTAGAAAAGGTTTTGCAAACAGCTTTCTTCTTTGATTTATTGGTTCCATTATGATATATCAGAAACCAGTGTGATTGCACTATTACTGATAAATAATCTTTCGTGTGATTTTGTTAGTTTTTTGGACTATAATATGTACTTGTTACCTCTTTTTGTTGCAGCTCCATCCGCTGATAAGAATGTCGGTAATGAGTTTAGAGTCCCAGATGAATTGTTATCTCTTGGATTCAGAGATGATTATTCATTGGACCAAATACTTTGGAAGATTGAAGTTTCACAGTCCCAAGTCTCTCAAATGAAAGCCAGAATTAACACAGTGATGGTTGAAAATGCGGGAAGGATCTCATCTAATGAGGAGTTGATATTGCAAGAATCTAATAATACGTTAGCATGCCTTGTTACGGAACCTGAGTTCCCAACAAGAGGGGATAAACCATCTGTAGTTGCTGACTTTGCATCACAACTAATAAAATTGAACACGGGTCATCTTGTCAAACCCGACGATTTAGTGAAACCTGAAAATGCACCTTTGGGTCATGAAGAGGGGTCTCATCTTCAAGATGCTAATGAACCCATGGAACAGCCTTCTTTTGCTACTAGAAAACGAGTGAGTGTCTACCTCTTTTACTGTCTTTACCCTCCTTGTAATAAGATATGCAGCATTTTCTTTAATAGTCATTCTACTTATTAATGACAGTGTTTGGCCTTCTTGTCAATTACTGTCACCCATGAGACTTACTTTGATGAGAATGAAAGATACCTTGAGCTAGAGGTGGTAATTTTAACTAATTCATAAACAAATGGGTAGATTTTTTTATAAAAAAATTCTTCTATCTCAATCAGGTTGTTATAGTAAAAATATATAGCTAAATTAGTAAAGGGATTGATGGGTCAAACAGAACAGGTTAAAGTTCGCCTAAAATGCATAATACCTTGTAAGTCGATCTACACAAAAACTAGATCATAATTGACAACTGTAGTAAATTTATGTAGGGTGCCTAATAAAGCAAGTGGTAGTGCCTTATGGGTTTAAGCCCCAATTGGTTAAGGATGAAGGGTGTGAGACTGGGCTTTCTGTTTGAAAACTTTTGTAATAAGATAGTTCTTCTAATCATCTGTAGATACTTGTGGTGATCCAACTCGAATTCGTTTTGACTCTTGAGCCGAATCTGTTGTCAATTGTCACTAGTTAGACAACCTGTATCAGTTGAGTTAGACAGTTGTTGGTGATCAACCAGAATTTTCTATTTGCTCAATGATAGAGGGATATTTTTCACATTTTACGGATAGTGAAACACTTCCGTTGAACTATATGCCGAGTTGAAATTGTGTCAAATTTGGGATTTGGAGAGTGTATAATCTGTCAGTGTCATTGGGGCCTGTAGTACAATTGTGCGATGTTTTTCTTTATCATCTGAAATTATGTAGAGCTTAAAGTGCTTAGTGTCAAGGGGAGTAATTGTTTTGCAGGATTAATATTATTAAGCTTGTTTGCTAGTTTCCTCAAATAAACTTACGTGGTGATTGATTGTGGTTCTCTTTTATTGAAGATGTGAATATTGTAAATAAATAACATTCATTGGGGTTGACTGTTTTGTTTATCAGAGCTCGGATGGAATCCTGATATACAACCGTAGAGCAAAGAAGCCACAAACAGATTCCGGGCCTGTAAAGATTCATCCAATCGAGAACCTCCAAGTACCCAAAGAAGAAAAAAGCAACAACGGCGCTTCAGTTTCAGTTTCTGAAGATTCCAGTCAAAATGAACCAGCGGCTAAATTACGTTCCATTTCCAATTTAACTACTTCAAAACGCACGAAAAAGAGAGCGACTAGAGCCCGGCGTAAGAGCAGTGCAAACCTATGGACCCGAAGAAACTCAGGTTAGACCTTGGTCATTGGTATCATTTTGTACATTCCCTAACCAGCTTTCGTACAGTCTCACTTTTCTTGTGAATGAAAAAACACTCTCTTTTGAATACCATTTTCAGAGATATATGTATAGGCCTTTAAGTAGAACAAATAGTTTAGCAATGGTATTGATTGATTTCAACCAGTATTGATTGATCTTTGTTTAACATCTTAATGCAAGAGGAATTAAATGTCTTATATTGCAAATTGTTTAATTTTTAAAGACATGAATGATTATGATGCTACATTTCCTAAGAACATCTTTTTCGAGAGCTTAGCAGATATGAGAGCCATAACTGTTGCAGATGGCACAAAGATGACATCTGGGATGACTTTGATCATCTTCAACTGTGGCAACGTTTCACTTGCTCTTTTTGCAGCCATAGCTGCTGGTGGCGTAACTAGTCCTGTTATGAGAGTTGAGTCATCAAACTTGCTCATGCTTACACTTGTCTTCATGAAATCAACAAATAATTTCTTCTTTTCTGGCTCATTTGCCCGTTCCCACTTCATGAAAATTTCCTGCATTGCATATGTGCTTCTTAGCACATGGCTCAAAGCCTCAAACGAATTATAACTAGAGGTGGCATAATGGGTGGGTCGGGAAAGTTGGATAACGGGTAATTTTGGTAGAGTCTTGGGTCATCTCAAGTCGAGCATGTAAAACTTTAATGTCTAAAATTTTTAAATTTGTTATTTGATTTTTTACCTGTCCAAGTATGATTACAAAAATCATTTTATGGGTTGAGTTTTTATTAGAGAGAGAAACCATGACCCGAATTGACCCATTGTAGATAAGTAGGTTAAAATTACCACGACTAGTATAATAATCATTCAGATTCAGAAGAAACTTTGTATGACCTGCACTTTGTTGGGTGGTGGAACATCATAATGTTTACCAGGCAATGCTGCATTTATAGTGCTGCATTCAGATCAAGACCAGTAAATATATTGTAGGAACAAACACAACATGTTTATCAAATTCTTACTTGAACATGTCGAGAATGGCGACATGGAAGTCATCAAAGCTATTAATCTCTTTCTCCATGAATTTACTGTATAATGTGCCCATTACCAGACTCAACATTTGGGTTGTTGGCAAACCTGCAAAAACATTATTAACATGGCATAATCGTGATAAAATTCAAAAAACTTTGGGAAATAAAAGTAATTTTACAAACTAACTTTTGCCCATGAAGCTCATTAGCAAACCCATTGTAGGATTATTAAGAATATGAGTGTGAAGTGGTGACAAAGATTATATTGGAAAAAGAGTATGGAATAGCTTGATGGAGTGATAGGATTAAAAACCTAAATGCAAGCAAAGAATCAAATCACCAGGGTTGCTTTTGGTTTAACTTAAGTATGTGTATGATGTAAACTCTGTCTTTTGTAATACTTACTGTTGGATTAGAATAACAAACTCAATAAGTTTTTTTTTTTTTTTTGTTATTGAACGACAAATGTTAGCTGTGAGTAGTTAGTAATTAAACACCAATACCCGGATTTGAACACGAGACTTTCAAAAAGGCACCTTTGGACCACTAGAATAAGAGCTTATTGACAACTCATAAGATTAATTAAGGAAATAAAAGAAATTTTCCTATATGATTTTTTTCTTTTGGCCAAGAACAATATTGCATTAAAGAACCCTCTCAATTAAACAAAGGGGGTATATACATGAAAGCCATCCTCCAAGTAGGAGGACCAGCAAATTACTGTCAAATAGCTTATCCAACAGACTAGAAAAATTCAGAGAAAAGCGAGTTTTTTGCAGTTGTGGAAATATGTCCTTCATCCGAATAGCTTGTTTGGTGTCTTCAGGTGCATGTAGAATTCTGTTGCGCCATTGCCATATCAACCAAACTAAAATATAGCTCACTCCTTGGAACGCCTTCCCCACGTCATGCTCATTTGGCCCGATAAAGGGACAATATATAAGCTCATGAAGCGAGAACGTCCAAGGTTGAATCTGCCACCAACTTAAACACTTTAGCCAGGTGCCTGGACCATTGGACAAGACTACAGGATGTGCTCAAGTGTTTCAATCCAAACGAAAATACGTTACAAAAAATATTGGCATGAGTCTGACTGACGCAAGCGTGTATTTTTAACTCAGCATAGTGAACTAATTAAGGTAGACATATTTGTGCTATTAGCAAAATATAATATAAACAATATAAACATATATCAAAACATTAGCCAGTAGTTATGGTGGATTGGGGGTGGTTATGTTGTCAGTTCCTTCAGAACACCCATGATACATTGAACGACATAAAGTTGTCTGCCAACTTATGGTTGTATGATTAGTGCAAGAAAGTGTAATAAACTTTGTCTGTTTTGTTGTTTTGTGTATTTATTTTTAAAAACATCTATTATGTATATATTTTTTATTTTTTCAAAGGTAAATTTCATTCACAACACCCCCGCGAAACACGCAAGGGTAAAAACATATACATCACTTAGTTACATTGAATATATACCAATCTTTCTAACTAACCTTATCATTCTTGGTTCTACAGTTATACTATCTAAAACTAGAAGCCTTGATCATCATAATAATCTTCCCGACATTAATTTCTATGTTTGAAAACTTGTAATCATTCCTAGCCTTCCATAGGCTCTAACAAGTCACCATAACGATCCCTTTAAAAATCTATTTTGCCCGCTTGCCTACCTCAACATGATTGTGTATCTCGGAGAAAATCCATAATGGGGACTAACCTTACACCAAACACCAATATTCATTGTGTATATATAACTCTTTTTTTTTTTTTTTATGATTGATGTACAAATATTTAGATAAAAATTACCTGGTTATATTTTTTTAGAAAAAGATTATACAATATAGCAAAAACGAACGAATTTGGATACATAGATTAGCAAAAATGAAAAGTTGGATGCATACGTTAGCAAAAGGAACAAAGTTAATTACAAGTTAAATCAACAACACAACAACATAACTGATCACATATCAACTATTTATCTGTTTTAACAGATTGGATATCAATAGTAAAAAATTAAGATTTCGATACACAAACTAGAGGTTTTTAAAGTCGATACAAACAACTGAAAAAAACAACTTATTACACTTTTATAAACTTATCCATATCCATATATTAGTTGGTTTATAGATATTATCATCAATTTAAAATGCACATTATGCTTCCTCTTCTAGATTCTTCGTTACAATGTTACATTCTTTGTATCTATTTCTCATAATCAAGTCAATCAAATAATAGTTTAGTTTTCCACTGCAAAATTGATCTATGCGCATTATTAAAAAAAACATACATTTATGAATGTCGGCTAGCCATCGACATTTGCTGACTGTTAAGTGAATAATGAATCACGTAGTCTGGTTTTTATGAATGTCGGCTAGCCACCGACATTCATTGATTGGTTTTCCAGTTCAGTGAATAGTAAATCATGCAGTTTGACAGACTGCTAGCTGCGTAGCTACCTATCAGACTGATTGCCTGCTTGTTTTCCTTCCTTTTTTTCCGGTTCTTGATTGTCGCTTTTATTATATCATGCTTTTAAATAAAATAGCCATGTTTTCATCTATCTTTTGCTTTATACAATTAATTGTATAAACTTATTGGCGTTTGGTATGTTTTCGTATGTTTGTATGTGAAAATAAGTATGGAAATTTAACACAAAGGTTATGCAAATGATTACTATTAGTATACTCACATTTAGGAAGTAAATGTTTTTTAATCTATGTACATGTTATTTACTTATTTATAATTTAAAATCTTTAAATAAGATATAAAATCAAATGTTTTATTGTAACATTAAAACAATGATTACTATGTTCCGTATATTTTCTTATGTTTGTATATAAGGCCATCTCCAATGGCTATTTCAATTTACCCAAGCAAACCGGCCACATCAGCAACACATCAGCAAACTGTTCTAGCACACTGAACCAACAAACTGAACTCATTTTATCTCCAACCGAACATACTGAAACTCGGTTTGCTTATGCCACATCATCATCCATAAAAAAAAATTAAAAAATAATATATTAAATCTATATACACACATATGCCTTTAAATAAAATAAAAAAAAATCAAGTTGGCCCACAATTCAATTTGCCTTCAATACGCTCGTATGCAAACTGGAGCCAACAAACTGATTGGCAAACTGAACATGCAATCCAAGCAAACTGAAATCCAATTTGCATATTGGTATGCAAACTGTGGTTGGAGATGTCCTAATAAATGATATACAATTCACATTCACATAAAATACATAAGTGAGTTAAACGAATAAACAAAATAATTGATCTTGGTATGGATAAGAGCATTTCTATTGATGAATAATAATTGAAATACGTATACATGACATGGACCGATCATATATTATCCAACAATTTTAGATTTCTCATAACACATTATTAATTAGCCACAATTCTAAGATCAACACTTATCATCTTATCCTTGGCAATATATTTTTTTCGTAATGTGTGAGAGAGAAAAGGAGGGAGAGAGAGATTGGAGCTTTGTCTCTGGAAGAAAAAAACAGAAAGACTTTTCGTCTGATGGGCAGGGTTTTTCGTCTTGGACTTCTATTACCAAATTCTTTGTGGCAAACATTCCTGAGGGATGTAGGCCATGGGATTTATCGGAAGCTCTGAAGGGTTTTGGTGACCTTGTCGGTGTGTACTTAGCAAGAAAAAGGAATAAGGAAGGTGTACGTTTCGGTTTTGCTTCATTCAAAGGAGTTAAAGATTGGAAGGAAATGGAAGATTCAATGAAGAACGTGAAGATGGGTAGATGGACACTGAAAATTAACAAAGCTTGGTACGCGAACGAGAATGTGGTCAGTGGTCGCGAGGCTGGGAGACCTTTCCCTCCTGCTGCCAAAGTTCAACCAAGACATGCCGATTTCAAGAGTGCCTCTGGGGTCTCGGGGCCCTCTTTCAGAGATATTGTCAAAGGTGTAGGGTCGGAGGAGAGGAAAGTAACGGAGGTACACATCGAAGACTCTTTGTTCGGGGTTTCGTTGTTCGCAAAGAGGGCTCTGGTGGCATCTTGTTGCAATTTCGATTCTCTTGTGTCCTTGTCGCCATGGCTTTCTGATATGGGTTATGGTGGAATTTCGCTGCACTACATTGGTGGCCTCCAAATGTTGCTTGTCTTTAAAGACGAGGATGATGCTCTTCAATTCATATATAAGAAAGATATATGGCGAGACTGGTTCTCTAAATTACAGAAATGGGAAGGACAATCCCTTGCCTTTGAACGCATTGCATGGGTTGGTGTCTATGGCATCCCATTACATTTAGCGATGGGAGACGTGGTTAACAAGGTATGCGCAAAATTTGGCAAGGTGGTTAGCCCTTCATCAGCAAAGGAAAACGATGTGAATAAAGCGGTTGAGTGTGTGGGGATTCTGACAGGTGATGGTAAGGAAGTCAAGGAATCAGTTTCTCTGTTTTGGAGGAAAAAGAAATTCCGGGTATGGATCGAAGAGAAGGTGCTAGATTGGTGTCCTCCGGTGGGTTTGGTTCCTGTCAAAACCGCTGAGGATTCGCCGGTGGTCGATTCTTCGTCCGGTGATTTGGAAGACGGAGAGATTCCTTTTTTGCCCCATGCACACGAAAGGTTTTTGCATGGGGAAGGAGTAAAAAACTTTACTGCTCATGTGGGGCCCAAGACCAAATCCAAGCTAAAGACTCGTTCGGTTTCCCCTAGAGCTCGTGGGAAACTTAAAAAAGGTATTAACAATAAAGAGGAATGTGTGCAGTTTTGGGATACGTGTGGGGCCAGTCGACCAAAAAAGCGGCAAAGGGGAAATGATCTTTCCGTATTTGATGAGGGTTTGGGCTCCCTTCAAACTCAGAATTTTTGTGGGCCTATTGGCAACTCTGTTGGGCCTGTCAATTTTGAAGCTGATAAGGATCCTTGTGGGCCGAAAATGAATACCACTGATTATGAGCCCACCATTGAAAAGTCAAACGAGTCACTTATGTGTGGAGAAGCGGATGTCGGGGCTCCTGTCTCTGATAAAGAAGCTCCAGCTTGTAATGTTAGGTCTCAAAACTTAAATATGGACATTGAGATCAATGAAACTATCAAAATGGGATTCAAGATAGGGGCCAACCTTGAAGGTGAGGAGATTGAAATCCAGCAGGCAATTGAAGTTGAAGGCATTAATGGGGGTCTCATATGAATATACTCTCTATAAACATCAGAGGGATTAAAGGGGTTGGCAAAAATAACTGGATAAAAGGAGTCAAATGCAAAGAGAAAGTTTCGTTTGTTGCTCTTCAAGAATCGCAATGTTGTGGGGTTTCTGAAAATCTCGTGAGGGGTTATTGGGGCAACTCGTCTATGGAGTTTGAGGTGTGTGAACCGGTGGGGAGATCAGGAGGATTGGTGAGCATATGGGACCCTGATGTCTTCAAAAAGACCGATTGTGTAAAAGGTACGAATTTTCTGCTTATTAAAGGTGTTCTTAAAGGTTTCGACAAGATTGTTGTTTTGGTAAATATTTATGCCCCGCAAAAAAGAATTGAGAAGGCGGAGTTGTGGGATTCGCTTGCCTTATGTTTTAACGGGGCTGAGGGATATTGGTTTTTCATTGGCGATTTTAATACGGTTAGATGGGCGAATGAGAGAAAGGGTTCTAAGTTCAAAGGTAGCTGTGCTAGGGACTTCAATAACTTCATTGACAACTCGGAACTTCACGAATTCGATATGAAAGGGGGAAAGTTTACTTACTTGAAAGAGGACGATAGAGGGGTGAAATTAAGTAAGATCGATAGAGTTCTTGTAAGTAAGGATGTTATGGATAGAGGGCCAGGGGCGATGCTTCGGGTTTTAAACAGAAATCTTTCTGATCATTG
>JAOXNX010000026.1:8503705-8514167 GCA_028566075.1 Solidago caesia | reverse complement strand
CAAAATTTTCTATTTCGGAAACCATGGAATAAATCAGCTCCCATGGAAAGGACGCAAAATAACGATGCTAATGCAATGTAGATCCCAATCCACACCATGGGTTTGCCATACTCATTCTCATATTCCGAATGTCCTACCTGTGAACAATAACCTCGCAAGGAAATTACATTTTCATATGTGAGGTTTACACATGCTGCTGGTTGGCTAATATTGAATGCATTCAAAGTCGGTAATAAAATATCGAAACAATGTCGAGATGAAGGATGGGCCATGTAGTACAGAGTTTGTGAGTGAAGTAGTAATGTGTAATTATTTGATATATATATTTTCTTATTTATGAAATGTGAAGAAAGAAACAAAGCATAGACCACTCTTATAACAGGTTCAAATCTATATCCAGATATTTCCAAGAACTTACACAAAATTCTTGGCATTTATATCTAGATAGAGACTTGGATATGTTGAAGTAACACATCTTTTGACTTTTCTCTTGATAGGCAAATTAATACTTTATATTTTTTATTTTTTATTTTAATTTTGCCGATGTAAATGTATATAACAATAGATTTGAATCACTTAGACATATTTGATAAATGGCCGGTTGGACAACATGGTTTAATGGTTAATACAATGAAGTAGAATATATGATTAACAAAAATTAACATCTATTATTATATATTTTAAGATTTTATATATTATATATATATGGTCCCCATTTTCCATGGGCTTCTAGCTACTTGCTTGACTTTGAAAACTAGACCTATCCTAATCATTCGCCACTTCAAGGAAATAACGTACCATGTCATATTGTCATTACAAGGAAAATTGTAGCGATGAAAATGTGTAGGACACCCGGCCATTGACTGACGAGTGGTCAATGGTGTGATCGATCACTTGAACATTTATAACGAGATAACATACGTAATTTACGTTACGTTTTGGAATTTGCCTTTCGCAAAATACAAATGATCAATTATATATATATATATATATGAGGGTTGGTTATTATAAAACAAAACTTAATGTAAAACAAATAAGACAAGATGTGAGTCGTTAGATCATAATCAATAATATTAATTAGGGTAATTAATTAATTAGATTTTTTAGTTAAATAAAATTAAGACTAAGGGTATAATTGACATTATCTAATTATATATTCTCTCTCCTCTTTAAACTATTTTCTTTTTTCTCTCTCATCTCTCTTTTTACTAATTAAAAAAAAACATATGTAATTGATGTACTTATGTATTCAATAACACTTATGTATTAAAAACGGGGAAAAAAAATATCAAATATAGATTTATACAAATTAAAAAAAAAAACATGATGCACCGTGATGCACTTTAACAAACTATATAAAAACTAAATATCACAAAATTAGATACATTCTGATGCACTTCAACAATTATATTAGATGCACTCTGATACACTCCGATGCATCGAACTTGATGTATTCAATAACACTTATGCATTAAAAATTTAAATAAAATCAATATATAAAATTAAAAGAAACATGATGCAAAGTGATGCATTTTAACAAACTATATAAAAACTAAATATCACAAAATTAGATGCATTCCGATGCACTTCAACAATTATGTTAGATGCACTCCAATGCATCGATTAACAAAAACTAATGCATATTGATGCACTTCAATAACGTTGAAGACTATTACTGAAACCCAAACACCCTCTTGTTCGAATGAACCAAGATAACAAAAATCTTGCTTCTCCGATTTGTTCCATCGAAACCAAGATACCAAAAAAACAAAAAAACAAAAATAATCTTGTGCTTTTGTTTAATACGTAAGGAAAAAAACAATTGTTTTCTTTATTTTTTTAATTCAAACGAAGACCAAGAAACATATCTTTTTTATATACATTTTGTGTTGCTGTATGTGAAATGAAACCAAAATTTTTGTTTGTTGTTATTGAAAAGAAAACAAACCAACTTATTGGTTTCCTTTTTCCTTTTCTCGGCAACTAGGAAAAAGAAAACAAACAAAGGGTTATGAGATTAAAAAAGAGGTTAAGGTTTTAATTAGAGATTTGTAACCCTCGTAAATATAATTAATGGAAAAAGAAAAAGACTAAACTACCCCATGGACATTCAAAATACACCAGATCCATCCATGCCACATGTCACATTATAATTGTATCTTATTTATTTTAGGATAACCATTATTCTATAAATTCCAAATCCTATATTTATATATATATATTAGAACAGTAAGTAAGTAACATCCAATGCCGTCTTCCATAAATTTTGGGTCTCAATACCACGACGGTATATGGGGAGGTTAAGATGCAGACAGTCTTACCCCTACCTAAGATAGAGAGGCTGCTTCCAAGTTCTATCTAAGATAGCTAGAAAAGGACCTTCGGCCTTGCAAGGCATGGGGATATATCCATTGACCTCTGTCTCAAGAGACAAGTATGTTAATCACTTGATCCAACCTTGCTGGTTTTATATATTAGAATAATCCACCAAAAATTATATCCAGTTGTTCAATTAAAAAAAGGACTTACTACTTCAAAATGTAAGTAACTTTACACGTTTTGTCATAGTGTGTATCCAACTTTAATCATGTGCATTGTATGTAAGTAACTTGTTATTTTGATCGAATCATGTAAAAGTATATACGTGTCAAACCATATGAGATGCCACGTGCAAGTTTTTGATTGGTGCAAATAAAAATGTTACATGATTTGATCAAAATAACAAGTTACTTACATACAATGCACATAATTAAAGTTGGATACCCACTATGACAAACGTGTAAAGTTTCTTACATTTTAAAATAATAAGCCCTATCAAATAAAAGCAAAAGTTATCTTTTTTAGTTATATAAACATATTTTATTTTTTTAAAATCATCTTTTTAAGATTAGTAATTTTGATATCACAAAACTCCGAATCATTCATACATATAGAAATTAGTTTTCAGGGACGGGTGATTTCAAAAGATATGTCTTATAGATTTCGTTTCAATATGTTTTGGGTTTTTGTGAAAAATTATAAAATTTTGCCTAACTAAATGAATAACTTCGGTGAAAAGAACAAAACAAAGATAAATATGTAATAATATATATTTCATCAAATATCATATGTGCATCCAAAAAAATGCAATTATAAACCATAGTTCTGATTAAAATACAAATGTTAAATCAAAATCATATAAATAACTAAAATATCAGTTCTATTTATACTACATAAACAAATTAGATTTACAAAAAAAAATTCACATATTAAGAGAAACCTTATACGATTCTATATAAAAAGATTTAATTTTAAACATATATTATACAATGATTATTAGATAAATACAATACAATCAAAATATAATAAAAATAAACCTTATATGAATTAAAGCCATAATCTTTTTAGAACCAAATTCAAATTTTCATCCTTGATAGCTTTTTGTACAAAAAAAAATGATTTAAAACAATTAGAATATTTTAATATTAAATAATTATCAAAAATTGAAAGAAATTCATATCTTAAAAGAATAGAAGAAATTAAGGGCATATTTGGCAAAAGCTTTTCAAGAATTTTTTGGAAGCTTTAGCTTTTAATTAAGGGCATGAAAGGGTAGACATTGTTTTAAGGGTATTTTTGGTACATCGTTATTGATTTGTTATAGGTAAACAATTATAGAGTGGCAAAATAGATATAACAACTTTTTTTGAGAAAAAAAAGAAGGGGATAAATGCTTTAATAAGTAGTATAGAAGTATAGAAGTATAGATATATAAAATTTTATTTTCTTTTTCAAGTGTTTGATAAATTGGTTATAAAGTATTACAAATTAGTATAAAAGTATTTATAAATTTATTATTATTAATTATTTTTATTATTAATGAAATGTATTTTTTAATTTAATATAATATATTTTTTAATATTAAAATATATATGATAATGTGGTATCAATAAATTAAAATTTCAGTGTGAAAATTAATAGTAAAAGTAGTTTAGTGTGGTGTTTTATGGTGGCTAGGTAAAGAAGTATTAAAAATGAAATGTAATTATTATTAGTGGGAAAAAAATAAACTTAAAAAAATGAAATGTAATTATTATTAGTGGAAAAAAAAGAAAAAAAAAAAAAAAACCTTAGCCCGAAATTTCTTCCCAATATTCCCTATACTTAATTAATTAATTTTACCTACCCATTATTATTATTAATTATTATTATTCCGACTCTCTTATACGCAGCTTTTCTTCTTCTCTCTGTTTCATAATTGAAGGTACGCTAAAATTGATCAATTCTTTTGTATCATTTTATTATTAATGTGTATATATATATATAGAAGAGATCTATATATATACTCTTTTTTTTTCTTTCTATCTTTTATATTGATGAAATATATATATATATATAATTTTGTATATGCAGAAACCTTTGATCCTTACAGATGGTGCTCTACAGAAGTGTTTCACTGCTTTCTAAGCTTAAAAATACTCGCGCTGTATGTTTTCATTTCATTTATTATATATAATTATATATATGATATATGATATATGATATGATTTACTGACTATGATTTTTGTGGAATTTTATGGAACATTCTTAATTTATATTTAATTTAGAGACTAAAATGGGATGTGTTATTAGATAAAAATCACTTTGGTATCGAATATTCGAATGTGACTTGTCGATCACGAGGTCGCGGCTTGTGAGTTCAATTCGACAACCGGTGTAAATGTAATAGGTGATTAGAATTTAGAAATGTAAGTCGTTGACTTTCAGGTTGAATCAAAATGGATTGAATTAGAGTACAATGATAGGCTATAATGACTAAAACAGAACACAAATGAAAGTATGTTGTCAAGTTTTGACATTATCCACAATCGTGTTGTTTGACAGGTTCGACAGCCGAATCTTGCCAATTCAGTGAGGTGGCTTCAAATTCAGACCTCCTCTGACCTTGTGAGTTTTCGTAGTTTATATTTTTGTTTCCGGTTAGATAATCAATATGAATTTATATGTACGTTTTTAATGTCATGAATTCTCGTATCAATAGTACTTTGGAGTTTGTGCATGATTTTTTTTTGTCCAAGTGCCGAACTTGTCATGATACATATTTTAGCCTCTAAGTTCTGAATAGAAGACTCACATATGTAAGGAGCTTTATTACATGACATGTAGTTATATCTAAAGCATTCATGTAATGTCAGTTATTTTGTGTATTTCAAGTGTAGCTTCTTGCAGACAAAAGTCTTGACCTGCGATTTTTTAATTTAAATACCGATTTTTCATGAGATTGTGCATTTGACTTTCATACCGCCTTTCATTTACTTGTGGCATTGTCTGTTGTTAAAGTGGAGGAGTAAAATGTAAGTTACTAATTCAGTACATGATTACTAACGTGTTCAAATGTAAACTTGATAGTGAACTTACTAGAAAAAGAAATGATAATTTGATTGGAAACCCTCAATTTTATTAGTCAGACTGGAAGGTATATGTATTTGTCTATCCATCTGTTTACATGATCTTGGATATGTGATTATTTGATTTGAAGTTTAAGTATCTTTGTCTTTTTTTCATGTAGGACATCCGCTCACACCTTAAGGAATTGATTCCAGAACAGCAGGTTTGTTTCCTATCATTGACAATTCATATGTAGAAATAAAATTTAAGGCTTGTTGCGGCATTAAAAATCACTCATTTCTTGTGCAGGAGCGCCTGAAAAAGATCAAGTCAGAATATAGCAAAGTTCAGCTGGGTAACATTACCGTTGATATGGTAAATAAAGGCTTTTTTGCTTAGTTCATTTTTTTTTTACTTTTGGTTTCACTATCTATTTGCATGTTTGCTATTCTAACAAGCTAGGAATAGGCTGTTCTAATATGTGTCTATCATGTTTTTATGTAAAAATTTAAAAGGTACTTGGTGGGATGAGAGGAATGACAGGTTTGCTGTGGGAAACATCTCTACTCGACCCAGATGAGGTATATTTTCTAACCGCTTGTTGAGTCTTTATTATTTTTATGCAGTAGGAGCTGTAAACATGTGATAATTTTCATATTGGTCATAGTAATGTAACCAGTTTTTTGTAACTTTTATATTAGCTAACGAACTCTCTTAGGCCAAAATAAAATAGAAGTTTCAAAAATGATTGAAGGTAATCAACTTTCAAAGCTTTCAATTTAAGGTAATTGACCTGGTAACTGGTCAAAATGATGTTGTGAAAGTTGGCATGTCAGTAACATTAGATCATGCTGACTTTTTATGACATGGTGACACTCGTGTGCCGCCTGAAAACTTGTTCTCATAGTTAGTTAATGCTATATCAATCTTTTTGAACATTTGATGGGATTATTCTTGGCCTAAAAGCAGTTGGTGATTCTATATCAAGAGTGACATTTTTTTATTTTATTATTCAGGGAATCCGCTTTCGAGGTCTCTCCATTCCCGAATGTCAGAAGGTATTACCAGCAGCAAAGTCTGGGGGAGAGCCGTTACCTGAGGGTCTTCTGTGGCTTCTTTTGACCGGAAAGGTAAACTGTTGTTCCTCGAGTGTCCTTTCTTCATTGTCTGATTGATTCTTAATTTTCTATGTTTTGTATCTTTAATCTCTTTGCCATTTGATATAAACAGGTTGTTGTTACTTTTGTGTTGACCTTGTTTTTATTTTCTTATTCTCCTTCAATAAGGTCCCCACTAAAGAACAAGTGGATGCTTTGTCAGCGGAGTTACGCAGTCGTGCCACTATCCCAGGTTCCATAATTTCTGCCTCTTAAAATTGATATAAGGGCAACATCTACTTACCAATGTATTCGTTTCTTGCTCAGATCATGTGTATAAAGCCATCGATGCCTTACCTATAACAGCTCATCCAATGACTCAGTTTACAACTGGTGTGCTGGCTCTACAGGTTAATATTGGTTGCTGCTTTTTTCTATAAACTTATGTGTAATGTCATGAGGATTTAAATAATTGTACTCCTAAATTTAACAGCTTCACTCCTTTTTATCTCAGGTACAAAGTGAATTCTCAAAAGCATATGAGAACGGAATTCATAAATCCAAGTACGCATCTTCAATTTTTTTATATATTGAAACTATCTTTTGCTATCTTATGCCAGCATAACGTATATGTGCTTATTTTTGTTATTATTATTCTTGAAGATATTGGGAACCGACATTTGAGGACTCACTTTCATTGATTGCTCAACTACCAGCTGTAGCTGCATATGTTTATCGTAGAATGTATAAAAATGGAGAAATTATACCAGTGGATGACTCATTAGATTATGGTGCGAATTTCGCCCACATGCTTGGATTTAATAGTCCTGACATGCAAGAACTTATGAGACTATATGTCACTATCCATAGGTAAGATAAATTTCTAGGTTGCGATTTATGATCATGAACTTTTTAAATTTTTAAGTCAATGTTTAAGGAATCTGCACCTTAATCTCGTATGATTTGTTGTAGTGATCACGAAGGTGGAAATGTCAGTGCTCATACCGGTCATCTTGTAAGTATATTATTTCTCAATGTATTTATACTATTATATAGAGCTTATATCTTGTAGGGTTCTCCAAAATTTAAACCAATGGTCTTAAGGAGGGGGTATCCAGCCCTTGGATCATGCACACAATATCTTCAGCCCTTGAATCTTCTAAACCTATAACGAAACACATTTCTTTCTTAACTAGTATATGAACAAACACACAACTCCACACACTAATGCACCATAAAAACACACACACACACACAAAGCCTTCTGTCTTTTCTCTCTACTCCACACTTGCTGCCTCTCTCCGCATTGCATGCTACAAGTTTAGTATAGCTAAATATATGTTTTCAATCTAACTTAATTTGATGTTTATTTCAGGTTGCTAGTGCCCTCTCAGATCCATACCTCTCATTTGCTGCAGCATTAAATGGTTTAGCCGGACCCCTCCATGGTTTGGCTAATCAGGTACCCTTATGTCTATTTTTTTTCTTGTTTAATTGGTAAATAAGATTATTTATAATTCTTTTACATTTGTTCATATCAAATTATGTAATTTTCCTGCAGGAAGTTCTGCTTTGGATCAAGTCTGTGGTAGATGAATGCGGGGAGAACATAAGCAAGGATCAACTGAAAGACTATGTCTGGAAAACCCTGAATAGTGGGAAGGTAAAATGGAAGTGTTAATCAAGATTCTTTTTTGATTTTACATTTTACTTGCATTCACAACACAATTTTTACCAAACACGAATTCTAAAATGTCACACTATTGGCAAAACAAAAGCACCGTTTGAATCAATCCTAAGCAGGTTTTTCTCATTACATCATTGCATCGGTTTTATTCTCATCTATTATTTTAATAATCAGGTTGTTCCGGGATTTGGGCATGGAGTTTTACGGAAAACGGATCCCAGATACATGTGTCAAAGAGAGTTTGCATTAAAGCATTTACCCGATGATCCTCTGTTTCAGCTGGTAAGAACCTTATATCTCACGTCATGGAGTCCTGATACCAAGTTGACCTTTTTTTTTGTATTTTTAATTTCTTTAGGTTTCAAAGCTTTATGATGTGGTGCCTCCAATACTAACAGAACTCGGCAAGGTAACTTCTATTGATTAATTTCTATAGTAACCTGATTAAAGTTGTATAAAAATATATGCGATTGATATGATAATGAGAGTATACATATGTGATTAATACATTTTTTTTTGTATAAATGAAAAAAGTGCGAATGTATAATGATGCATCTCTTTTTCTTAAAAGAGTGGTACTTTGTATTTCTTGATAATTATACACCTAATACCAGACTCTTCTACCAGTCTTGCTAACACATCTAAATCATAAGAATCTACTGGTCAAGGATACTTCAATAGAAATTCTACCAGATTAAACCTATGCGATGCACGGTTGGTTATAAATATTTGTTCAGATTAAACCAATAAATTTGTCGAATAACCTTGATTTTTGACTGATCTATTAAATTTGTTTAATAAGTATGATAATTACTAAATAACCGAAATGGCATAAGATGTAACTCAACCAGACCCGAATCCATTTATTCAGATGACCCATTTCTACCCATTACTTAACCGAAACTGTCTAATTTACCATCTCTGCTATGTTACAATCTGGAGCCTTTATAGACTTCACTATTCACATCCCACATTGTTGGACTTTAATTGTATAAAGTCTTGTTTACAAAAGTGTTTTAGTGTCTTATGTAATATATGTAAAGCCTAAGGGCCGAATACGTTAGAAATAAAGATAATAACCGAATAGCGGTTATAGTTAGTTACTGGAAGTTATTTTAGGAATAGTTATGTCCATTCGTGAAGAGACACGATGGTTCGTTTTTAGTGCTATAAATAGGACGGTCATGTAAACATTTGGAAGTGTGTATGTGTGTCAATACAACAATGTAAACACTAAATTGTTGGAAATAATAGAATCAAATTCTTGTTCAATCTTAAATTCATATTCGATCCTGTGGACATGGGAATCACAGATTCTCTACATTGGTATCAGAGCCTAGGGTTCCAAGATTGCAAGGATTTGATTCAACTTTGAAATAGCGATCAAAGGACAACGGCGTTTTTTGTTTTCAGAATCTAGGGAATGAAGAACACAGAAGAACACGACACCAAATATATGATTGATATTTTTGTAATGTTTTAGTACCATGGAAAAGAAAACTTACTTGAATATCAATCGGAACACGTTGGAGACGGTGGCGCACAACCAGAACCGATGGAAGTTGCATATCGCAATCGACTTCAATCCACTCTTAAAGAAGAAGAGGAACACGACCGATTGAAGGAATTTCATCACCAAATCAACACCTACGAATATAGGGTTTCGTTTTAATTGATTTGGGGAAGAACACTTCTTGTTGGGAACGGCATAGCTTAAGACCGACACAAGAAGGAATACCCATTCGATTTGGGTTCGAAATCAAGAAGAAAACACTTTGTGAATCGACTGTTGAAGATCGACACAGAGGAAAAAAGAAGAAAAACCAATCTGGTTTTTTTTTTTTTATCTACATCACTTTTGTTGGGGACGGTTCTCAGGAACGACACAAAAGGAAGCACACGGTTTGGGCTTTTATTAAACAACCGGATTTTATTTTTTATTGGGCTTACAAGAAAGGGCATCATTCTGGAGTCTGGACTTCTACTTGGAAACACAAGCCTTGTTGTAACACCCCACCATGGCGGAAACATGGGATGCCACATAAAGCACATTTGACATGGAATTATATAGGTACTGCTACATGAAACAGTACTTGTGCAAGTACAAACCATAACAATACATTTAAATACATCAGATTGTCACATAATAAGACACAAATGTACTATTACAATGCAATCTAATGCGTGATTACAAACGCTAAAACCCCTCAGGAAGGGTGCCTTCGAGTCCTGTACTCGCGGTCATAATCAGTCTATCAAGGAACGCTATCCTACAAAAAGTTGCATCGTTCACTTGATCCAAAAGCTCCTG
>JAOXNX010000026.1:8490218-8503605 GCA_028566075.1 Solidago caesia | reverse complement strand
GATGTGGATAGCCTGGTTGGTCCCGGAAAGGATATTCATGACGTCAGCTTAAAGTCTCCTCTTCAAGAGAAGGAGATGTTTCCTAACAGCTGATATCTGATGATAAATTTTAGCTTCGCCCGTTTAAGTTTAATATCTAAGCCGAATTCACAACGGAGTTTCGAAAATTTTGAATACTAATTTTCCCAAAACTGCTGAAACAATCAAAATCGGTTTTACTAGTTCGAGCCTATTTTATTCTTAGATGAAATACATGATATGCAACTAAATATACTATAGCCCTTTTTTTTGTACCAATTGATCATACATCAACTGATACCGCCACCATTTGGCCACATGGGCGAGGCTGTAGGTCACAGGTTCGAAACTTGCCCAAGGCAAGTGGAGAAACTATATCTTGTGATCCATGTGTGAGGATGGTGAGACATCGGGCATGAGTTCTATGCGGTGTGCGCTCTGTGTACTAAGATGGTACATGGGACCAGAAGGTTCCACCCATTTACCCTTGGGTTTTGTTTTTGTATATGAGATTTTATTATTAAATTTTTATTATTTTTTCAAAAGGCAAATATACACCCACCACACAATTATTCATATATTCGTCCCCAATGGGATTTGAGCCCATAAACTTTTAGTTGACGAGTCAGCTCAAATACCGCTACACTAAAGGCCCTCTGGTTATCATGTACAATTGTACATATTATATTGTCATTCTGAATTGCGTATCCAAACATCCCAAGGTCATAAAAATCAGTAAGTGAACTTTTTGAATGAGTAAGCAATAATGAACCCCTGTCACACAAGCAAAGAACTGAAGAAGAATACAATTGACATTAACCGAGAACGAGTTTGCCAGGAAAATATAGATATTTAACATGGACCAGGAAAATCAAACTAAGAGCATAATCATAGCCGAAAGACTTTATCACACGAGTGCAACACGGCAGTTTTCTATATAGCAATTTAACTATGCCAAGTTTGCCAGGCTTGCACCCAGGCTAGCCATAAACTGCGCTTGCTGTGAAGCCATTTGCATTTGAAGCTGAAGCCTCTGGAGCTGGGCTTGTGTATCCATAACACTCTGGAGCTGGGCTTGTGCATCGGTCACGCTGTCCCCTTCACATTCTTCGCAATCAACACAACCCAAATGTGTACCATAATCACACGGTTCACAATAGTACACCCATCGTTCATTTGGGACTTCCTCGTGACAAACATGACAGGTAAAATTATCCCTTTCTCCTTTCATTGGACACGAGTAGAATAATTTAAGCTCATGATCATGGTCATTTCGTTTCATTGTTTCAGGTAAGGTTACGCATTGGATGTGTAGATCAAATGTACAGATAGAACAGTGATAGGTATAACCTGTACCATCACTAAAACATGCATTACATGTAAACTCGCCATTTTCATTGTTGTAAGGCGCTAATGGGAGTAGAGTCAAAGGGTGTTCTGGGTGTGACTTGTGGCGGATCTCTTTCTTCAAGTTAAAGCATGATTCATGAAGATGAAAGTCGCATTTTGGTTCGACGCATAAATAGCCCTTACCAACTAGGGTGTCTTCACATGCTGAACAAGTAATTTCATTTTCTTCGCTTTCTTGTAAATCAACTACAGATAATATGTGAGGGTGGCTGAAATGCTTGATCCCTTTATCTTTCGATCCATTTTGAGGCATCGAAGGATCTTGGGGTCTAGTAATTGGACCGGGCTGAATAGTGGGAATAGAAACAGAAGGTCCAGTGTGACCCGTGGTAGAATATTGGGCATTAGAAATGGAATTCTGAGAAATATTTGGAATGGAAACAGAAGGTTTGTGTTGAGCCATTGATGGATCTTGGGCGCTAGTAATCGGATTTGGTGGATTAGTGGGGATGGAAATAGAAGGTGCAGTATGATCTATGGAAGGGTATAGGGGACCAGGAGTTGTATTTTGAGAATAAGTGGGGATGGTAACAGAAGGTCCGACATGAGAAACTGAATCTTGGGCGTGTAGAATAGGATTCGGTGGATTAGTAGGATTAGAAACAGAATGACCAGTTTGATCCATGGACTGATATTGCGCACTAGCAATCGGATTGTGATAAGTGGCTGGATCATGAACAGTAGGAATTGAATTCTGACGACTAGGTGGAGCTGAAACATAAGCTAGATCATGGCCCGTGGGATGATATTGATCAGGAAGCGAACTTGGAGGCATGTAAGGATTCTGGGCAGCGGTGAACGGAATTGGAAGACTATGATCAAGGACAGAAGGTCCAGTGTGACCCATGGTAGAATATTGGGCATTAGAAATGGAATTCTGAGAAATATTTGGATTGGAAACAGAAGGTTTCTGTTGATGAATTGATGGATCTTGGGTGCTAGTAATCGGATTTGGTGGATTAGTGGGGACAGAAACAGAAGGTGCAGAATGATCTATGGAAGGATACAGGGAACCAGGAATTGTATTTTGAGAACATGTGGGAATGGTAACAGAAGGTCCAACATGAGAAACCATGGACGGATATTGCGCACTAGCAATCAGATTATGATAAGTGGTTGGATCATGAACAGTAGGAATTGAATTCTGACGACTAGGTGGAGCTGAAACATAAGCTAGATCATGGCCTGTGGGATGATATTGATCAGGAAGTGAATTTGGAGGCACGTAAGGATTCTGGGAAGCGGTGAACGGAATTGGAAGACTATGATCAGGGACAGAAACAAAGGGAACGTTGTGAACCATGTCAGAATTTTGTCCATTAATCCAACTTTGTGGCACTAGTTCTTGGAACAGATGAGTTTTCTGAAAACTTGTGGCTCTAGAAATGGAATAAGCACATTGAACATGAAGGTCGAATTCACAATCAGAACAAGAATAGGAAAAGCCGGTTCCAATGATTTTACAGGAATTGCAGTAGAAGGAATTGGAGGGGTAAGTCGGGTAAGGAACCAGAGAAAGGGGATGCTGAGGGTGTGATGGATGTTTAAGAGATCGAGTGGCTCGGTAGCATTGCTCGTGAAGGAAAAAGTTGCATTGCCAGCAAACAAATACAGTTCCAATACAAGAAGAGTTGCAACCAGAACACGAGACTTCAATGCCTTCGGGAATCTGGTGCATGATTAAGTTGTGCGAGTGGCTGAAATGCTTGTAATCACCTTGATCCATCTCTCTTTCGTTTCCCTGAATGAGTTTTTTGGTTCAATGGGAAATTAAGAAAGTTTATGAAGATAAACAAATAGAAGAAGTTGTGCAAGTAGCTAGCATTGGACTTGGTCAGATTGCCAACTATTTCCTCCTAGAGATTCTTCTTGTCCAGAAGTTGACTTTGTAATTTATCCTTTTTTCTTTGGTGGCCGACGACTAATCAAAGTCAACTGATCAAGATTAACAAAAATAGGGAAAATAAAGCATGCATGGCTAAAATATTCCGTCCATTTGCTCGCTCTGGGCAGTTTGCTAATAGATTATTTCCCATAAATTAATTATGCTAATATACTTTATGATTTTATACTAATTAAAAACATCGTTGTTGGGCGAACTGCACATGCCATCCTCTATGGCCCCTTCACTGCATAAGCTGCTAATTGAGACATTGCCACTTCATGATTCACATTTCACACTATTACATACTATGATTTATTACATGACAATTATTGGATTGCGGTGAATTCATGCTTAATTTGTGTATCTAAATGCTTACTAAAATTAGGATGTCAGAAATGGTGTACTATTAAGTATTACCCTTAATTAGTATTAAAATTAATGAAAACACTAGTTTACCCAATAAATAGATTTTAACCTTGCTTATCTTTAAAAACACATTCTAGAAAACAAGTGTAGTATTCATTGTTATTGTAGTATTACATATATAGATCGACCTGTGTAGGGTGGACACATTAGGTACTTAACACTCGGAATGTTGTTGAGTAACCAATTTGAACTCCATTTCTTCGTCAAAGTCATTGATTACAAAATTATCCAACGTGCATTAAGTAAATTGTGAAATATATTAAATCTTTGTGTTAACATTTGTAAATCATGAGAAACCAGAAATATGTGTCAATCACATCCTACCTCCAAAGGTATGTTATGGTTATCTTTTGCTTGATTTGTAATTTTAGCTTTTGAATTTTTAGCGGAATCTCTAAAAATTAGAATTGTCCGTTTTTCCTTTGAATTGTGCAGTAATAATAACTTAATTGACAGCGTGGGTTTACACATTGTGTTCATTTGTTTTCTGAACAACCAAGACTTTTTTGATGTAAAACTAGTTACAGGTACAAAAAAACACCGACAAAAAAACACCGACAATAATTAAACACAACGTAGATGTGTGCAAGTCACGTACTTACACAACGAACTGGAATGGATAACAAAATGGTGCAAATAAGAAATCGAAGGAACAAGGCAGTTAGAAACATCACACAGAATGAAAGCAAGAAATGACAATCAAATAAAGAAAGTAAATAGTAACAATTGATAACTGTGGTACAACCAGTTTTCCATAACCATTGGTATGCAACTATATCAGGTCTATGCAGTCTTGACGTATTTTAGCCTCTAATCGATACCTTTCCAACGCAATCTCATGCCTTTGTTGGTCCATCTTGATGCGTTCTTTCTCGCTAGCCAGACTACTTTCTTCCACCTGCATATTTGAATTCATGGAAGAATGTTGAGGATTGGTAATTGGGTTATTGTTATAGTTACTAGCTTCAGCCGAAACATAGGCAACATTTTGAGTATGCATGTATGAATGTTAATTATGATTTTGAGCACTGGGAGGATAAACATTTTGTGTCACATAAGAATTCTGTTGACTTTGGGACACCATTTCTTGACCATGATAATAGTTGTTTACTTGGGTGAGGGTTGCAGGATTATTCGTATTTGTATCTTCAGAACTGGACTGAGCGCAATGGACATGAAGATCAAACTCACAATCCGCACATGAATAGGATAATCCGGTTCCAGAAAGTTTACAAGAATTGCAGTAAAATGAATTGGAGGGATAAGTTGGGTAAGGAAATAAGGTGAGAGGATGAGAAGGGTGTGATGGGTGTTTTAGTGATCGGGTTGCATGAAAGCATTGTTCGTGTAACACGAAGTTGCATTGCCAACAAATGTACATGGATCCGATGACCAACGAGTTGCAGCCGGAGCACGACATTTTGGCTGCTTCATGTGCTTGGTTCATGGTGAGGTTGTGAGCATGGGTAAAATGCTTGTGCCCAACACCCATCTCTTTTTTGGTTTTTTTTTTTCTTTTTTTTTTTGGGTACTTGTGTACAATTAGATGAAATTAATGGATATAAATAGAACTATATATCTTTGCCAAAAGAAAATTTTTTAGGGCCTTAATGAGCAATGGAAATGAGAATGGGCCAGGTCAGAATTTTAAAGTCCACTCTGACTTGGTCAACCAATCAATGCTAGGTTGTCAACTCTTTCTATCTTAACATGTTATATCCATTTGCTATCGTTTAATAGAACGATCCTCATACTTTGCTGGATAATTGACTTTTAACGCAGAGTTTAAACTACAACAACAACACTACCCAATCCCTACCGGAGCAGGGTATGGGGGAGGTAAGATGTAGACAGTCTTGCCTCTACTCAAGGTAAAGAGACTGCTTCTATAAGGACCTTCGGCCAAAAGGGGGAAGAATAATAAAGTGAAAGGGAAAGGAAACATACCTGACGAGGTCGTCAACGCATAGCTATATTTAAGATGGATTATAGAAAACATAAAACATAGGCACATAACGTTACAGATAAGAGCTTATTTGAGCATAATAAGGGGCAAGATAAAACATATGAAAGACATACATACATATAGTGGATTATGTATTACAAATTGCAGATTAAGATTTGGCTACCTAACTGTAAAAAAAACGACCCCCGAAACCCCTACAAGGGTTACTTATCTACCGTACTCTTCTAAAACGCAGAGTTTAAACTATCAACGTTAAAACATTTTGAATACAGATAAAAACTTTGGTATTTAAATTGCGAAAAATGCAAACATCACATATAGGAATCACAAAACTTTGAGGATGACAATGGGGTTTGAAAGTTAATCAAGAAATATCCACTAATTAAATGGAATTATTTAATTCTGCAATTGAATCCCAGATGGGAACACAGCAACCAATTCTTTCTGCAATTGAAAGTTAACAACTTAGTGTTGATGACAATTTGAAACTTATATTATTCCAATGTGAGACTGTTATTACAATATTTAAGATAGCCGCTATTAGAAATTCAGGGCTACTGACTTCTGTTGCAATTAACTTCCGTCGTCGCAAGTTACGTCCATAGCTATTCTGTCCATAGCTTTGATTAGATTATTACTACTATTATATATAGGGGAAAACATATATGCTGCTACTTCCCCTCACAATCATTTCATCACATGTTGAATTTATAAAAAAATTTTAAAAATCTGTGAGGGGGGAAGCATATATAAGCTGTTTCTAGCAGCATATATGTTAAGCCCTTATATATAAAACAAGAAATGGGCATATGTGTATTGAGACAGTAGAAACCTTTCCAAACCTAATAAGCAGTTAATGTTAAAAAAAAAAAAAGAGTTGTATTAAACAGGTAAATAACGATACAATAAGTGAAAAAGAAGGAAAAAACAAAAAAGATAACGGGTAGAAAATGATTACTGTTTATTAAACAGTATCAGTAACAATTTGATAAATATATTTAAGCTTATAGGCCTTGATTGATGTATGGACATACAACTTGTTATACAATAGACCCAGAAACGTCACATATCATATCCTACGTAAGTTAGAGTCCAAGAGAATGAACACAAACAAATTGTCGGGACGAAATTTGTATGCTAAGATAGTATAAGATGATCAAAATGAAAGTTGCGTGGTCAAAATGTTACACAAGACATGCGTAGACTTCATTTTGTTGTATATATTCTATAACTTGAGAGGGTCCAGGAATAGTATTAATTGTATTGTCCACCAAGCTAATGGTCTCAAGGTTTGCTGATATTGATATCGATGGTTTTGACTTTTCATTATGATATGATGCAAGCTAAGTGATGATACTATCCACATATATAGAAATTCTTTGATTGTAACGCACCATTATAAATAACTTATAATCGGGGCTATTTGTGTGGGTCATTCATGGCGGAGTTCCGGGTTTCATACTCTGGAATTTATTGGCCGTTAAAAAAAAAAAAAACTTTATAATCGGACGAAAATAGTAATAAACAACACACAATATACTCCGTATTTTTTTTGAAAGATGAATTTTGCCTGATCTTCGTGTCGCGATTCGACAGCGGGAGGTCTAGCATACGTTGTATAAATTGGGTCCGCGCTAGAGAGCTCATGGATGGACTTCCTTTATTTCAAAGTTGGCTTAGGTGGAGATCGAACTTGGGACCTCTCAGTCACCAGATGTTAAACCAGTAGACCAACTTATCATTGATAACATCACACAATATATATTTGCACATAAAGGAAGGGAAGGGAAATACAAAAAAAAAGTACTGTAATATATAGAGACAGAGAAGGGTAATTTAAGGTCAACACTTTGACCTTAATTGGTACTTTGAGAGTGACAAAGACGCACCAAATCTCTTCCCAATTACACGTACCTTCACCGCATAGACTTGCAAAGTGATCAAGAAGACCCACAAATTGCGCTCAATCGATATGGGTGGACTTGACTTCTTCTATAACGGATTTTGGAAATCGTTTTAGAATATGCAATATCTTTTTTATTATGTTTATAGATTGTGCACTCTCTGTTTTTACACTATCTTTTTTTTTTAATCCGAAAAATTAACACTAGCATTTTTCTTCAGAGGGTGTGTAAGTGCATACCCTCATTTGTACATAGATCTGCCCCTGTCTATAACCATGTTCACCTCGACTTCACTAATTTCCAAAAACAAACTAGGAGTATTTTTTTTATGGGTCTTGTTAACTACAGCCTTGGGGCTGTAGTTAACGTGTTTAAAGTAGTTGTATACTTACTATAAAATTCAGGGGTGGATTTTTGATATGCAAAGATACAATATTTTAATGCACATCAAGTATAGCTTTTAGGACTATATTTAGCATTTTTCTTTTGACCAGATGGTTTCTAAGGGTATCCAATTTGTTACGAATCTTTATATTAAAT
Source organism: Solidago caesia (assembly GCA_028566075.1). Taxonomy (NCBI): domain Eukaryota; kingdom Viridiplantae; phylum Streptophyta; class Magnoliopsida; order Asterales; family Asteraceae; genus Solidago; species Solidago caesia. Next base: position 8,495,456 of record JAOXNX010000026.1, on the reverse strand, counting down.
ACTACTCAATTAATTCATGTTCGTAGTCTACCAACAATGGTATCTTTTAAATCGTGCTATTAAATTGTTTTGTAATATCAATTTGACATATAAAAGTTCAGTAGCACCCCAAGATCAATTAGTACATCAAATTTTACGCTGAATATGTCAAAAAATCAATATTAATTTAATCTATTTAAAGAGAAGTATATAACAGTACGCGTTTACTTTTATTATTTTTTTTAATTTTAATATGTTTGGTAAATTTTATATATATATATATTGTATGTATAGTCAAGGGATGCATAAATATGCTACATTTCATATCTCAAAACACATATTGACATTGACACTCAGATAATCACACCAAAGAAAAAATTCCTTTTTTGCAAGAGGAATTAATTCCTTTTTTGTTGTTTTTTATTTTAATTAAAAGGCAAGCAAAAGCATGGGAAAACAATGTGAAGCCATAATAAACCACTTTAGCCATCCACACCCTTTACATCTAATTACTCATCAAACTATTAATACTACTTGTTCAGCTTGCAAACACACCTCAATTGAACCAATTTACACTTGCAAAACACCATCATGCACCACCACCTCCTCCTTTTCCCTCCATCTCAAATGCTCCCAGCTTCCTTATAGAATCACTCACCCATGCCACCACCATCACCATAACCAACCTCTCTCCCTTCTCCTGAAACCGCAAACCAACCCTAATGGCGTTTTCGCATGCAACGCTTGTGGGAAGCAAGGCGATGGCTTTTTGTATAGTTGTAAAGATTGTAATATTAATATCCATGTGATGTGTGCTACCTTACCTTTGTATGTATCTCATCCTAGCCATTGCCACCAACTAAGTCTTGTGTTTTTGCCACCTTATGGGAACAATGGTTTTTCTTGTGATGTGTGTGGTGTAAATTGTGGGAGTTTTTGTTGGTTGTATAGGTGTGTTTCGTGTGGATTTGATGCTCATTTGTCGTGTGCGACGTCCAAGGTACAAGTGGTGCCACAAGTGGTCAATAATGGAGGTGGAAGAAGTATGATTAATAATGGGCCTGACAATTTGTTCTTGAATCAATTCAATAATCAGAAGAACCAATATCTGCAAGCAATAATGGGCGGAATTGGTGGCAGTAATAGCGTTAATAATCAGATCCTGCAAGGGATGTTTGGTGGTGGTGGTAGTGGGAGTAACCCGGTCTTGCAAGCGATGTTGGGAGGAGGTGGTGGTGGTGGAAGTAATCCACTACTTCAAGCATTCATGGGTGGAGGTGGAGGAAGTGGTGGTGGTGGTGACTTGGTGCAATCGATACTTAATGGATCCGGTGGTGGAGTTGGAGGCCTGGATTTGAATTCGGTTCTTGGAGGTGGTGGTGATCTTGGCGGATTAATGGGGGCTGGACTAGGAGGTTTTGGCTTTTAAAATTCTTCGTCTTCGTCTTTGTTCTTAATTCTTCAAGCAAATGTATGTAGATTTGATCTTCTGTGTTGATCAATCGACTCCACATTTGATGCGTCACTTATGCAATGCTCACCCTTAACGGGTTAATGTCATCTTTTCCATCTTTCTCATTTCTTGTATAAATAATACATTTTTTGGTTACACAATTGACAATTGTAATCGAATAGTTGTCAGAGATCATCAACTATCCATAATCGATATGATTGAATTATTTTTTCGTTATAAAACCAATTGTATGACAAATTATATGGAAGATTTAAAGTTTAAGCAAGATAGAAATAAAATGCAATAGAATCGAAATTTGTACATTAGGTTTTTAGGGACATCGATCTGTTTCTAATCCAATTATAAGTAACCAATAAAAACAAGTTCATCAAAACATGTCTCAGGTTTGCACATCTTTTGTTGGAAACATTTTATGTTTCTGTTGTTCCAAATGTGCCAAAGGGTGGTCGGCAAAACTGCATCAAAGTGAAAGGACTTATTTTTGCCTAAGCCTATTGTACCGGTCCAGTCCGAAATTCAAGAGATTGAATTCGGAAGAGGGGATGCAATCTGCCACCAATTTTTAACTAAATTCAAGGTGAAATGACAGTTTATGCAGAGAAGAATGGGGGATTGGGCCCCTCCCATCCATTACCACAAATTCTCAAATTCTCACTGCCACATCAGCGCCACATCATCCCATTCTTCCAGAATTTACCCAGAATTTACCCCCTACCAACCATACTACCAAATTCTCAAATTCTCAACTTCTCTCACTTCCACATCATCACCACATCATACACCATCCTTTATATATATATATATATATATATATATATATATATACATATACATAAAAAGCACACACACAGATATGTTTTGATATGTTCATCACATGGGGGGGTCCACTATCAGGAATCTTTTGATATATTTCACTTCGTTCTCAACAGAACAAGGGAATCGAGAACAAAGCCAGAACAAGCCAGTGACATCCATATTCTGAGGAAAATTTGAGAACGAGGCCAGAACGAAGAAATGGTAATATTGGTTTTCTGAGAACGAAAAGAAAAAGTTTGAGAACGAAGGCCGTTAGGACCGGCCTAAAAAGTAATGGTGTCGTCAGATTTAAGTCTACTACCTAAAATACTTGGGGGAAAGGAGCACGTATCAAAAATGTCATTTTTCTTCATGAGGTCATCACTTGCGCAACGGAATATCATTGAGTGGGCCATAGAAATAACCATTTTTATGTTCTCTTTTCAACCATTTTTATATTCCTCGCATCTTTTTAGTTTGTCCAGGTTCATCCGAAACAAAATTCGCACGTTTACTAATTTTAAATTTTTAACTTTAACTATCTGTCCCACTTTGCAAACTGCTATGCGGTCAAAAGTCATCACAGGTGAATCTTCATATAGCCATAAAGCGATATATTTTTGCTTCTGAAATTTAAACTTGGTAGATATTTTTATCATTAGAACAAAAAAATGATTAAAAAACATCATAAATAATTTATTTAAAAACATTATTTGATAACATATTGCATCAAAATAAGTTTTTCTTGCATTTGTCATTTAAGAGTTTGAATAAATGTAATTGTTTTCAAAACATGATTTGAAATGATAATGATAGTTCTTCTATATTTGAATTTCTGTTTTGATTGGTAACGTGGCTCACATCCAAACACGATTGAATTTAGAATACATGGTCCAATATTAAAAGTAGAAAGAAGAAAAAGTGATTGAGTTGTTAGGTGACCTATTAATTATTAATTATTAAATATTATTATTATTTTGTTATTATTATTATATTAAATAATTTTTTTTTTGAACGACATGTTTCAAATTACCTTCAACTCACCATACAATGGTAAGTGCCACTCAGGGTAGACTACATTGTCTTAACCGGGTCTACGCTACCGCAGAGTGACTCTCCAAGGAAAAATTTCACAGACATGTCAGCCCTAAGATTCGAACCATGACATGTGGATAAAACTCCAAGTGCATCTACCGGTTGATCTGACTTCATTTGCTTTATATTAAATTAATTAAATATTTTTATCTATTATTAACATTTGTGAAATCCTTAATTTGCATGACCTTTAGGGGGTTGGCAATGGGATGTAGTGCCGCAATTCATACCACACTCATCAACCAATCTTCTTATGCCACCTCATTCCCTTACTTTTTCATACCACACTCCCTTATTTCATTGGTAATGGCATACCACACTGCAATCCATACCACATTACAATAAAATTTTTTTAATAATAATAGCAATGATGCCCCACGTTTATTAAATGATTGATTGTGATTGGTTGGGGTGTAAAGCAATGATTCCCCACATTCCTATGTAGTGTGCGGTGTGTGATGTAGTGTGCCTCATACCATGCTCCATCTAGTGCCATTGGCGGCGGTGTGGAGGCACTACATGGTATCATACCGTGCTCTATGTAGTGTCGTTGGCAACCCCTTAGTGATGTCTTTCACTGTTTTGTGAATGGTGAAACAACCTGACTCGCAGACTACTTGTTGTTTGATGCATAACTGTCTATGAGAATGATTTCCAATATGAAAAAGAGTTGGTAAATATACCTGTTGATTATACATAAAAGTTATTCGTATCAAGAAAGAAATGTTTTGATACAATGGAAGATTTAAAGATAGTTTTATATATGAAATGTGCAGAAGATGGCTAGCAACTAAAGTTGACAGATCAGAGAAAACATTGTTTTGAACACAGAGTGTAGAATTGATGAAAACTGTACATGACGTAGGATTATTTTTAGATACAAACGTTGTTTTGTATTCGTGGTTGTATCACACTTATTATGTGTTGGTCCCAGATTTGTTGATTAATATTTAACAATAATAAATCAACAAATCGAAATGCAACACAAGTTTGTACTTTTCAATGGACAATTCTTTTATTGATAAGAATAAAAAAGAATTACAAGATGTAGAATGGAAATTAAGATAGATGGAATCAAGTAATTAACCTATATCTATTTGAATGATAAATACAATAGATGAAGGGATACGAGCACAGTTAGTGAACTGTGTGGTTACCAGCTACGCATACTTAACCTTGAAGACAATACTCTCTTTTATAGAGGGTATTTCTTTGGATGTACTCGAGTGTCTTTTCACGTGTCATGATATTTTGGAAGGAGGAAAGATATTTTGTCTGGTCTCAAAATATCTATTTACACTTGATTGATCTATATCTTCTAAAGGACGGGCTCTGTGCGTGCGACTCAATGCAACTGTCAATCACATTTAATGAGCTTGTCACCCGTTTCAACTTTTCCCACATAAAACAAATCAAGGAGTATGGAAATTGTTGCTTGTTGATGGTGGATGGATGCCGCTAATAGGGATCAGTAGCAGCAAGGTCAGCTGAGTGATTTGTCAACACTCGTTGACCTATCTTGGTGCTATGTTCTGTTTTACGGACAAGTAGTTGTTATCCATTTCAGCTGTTCTAGTCGTGACTTCAAGATCTTCTACGAATCACTTGAAGCTGGCCTGGTGGATAAACAGACTTAAACAATGTAATCATCGAACTACATACGGTGAATTATGTATTACAATTAAAATTAATTGACGATGAGATTTATATCTCAACAATAGGTTGTATTGAACTTATGTTGTTATTGGATTTTATGAATGCATAATTTTAGTGTTGTATTGATGTGTGAGAATAACTTACCTAAGGTTGTTTGATTAGTTATAAGCATATACGTTAATAGCCAAAAGTTTGTCCAATGACGGGAATCCAATGATGACGTGAGCATAGAGATAAAC
>JAOXNX010000026.1:8468956-8482813 GCA_028566075.1 Solidago caesia | reverse complement strand
GTTACCGGTATTAATATAGTTATTGTTACACATGTTTCGTTATATCTACTAATACAGTTAGTTGAATAAATTTAAATAAAAAGATTTTTTATATATCGTTAACAGACATAATGTCTCCCGGGGAAATCGTGCAAAGAATAGTACCATTTTATTTTATTTGTTTTTTTTTTATTTTCAGGCGCACATGGGTTTTTTTTTGTCCAAATTCTTCTTTTTTTTAGTTTAGATTTTTTTTTTTTTTTTAGTTTTAATGTTTTTGGCTTTTACGAATTATTATTTATCATTTGTTGTATTTTTAACTAACTACATGTTCACTTGAAAAAGTTTGTGGTTTTTTTTTAACTCCCTGGTCCATTAATGAATACGCTTTCAGTAATTGATGTCACCAATCGGATGCCGCAAACCTCTTATTTGTAACTCATTATATCATTCTTATCGAACTGTCGTTATTAATATTAACAATATTTCATTGTCATATTTATCTATTATTGTTACATACTATATTCCTAACACATTATATCATTTTTCGTCGTTACCGTTATTAATATAGTTATTGTTGGACATGTTTCGTTATTTATAATAATACAGTTATTTTAATAAATTTAATTAAAAAAAAATTATAAATCTTTCACAAACATAATGTCACCCGAGCCAATGTCCGGGTGACATTTCTCGTTTATTATGGTTTTTAAAAACTAACTTGTTATAGATAACCCAACTGAATAACCTTCTTGTAGCCCAAAAATAAAAGCCCAATATAAGATGGAGTTGTAATTTAGGGTTTGAAACTAGAGGTGCAACAATCGGTTAACCGGGTCGGTTTTTCTTGACTAGTAACCGAAACCGGTTATTTTGTAAATAAAAAAAAAACCGAAACCAGTTATTGTGTTGAAAACCTCTAACCATTCAAACCGGTTTCGGTTATAACCAACCGGTTAACCGAAAACAGGTTAACCGATGGCATATCAGCAAGCAACAGCATAACAGAAGCAGAACAAGCAGAAAGATAGAAAGAAAGAAACAGAATAAGCATACCAAACAAACCAAACATTCCATACTTCCATTACTTAATAACCAACAATTCAAGTCTTCAAATACAGAAAGGAAACAGAAAGACAGAAAGGAAACAGAAACATAAGTATCTAGATTGCTTGGACCGATGGGTTGTATAACACCTCAAATCTGCTATATATTATCATGTAATGTAATGTGTATCTAAACTTTTGGCAGAAATAACTTAAAAGTTTATGGGTTTTGGTTAAAATAAAACAAGTATTAAAGTAAAACAAATAAAACAATTATATTCTCTTAACTAAAAATCACTGTGCATCATTAAAATCTTCATGCATCATTTTATATACTTGTGTTCTATGAATCTTCGTGCATTAATTTTATCATGATCCAATGATCAAGATCTTATCTTATTTATTTTAATTTGATACTTATTTCACAATAACCAACCCAAAGTTTATGTAATCTTTATGGATGACTATATGTAATAGTGGTGTAATGTGTATGTAAAGCCTTTTAAATTCAGCCCTACCTACTAAATCATTATTAGCCGTTGGATGACTTCTACATACCTTTGGATTAACATCATATTAATGTGGGTCACATTTGTCCACGTATCCATCTACAAGACTCTATTCACTTTATGATATTATGAATGTGAATTGTTAAATTAACATCATCTTCACCATATTAAATATGTGTAGTATTCTATAACACTCTCTCTCTTCTTAGCATGTCACCAAGAGCTCAACCACCACCAACGTTTCTTTTTTCTTTCTTTCTTAACTTCCGATTAATGATGAATGCTCCCATTTTTCACACAATAGCATATTCACACTATTTCCTCAACCCATAACTCTCTTTATACATATATACATCTTTATCTTGATTTTATTTCCTCCACCAGACTGATGCTGGAAGCCACCTCCTTTCCTTCCACCGTTTGCACCACCACCAAGATTCACAATAATTTCACGCACCATCGCACTCGCCTCTTGAATCTGATCAAAACTTCCTTCTAGCTCAATGTTCTTTTGTTTCTCATCCGTCTCATGATCTCTCACAGACAACTTCACCCCAGTAAGCCTGCATATCTGCTTTGAGTTTACACCACCTTTGCCAATCACAGGCCCTGCCAAGGATGCATCGATGCTGATTTTGGCTGTAGCAGATTGACCGAAGTTGGCTGCTGCAGGTGATGGTTCAAACTGCCCTTGGTAGCCGCCAAAGCCCCCATAATTCATTGGGCCACGTTGGTTCTCATACTGTGGGAAAGATGGTCTACCTCCGATCTCAGCCTCGCTATGAGCAAAGCGACACTTGTCTCCAAACTTGCATCCTTCTGGGCCGGTCATTCTGTTGCAAAGCTTGGTTTTCGTTGAAGGAGCTGGACCATCAGTAAAAGGTTGTTGCATGGGGGGATTTCTACCAAGGGGCGCACCCATGTTTGTAAACGGATTTGTCGCTTTATGGCCAGGAATATAATGCGAGAAGTGACATCCTTCGCCAAATTGACACCCAGAAGTGCTGCATTAATCAAAAAAATGAATTATATAAACAAAAAAGGAAAATTTTCATTACAACTTAACATCAAATAGAAAAGCTAACTTGGTCCAGGAAATGAAAGCAAAATGTCATTGGAAAATTACACTAAAATCTACAAAGTAATGCAACGCTGTAAATATATGAAAAGAAATTGTCTACTCACAAAGACACCTACCTCCCAATTAGATTATGAATATGGATCAACACGAATTTAGATTTGTCACAAATGACGACACAGATTCTAATTACTGGTGAGGTACATAATTGAGAATCTTGTAGGAATTGCCAGAAAAAGTCTGATTAGAAAAAGAATGTCCACAAGTTTTACAAATACTAGAAGAATGAATATATGTACCACTACTGTAACCAATAAAAAGTAACTAGGATAGCTTTCGAAGAGTCTTCTCTACATATCTTTAAGGTCACGGACAATTGGTGAAAGAGAACAACAAAAAAAGCCTTAAAAGTACCAAGAGCAAACATTAGTATTACTGCCATGGTTGTAAAACTCAGCCGCCTCGGCCGAGGACTCGACTCAGGACTCGGCGGCCAAACGGGGCAAGCCAACCTGACTCAGACTACAAACTCAGTCAACGGGATAAAACTCGGGCAACACAGGTATAACAAGGCTGACTCGTGTAAACTTGGCTCAAAAATGGTCAACTTTTTATTTTTTTCAAATAATTTTTATTTTTACTTTTAAATAGACTTTTAGTAAGATCATCACTTTATGCCGTTCAAGAAAAAAGATCATCACTTTATCTTTTAATTCTTGTTTTATTACAAAGTTATTGTTACCAAGTTTTCTGTTAATCTATTGAATAATATCTATATTTTCGAACTTTGAAGTATTATGTTTATGTTTCCGAACAATTAAGTTTGAGCTTTGAAGTATTATGTTAATGTTTCTAAACAATTAAGTTTAAATTTGAAGTTCCTACTTCCTAGTGTATTTCTAATATTCTATTACATATAATTTAAAAAATTATTATTACATAGAAAAATCCCAATCCGGGTACCCCCTCAATCCGAGTCCGAGTCACCAAAAACTAGTGACTCGCCCCCTCTCTGAGCCGAGTCGCGAACTCCCCAACCTTGCCTGCTGCTCATTTAGCATTCAACAAATAATTTTTGTACAACCACAAATAGTAGACAAGAACAAATTTCAAAAATAACCTAGCATAGCTTCCTACGCCAATAATGTTCTGTAAAACGTATCACCTACTTCAAGTAAATAAGTAACAAAAGTGCTATCCCCTATTCCGTATCATATATAGAATCTCGGTTTTTAATCATTTCCAGTAATCAGATGACAACATACCAGCAGCATCTTCAAAAGTGTTGTTATCTTTCATCTAAATTGATGCACCAAGGTACTTTATCTTTTAAGTGCATCTACATGACACTTATGCACACCTTTTCCCAATAGCTACAATACTATCATCCTCTAGAATACACGTTGAAGAGTTAAAAGACATGTGTTACACTTTAAAATTTTACAATTTCTTCATGTCAACATATATGCTGAGGAAAGCTGGCAGTCATGGAGTTGACATGAGAAGATGAGTTGTTATATATGTTGACCAAGGGCATTAAAAAATAAAAGTATAAAGTATATTGGCAAGTAAATGTACATAGAAGCTAACAAATATTTTGAAGAAGGCTGCCTCAAACTTGTCATATGACTGTTGGATATTAGTAATGCCCAAATGTAATATAACATTGATGTTGTTACTAGTTAACCAACTTCATGGGTTAATACAAGATAAAGTCATCTAATAATTCTAAACCAAGCACACAAAAAGTAATTAGAGATCATATTCAGCCAAACATTACACGTAAGAGTAAATCAACATAAAAAAGTTTATATGAAGTTCACAATGCAACTCCAGGTCAGAAATTAAGCTAGCTATACTTTCAGATGACACATACCCATATCCATAAATCGAGTAATGATTGATCACCAAAAAAAGCAATGCAGCCACATTACCAGGTATCAGACTTTTAGCTATGTTTTTATCAATAATGTTATTATAATATTCTAACAGAAGAATAAAACCTTTTCCAACAACCCTGGACATAACTATGCCGCCAACCTTTGATCAATATTGCAACTTTTACTTCAACCATCATTGTTTATGTATGAACTCTCAAATTGCATCACATGATCATATTTTAATATGACACAAGGTTAAATATGCACCATTACAATTTTAGATAGCTATAACATATTAATCTCGTATTAGGTTAAGATTTTAACCTGAAAAACTTCGTGCATGGCTTTGATTTGCTTCCTACACCAAGTGTAAAGTTCTCCATTTCTGTTACATAAAATTATTTAATTTATTTCAGTTGATACTTAAATAACTTCTTAATTAAACCATAGATGAGTACCAAATTAACAATGATTAATCACTAAAAATATATCCAGGCTTATTACTAACAACTTACAAGCTTGAAAAGAAGAACAAGGTACTTCAGTTAAAGATTTTATCCAACAGCATTCAATGGTTTAAACATACATTAAACATTGTATACACACAAAAAAACACGAAACATACATGAATTTTATTTCTCAAACCTTAAATTACATTTTACATTAAATTCATCACAACCACGACTTTTAGTTTTGTTACTCAACATGTAATTTTAAACCCCTGCAGTTTTTTGGCCATGCGTGGTCTTTTGAAGGTTGAAAACGGCATTTTCCTATTTTTATGGGTATGGTTTTATGTTTTTAATTCCCGTTTTTAATTTTCATATAAGGAATGGTTAAGGATGTTTCCTAATCATATTAGAACTTTCTAAAATAATATTTATTTACTTGTTACTTTGTTAGGGATTATCTAGTTTACCCTATGAATATAGCAGTATGTTAACCCAAAGGTCTCAAAAAAGAGACCTAGGTTCAAAATCTCAAAAAAGACCCGCGACCCCTCATCGTTTACCCATTTACACCAACATGTCTAAAGCAATTACTATGACCTTTTGAAATTGTTGGACCTCACACGTTGGAATAAGCTAAAAGTTTCAAATTACAAAAACGGGCAACAATCCAATATTAAATGCTATCGTACGACATTTTCTCTTTAGGACCTAAACTTCCGACGTGTACTAGTATTATCAAAATTGACAACCAAGTCTTGCAAAAATTGAACTCAATGGTTTTTATTGGCTAAAAATGGAGTAATGAAAAGATATAATTACCTAAATGAACAATCCAGTAAAGTTAATTACACTATGTTATGACATTTTCCCTAAAATAAAAACAAATTTATCTACAGCAAATACAGTTAATAATAATATAAAACCACTACAGACATAGAAACTATAGATATAGATATATGTATATGTATATATATAATAATAAAGGAAGGAAGGAAGGAATAAAAGAGAGAAGTAACCTTCTCTTGATCTCTTGGAAGCTCCATTACGACCGCCTCTCTTTTGTCCACCGAAATCCATTTTAATTTCAGATTAAATATAAAAAAAAAAAAAGGAAGAAAAAAAAAAGTTAGGGTTTGTAAAGAGGGGAGAAAAAGAAAGGCGGTTTGGCGGAACTCAAAATCCAGATTCAAATTTGGTTTATTTTCTCTTTGCTCAAGCTACCGCACACCAGACAGCCTCCTGCCTGGTGGTCTTTTCTTTTGTACAGGGGCCGGGCTGCTTTCTTTTATTTGGGCCTTCTCCCTAACTATTTGGGCTTCCCACAATGTTAAAAATAAAAGTTATTTTTGTAGAACAAAAAATCGACTTCCTTCCGGTGAAAACATTCCTTGTTTTTTATTTTTATTTTCCAAATAAATATGAAAAATAGAAAATACGTTTATGATAGTTTTTTAAAAAAACTTTCCAAGAAAATAGAAAACAATGTTTTCTATTTTTCAAAGGAAAACTTGAACATTTTTTTTTTTTATTGTTTTCCATTTTTCATCTCCCTCTTCCCCTCCTCCCACGTCTCTAAAATGAAAAATATTGAAAATAATAAAAAGATGTTTTCAAATTTTCTATTGAAAAGTACAAAACATTGTTTTTTTTTTCTTGGAAAACTATCATTTGAAAGTGTTTTCTGTTTTCCATAATTTTTTAGAAAACAAAATGAAAAACAAAAGAAGTTTTCCCTAACCAAACGCGTCTTTTGTGTCGACACTTTTAGAGAAAGAAAATATATGGTTTTATGCAATTTTCTCTGATTTTATCATTGATTTGACACATGTCAATACCAGGCTTGTTTTTATATATCGTACGGTTTTTTTGTTTAAAAAAAATAGAATTTGAACATGCTCGATTACATGCATTTATACTATCCAATGATAACCTAATAGTGACAGACATGTATCGTAAAAATATTAGTCAATATCTAATATAACTTTTGATATTAGTAATGGTATCACACTAATTTAAAGTCAATTTGAAGTCATGACAGTGAAATATGATTCATATCATTTTAAAATTTAAAACAGATTTAGTTAGATTAGTAGATAGATAAATAACTAAATACTAAGTAGTATTAAATTATAAGTTAGAAACATAAATATCAGATTATTCTTTATTTATTTATTTAACATGTCTTATTAATTAGAATAATTATATATTATAATGCAATATGTTACTTTTCAAAAAAAAAAAAAAATGTTTATATAGTAATATAGATAATAACAATAACCTAATTGGTTCCATTCCACAAGTATGACAATGTATTAAACAAAAAAAAAAAAAAAACAGGCCTTTTGAAAAGATAAAAGACACCCATTAATTCTCTTTAAAAAAAAACAGGGCACTAAACCTAACACCAAAAACATAGAAATCTCAATGATAAAATTCCCTCACAAAATCATACTGAAGAATTTATATAAAGTAGAAATATGAACCTCTTTCCATTCTATGATAAATTACCAGATAAAAATAAAGAATGAAAAAGGAAAAAAAAAACTACAATTGCTGCTAAGGGGTAACATCAACTATCATGTTATTTTACAATGCCTTTCCTACTATCCAACTTCAATGTGATTGTGTAGCCTCTATCCCTAAAATAAACATGTCTCTATGTGGCACAACAAGATCCCACATTCCCAGGCGCCATATACCGTTAGTATTAGCTACTACTAATTATTCATTATTGGGTTATACTCGACCCATTCGCTGTCCACTCATAAACCTGCCACCTTCATCTGTAATAAGAGAATCAAGGTCATCAGATAGAATATAATCTGTTTTATTGAAGTTCAAAATAAGAGAACAAGCGTTATATAGCAGTTATTGCGCATATTTTCAGCACACCACTCCTGCATGTATAAAAAAGAAGTTTTTTGCCTAACTGCTATCACTTTCTTTGCAATTGTACAATCCAGATAATTCAAGATGTGATAATTTCTATCAATAAAACATTCAAATGAATCCAAAAGCAGAACACTTGATTTAAGCATTATGTTTTCGATGTAAACCAAAGTAGAGTTGAATGAGCTTGTACCACTTTCCCCATCAGAGATATCTGCCAGCCTTGCTATGGCATCGGCAAGTGCTTGTTCATGTTCCTGCATTATGTGAATTAGTAAAGAAGCTTTCCAACACATAGTAAAAATCTAGAGTTGTATATCGGCCCATTTACTCAATTACTTATTAGTGGGTATGTCTTATACATAACGGGTCAAAGAGGTAGCTTTAAAAACAGTTAAACAAAAACAATAAATGGTAAAAACCTCCTACAGCATTTTACAGAATGATTATATCATTATCAAATTAGCATAACCTTTGTAATCATATTTGGCCCACTATTGCTTATAGAAAATCTAAAAAAAATCAGACAAAAAAAGACGTCGGTTTGACCCAACCTAGCTTGCACATAAAATCTACGAGTTTTGACCCGAACACTTTTTGAGCTGTTGCATGACCTATAGAATAAGAAAAGATTACACAAACTCCAAACTTGTGTTTTCCTAACCTTGAGCACTTTCTTTGCTTTCTCTACTTCAAGAGGATCTGGATGACTAGAGCCAAATACCCTCTCCACCTGGCAAATGTTTATCAATCAATATATTAACTATTTATTACACACGAGGATAGGATTTAACAGGATCTGCAATTGATTCTCATTATTCATTTACCTCCTTTATTAAAGTATCAGTTTGAAGTAATTGAATATCATCTAGATTCTTCTTTCCAATGCCATTCTGTGATGGCGGAAAATCCTTTCTAGTTTGACCCTTCGCTATCCCTCTACCTCTTCCTCCACCTGGACCACTAACAGGTCGGCCCATTCCATGACCCGATCTGCCAAACCCCCCTTTATGAGAAATTCCAGGGTCCTCACCAACCCATTGTATATCCTCCGGAGATATCTGCATCAACAGCATAATTGCAGTAATAAGACTTCTCCCAGTCAAAGAAGCTTTCAAATGACTACAAAAAAATTTCTAATGAAAAAAACAAGAATAAAAACATAACCCTATAATACATCTTGAGGTTGTGTCAAGTAGAGAAACAGGATCATTCAGATGTCGAACAATTTAAACAAACTGGTTTGCGAATTAAAATTGGAATGAGTCCATGAAATTAGATTGGTAGATACATAAAAACATTTTGAAACATGGAGAAATATTGACACATAAATGCAAAATAGAATTAAATTTGAATATGCATATACTAGATTCGACATTAAAAATATCAAAAGTGGGGCATCAAGTAGAATGACGAAAGACTGAACCACACATGAACATAATATACACCAATTATATGCATTAATTGCATCTAAGACGATTATCATGGTGTAAGTTCATTATAATTTAGCTTTTTGGTGTGAGAGACAATATCTACACTTACCTCTGCAAGATTGACCCACTCCCATGTCTCATTTACTGTATCGATATCATACACCAGTGCATGCCGACCCTGGAAAACATATAATAAGATTTTCAGTACAAGATGCAGTAATCAATGCATGCATGGTGCGCAATCAAATTACCTCAACAGGATTGTAATCTGTTATTTTTGCTTCATAGAAATTGTTGTCATCAGGCCACCTGGTTCTCACTTTTCTCCCAATCAATGGAGAGAATGATGATGTTTCAGCAGACTCATTTCCAAGTGCACCAGAAGTCAGACGATTACCAAACTGACCCCTCCCAGTTGGACCGGATGGAGGGTGTTGCCCTTTCATGGAAGACACTCCACCCATTATCTAACCATGCCAGCACAATGATGTGACTTACAAAGGAACATAATTTAGAAACAATACCTTAAAATAGTGGTAATATGCTAGAGGTGGCAAATTCGACCTGTTTACATATGAATGGGTCTGTTTGGGTTGTCTTTTATCTCATACAGATCAAATCAAAAACATAAGCGATAAAAACAGTTTAAAAGTCGCCTAAAGTCTACTTTATACATACTATCTCCTAAATCCTAAAAATCGTTTTGTAAAAAAAAAAAATTACTCCTTATAATCATTTTAAAAAAAGTTAAACACATCTAAAAATAATTACGAAAATGGCTAAAGGTATTTGTGAGTCAAACCAACCGGGCACATTTTCATCCGCTACTTGAACATGAAAATTTCCCAATCACCAGCCAATCTTGCCAGTTGCCACCTCATAATGTACTACCAAAATCAGGAACCTGAACTTACAGATTTCTTGTTTTTCCCCTTCGGTCCTGGTGTGGGTCCTCTTCTGCCAGATGAAGAGGCTGGTAAAGGTACATGTGCAGTAAAAGACTGAGATGGCCCACCAAATGATTGACTAGGACCCGAGGGGTTCATTTTCGGCTTCTTATGAGTTGCGGATACAGATGGGCTTGGCAATGGATCATGAACAGCTTGACCTGTGTTGCCCATCCCAGGTTGAGGCCCACTCGACTGTCTCCACTCCCTATTGTCGTCACGCATTAACAGAAATTAGGAAAACAAGTTCCTCTTTCCAAAATGACAAAAACGTGTTTTAACACTACTGGACCTTATTCTACGAATAACATCATCTGAATTTACTTTGACCAAAAGCTCCCTGTGTTCTTCATTTGACAATCTCAATTCTTTTCGAAGCTCCGTAATTAAACCTTCCTTTTCCTAAAAAGATACATTCCAGTGAACATCTAACTGAAAGTGATCAAGAAATTATATTTCCATGCATATATAATGACAAATCATACCCAAGTAATTGCATCAGCTTGAGCTTTAAAGGCTCGTAAGACTGAACTGTATGCTTCTTGCTCGAGAAGGTGAATTTGAGCTTCCATATCAGTTTCCCCATACATCCTAGTATATGGTACAGAACCCATAGCTGCAGGTCTTCCACTACCCGTAACATGTCCACCTCTTGAAATTCTATTTTGATGGGA
The DNA here is from genome assembly GCA_028566075.1 of Solidago caesia. Classification (NCBI taxonomy): domain Eukaryota; kingdom Viridiplantae; phylum Streptophyta; class Magnoliopsida; order Asterales; family Asteraceae; genus Solidago; species Solidago caesia. The sequence continues at coordinate 8,471,926 of JAOXNX010000026.1, read as the reverse complement.
TGGCGGAAGATCATCGTCGGTTCCTGCAATAAATCGAAATTGTGATCATATAATCATCATTCAGTCCCTTCCCATCTGTTATCCTTAAGTGAGTGCTCCAATATCCATATGTGTTTGCTGTTTTCTTACGACCCAACACTATCATGTAATTTATGTTTCAGAAACATATAATAGTTCTTATTACTTTCAGATGCATGCATGAGTCACCCCTAGGTTTTAAGCTTTAGAACAAACATTTGTTAACTACACCAATTGGTTATAACTTGTAATACCAAAATACATAGTCACAATTTATTATCCAGCTCAAGCAGAGGCATATAGTTTGCTTATGTTTCTATCCTCTGGGGAGAAGTCTAGCTAGACATTGGTAATTTGTATCTTTTTTTTTTGAACGTTTGGTAATTTGTATCTAGTAATGATATAATTGGATTAATCCTAATAAACTCATTTCCAATAGAGGCAAAAATGCACAATTTCCAGAGGGAAAGAAACATGGAACAAAGCTGAAAGGGCTGTGCTATCTAATACCATGGAATCAACCTTAAACATAGTCTGCCATTTGGTTACATCATAAATCATCCAGGTAAAATGATATTGCAGATGCCAGATATAGATTCAGGGATTCAGAGTTCATTATTTAATTATAATAAGACTCAGCTCTAGAATAGAATGAAAACAAACTGGTCAACTGAAAATAAAACAGACGGACAAAGCATAGAAGATAAAGTTAATATTAAGCTAACTCTCTGATAGCGGTCAAGTTTTGAAAGCTAAACCAACTATCCGAACTTGATACAAGATCAATTTATTAAATTAAGCATAACGGGATTACACGCTAAAAGCCCTATTTGTAGCTTTTGTTGATGGCAATGTTTCCTAACATAACTACAATTCCTAATCTCTATCTATAATGAAAACAATCTTCTAATAAATAATAGAATTAAGCTCTGTCGAATTCCAGAATAATGATAACTAAACCTGGGTCTAGCAGATCATCCATGCTTAGTTTTACTATACAAAGTGGCAGGAAAAACTTTCAACTGAGTAGCTTACATACTTGAAATGCCAAATTAGCTTACATACACCAAATTAGCCAAATCAGATAATATATGAAGTTGTCCAATTGAAGATCGTGTCACTAAGGATTTAAGTCTCAGCTCAATCAATTAAAGCTTTAAGCTTGTGGAATAAGTGTCTGTTAGTTTATAGCTAGATGTCTAGTATGTAGCCTAGTGGATGTGTTGGCTCATGTTTATGTTTTTTCTTATTTGGTCATCGGTTGTGGGTATGTCACAAGCTCACAGCCTTGATGTACTTCCATCATTTTTCTGGCAACTTTTTATTCATATATAAAATTTACCCTTTTACCCAAAAAAGAAAAGTACCAAATACATTACCACCAAAAAGAGTATGAACCTTCGTTTTATGAGGAGAAAGATTTGATAGTGATTTACCGGGGGTGTTTATCCCATATAATCAGATCATTTATGCGTTCTTGATATTAAACCATTACCAACCACAGGCATATAGAGATTATACACCATCATCCTGTAGTCTCTAATCAGCACACCCATGACCAAGAAATGCAGCCGGTCTCAATAAACAGACCGTCTCACTTTCTCTATATATATTAACACACACACGCACAGTAAGACCCTACACAAAACCCACATTGGTCTTCGACCGGAGTGATCCTTGGGTTCATAAGTAAGAACTCCCCCTATCACACACGCAATGCGTTTTGAAGCCACAGGTTCAACAGATCCCATGAGAACTCTGCAATTAAGCATGCCCATGTGAGAGAGTAATACGGGAAGTCCTCGCGTGCTCTCCAAAAAAACAAAGTCAAAAGCTAGTCCAAATATCCCAAGAATTCAAAGTATACATTACTCATTTTCACGCTTTATCTATAATCGATTTGATTCAATATGAGCAATATACATACAAATTCAGATTTCTATAAGTAAATTTACAAAGAAGACAATGCTGGGATAAAGAATCAAGGAGAATGTATCAAATACACACACAAAACATAGCTTACAACACAACAAGATATATACATACACATATACATATTATATATATATATAGCAGTGAGAGAGATAAAGAACTAACCGCTGCTATCAAAAGGTTCGTAATCCATAGCCAGCTTTCAATATCTTTTTATATATAAAAAATAAAATAAAATAAAATTAAAAAAAAAACTCTCAGGAATTAATCAAATTTCCACAAAAACCCTAAAAAAAAAAAAAGTTGATTTGAAATTCAGCGTCAATTGGTGTTATCGTAAAGCTGAAATATCGTTTCAATTGAAATGAAATTAAAATTTTTAATTTGATTAAAAGTTATGAATGGTTTTTGATTTTGGAGGGAATTAGGGTTTGATTTTAGAACAAGAAGAAGAAGAGAGTGATGACAGAAAAGAGAGGTGCGGATTTCAAAAGGATATTCTGGGAATTGGTTAATTATTGGGTTTCACTTCCGCCTCGGGGTTTTTGACTTTTTTTTTTTCTTTTCTTTTTATTGCATTTGTACTTGTGAGCTTAAAGTGTTTATACACTATAAGGCCTCTCCCATCCATAACACCAAATTCTCAAATTCTCACTGCCACATCAGCGCCACATCATCCCTTCCTTCCAGAATTTACCCAGAATTTACCCCCTAACAACCATACTACCAAATTATCAAATTTTCAACTTTTTATTTCCACATCATCACCATATAATTATTTTTATTATTTGACACAAAATAAAATAATATATATATATATATATCTAATATATATCTACATATATATGTATATATAATATAATATATAAAGCAAATCCCACCACAAAATAAAATAATATCTATATCTATATCTGACTATATATCCGACCATAAAGCAAATCCCACTAGAGGTGTCAAAAATAACCGATTAACCGAACCGAACCGATTTGTAACCGATAACCGAACCGGTTATTAACCGAA
>JAOXNX010000026.1:8453144-8464226 GCA_028566075.1 Solidago caesia | reverse complement strand
TTTCGCATTATTTCACAAATGAACACTCACATAACCACTTAACGCTAACGGGAACACTAACACGGATTTTCTACTAACTTGACACACATTAATAACCACTTTATTTCCACATAATTAACCACATAATAACACACATATACTCTCACACAGAGTATCTACTTACACATTTAATCTACTAACAGAAGGCACACGTTTGACTAACAGTCAAACTAACGACAAGGAAATAAAGAGATCGGGATGTTACACCGCCATCATTACAAACGCTCTTACAAGGATAAAAAGATTCTTGCAATATCTTACTAACTTTTAAAGGTTTATTTTCAGATTATTACATATTATTTTAAAAATGATTTTGATACTTTATAAGGCTTTTACTAAATATTTAAAAATGATTTTGATACTTTATAAGGCTTTTACTAAATAGTTATTACATATTTAAAAAACTATATTTTAGTCTTTAACTATCAAGTACCTGAATTCCTAATCGTGTTGTACAATTTATTAAGCATATAAGAAGAATGTTTAGAGCTGTAAGCATCAAAACTTTTTAAAAAATCATCAGTCGCTATGGCTTTCTTTTTTCTTTTTTTTTTCTTTTGTCAAAATAAAAATAATAACAATTTGCTGGTTTATGAGTTTTACACTTCAATATGGTTATTAGAATCTAGTTAGTTTCTCACGAAATACAGTAATTCATGACACTTCTTGAAAGGCAATAAGACCCATATCGCGCACAAGTCAATCACACCAAAACTTGTGTGGTGGATTAGACTACTTTACAACCAAAATCGACATATCCAAACCATGCACTTCGTATAGCACAATAAAAGTAGGTAGTCATTTGATAATATGAAGTAACAAGTTCAAATCTGTGAAAAAATATACAAGAACACACAATAGCAACATCAGAAAAATAACCCCCATCATCGTCTATTTCAAAGCTCCTCTTCCTATACCCAAATTTCTCAAAAAATTCATACGAACATGTGTTTTCAGGGGTAGATGTAAGACGGAATTTCTACAACACCTAGAAGCCAGCCCATCCAGCAGGTTGTGAAGCTGGCTTGCTTTCTTTGTTTTTTGACTCCCCAAAACGCTGAGAATTATTCAAACTGGTGATAGGTGTGTTCACCTGAGAGCTGGCAGTAGGAACTGCTGTAAAGCTTTCTGCTCCAAAACCCCAACTAGAAGCTACTTCAGCAGGCTGCTTGTTCTGGTGGCCATTTCTGGTTCTAACAGATTTAGAGTTGTTTGCTGTCAAAGTTGGAGCAGTGGCATCCTCAGAAAACGCTTGCCATGAATTTTGATCGGAGCTTGGGGAGCTGTCAAACAATCCCTTTTGTAGCTCCCGAATGGTTCCTTCTTTCTGCTGTGTATTTAAACAAGTTACAGGCCGATCAAAATAAATAACGAAAATAAGCTTGACAATAGAACAAAGTTGGAGCCAGCATTATTTAGGGGTTGGGATTAACGTGTCGGATTGACCTGAAACTCTTTCGTCTTAATACTTTTTGAAGTTTATACATAATCAATATGTTAAGATAATAATGACAAACTAATTTAGTTTACTAAAGCGCTTTAGAGTGTTTTATGCATTTTAAATACACTTTGGAAAACTTTTAATCAAGTTAACCTGTCTCCGTTTCATCTATGTTTTATTTATTTTTTGCACACTTGACCCATTGAAGATAAGATATAACCCAAAAAAACCCATTTATCTACAAAGGGCCTCGCGACCTCTAGTATAGCTCAAGATTAAACATTAAATATCAGGACACAAGTTATGAACTAAAAGTAATTTAATAAAAAAAGGGCAATTATAAATTTTATTATTAATCACATTTATTATAAATAAACACAGAACAATGAGATGTTAAAAATTTTACCTGCTGAGACGGAGACTGGTTCTGAATTACAGGAGATGGCTGGCTTTTAGAGACACTGTGATTTGGTGATGGAGTTCTAGAAGCAAGACTTTGCTTCAGGTCATGTAGCTCTTGTCTCTGTGACTTGCAAATAGCAGATAACTTTTCATACTTGGAACTTAATTCACTTTTCTCCATATTAACCTGCTTCAGCTGTTCCCTCAATTTTTCTACCTCAGCCTCTAACTGCTCTTCCTTCCCAATGCCAACACCACTCCTTCCAGGACTGACTTTGTTAATGCCGAATTCAGTTGCAAAAGCATTAAAACCATCACTAGATTTAGCATTTGGACCATCCTGGAAAAAGTTCATCTCGAAATCCTTAGAAGGGTCTGACTTTCCTTGAACGTTCTTTTGCGAGGGACGGGAATGAAAAGTTTCATCTTTTGGAGGGCTAGTTCTGTCCAAGGAAAACCTCTCTGAACGACTCCTTTCAGGGCCAGATGGCTCTTCATCAAATTTCACTTTGCTAAGCTCATCAACAGTTGAGTCCTTGGCATGCTGAGTGGTCCAGAAAGCACCCATGGGACCACCAGTTCCCCCTGGTTGAGGTGCATTCCGAGCTGATTCTGCAGCCGTTGGAGGAGGAGGTGGACTTCTACGAGGCATTGGACTAGATTTATTTGCAGACTTTGGAAGACCTGTTAAACCATCATTAACATCAAAATATTAAATCGCAAGTCTATAATTAACGCATACAACCTCCAATATCGTTTTTATTGAAATATTTCACTTTAGACTGTTAAAAATACTGTTTTGTAATCACAATTCACAAATGCATTAAGTATCTACTTTGAGAAAATAGCACCGATATCGATAAAATAGCGCTGATAATAGCGAGACCGATACTTTCACCACTATTTTGCCCGAGGCCCGCTAACCGCTATAGCACCGCTATAGCGCCGCTATTGATAACATAGATATTTTGTGATGTAGATTTATATAGTCTAAGAAAAGTTCTGACATGAACGCATTAATGGCTGCGTCAACAAATGCACACCGTATTTTGGGCAACCACCATCAAAGAAAGAACTGGATAAAATTTTGGTTCTCACCTTCATGCATGTCACCTTGAAGCATTTCAGGTGGCCTGTCCGGTAATGACTTCTGTAGCCCGTCTGGTAATAGACCATTAACTCGAAACCACACCTGCACAAATCAAATAAAGTAGCATGAGCATATATGGACATAAACATGGCCACTATGTTCCATGAACATATATATTCTCTAACTAACCTAAATTCATGGAGATGAATGTCCAATCAAGCAAAGCCTTGCCTGCGTGATGTCTGGTCTGGCCTCTGGTGAAGACTGCAGCATGTCCTTAATGAGATCTGTCATGGACGAGCTGTACTTCGGCACTTCAGGAATGCGATAATTTCCATTCAAAACTTGTAGCTTGGATTCACCATCAAATGCAGACTTGAAATAGCATATGCGGAAGAGAAGACACCCAAGGGCCTGCAGAAACAGAAAGTTCAATATCAGTGTTCATAGGCCTTACTTGGTTCTTCTTGTAAAAGCTAAACTACTAGATCAAGAGGTGATAACTTCGACCCATTTCTTATGAATGGGTAAATAACTATGGGCTATGGAATTATGGTTTATTCCAATATACTAACAGGTCAATAAAAAAAACTTAGCTGAGATGGAAATAATTCAATAGCCAATTAGGTGGAAAGTAGCCCAAAGTGTAATTTCCATGCTTTCAGCCTCCTAGATCATTTTATTTTACAAAATAAACTGCCATTGTGTTATTTAATTATGTGTGAAAAAAAAGACAAAAAAATGTCTCTGTCTATACACTCATACCCACCATTTGATTCCAGCCATGTTATAATCCATTACCCAACCCGGCCAGCAAGGCAGCAAGCCCATTTTGCCACCTCTAGCTAGATCTACAACATAACGACAGACACAAGAGGTCCATTAGTCTTACCCAAATATCAACTTTCTCACTTATAACTTCTCTCAGCAGCAAGTCCCACATCTGAATCAAGAACAGAAGCTAGAAATGAATAAAAAAAATTTTGATTTTTAATTGCTATGTGAAAAAGAAGAGTCCTCGATTATACCTCAGGGGATCTGTAGGCAGGTGTTGTGTGCTTCCTTATATTGTCTTCTTCGATGCCCATTTCTTCTGGCCTCTCAAAACGCTTGTGATTTGTAGAGATACTACCAAAATCACATAACTTCCATAATCCATCAGATCCAAGTAAGAGATTCTCTGCCTTCAAGTCACTACAGTTGCAATGTAAAATAATTACAAGGCCACTATGATTATGTTCTTCAAGATGCAGAGTATATGGTAAAGTATTTAAAGAGACTCAGAGGTGCTGTGTTTCAATATATCACAAATAGCATGCACATATTCCAAAAAAATTTATGTTTACCGGTGAGCAATGGGTGGTGACTGACAATGCATAGCAAAAACTGCATTACAGATATCCCTGAACATTAGATAAATCTGTTTCTCCTCAAAGAACCCAGAACCTCTGCTCCCTAACACATCAACCATAGACTTATCACAATACTCCATTACAAGAAGTGCTTCTTTTGTCCGCCCCATATCTAAGATGGTATGTGCATGGAGCATAACAACATTGGGGTGTCCCTGAAGTGATTTCATCACAGATATTTCTCTCTTCACCAGCTCAAGAGATTCTTCATCATTACATATCATGTGCTTGAGTGCATACTGCTTTGAACCATTTAAAGCATCCTGAGCCAAATAAACACAAGAGAATCCACCCTCAGCTATGACATTGCGAACATGAATTTTCAGATTGCCAATGTCAATCATACGGCCTTCAAGCCCAGACTTCTCCTTATGCATGAACTGCTTGACTCTCCACATATTTGACAGCAAACAGATTAATCTGCATAATGTCATAAGAGTTAAGAAATACATACCCCTCGAGTAAATGTTGACTTACATGTGAATCAACACAATATAAAATTAAGTTCCACATAACTAGATGCGAAGGGGGACAAACCTATATATATATATATTATATATATATATATGTAGGAAAAGGTTCATGTGAGAACCATTTGAATTGAAGAACCATGGGAACCTTTAAATTATAACTTGATAACTTGATAACTTGATATGTTCATATATGAATAGTATATGTGAACAAATTCGTTCACATATGAACATATCAAGTTATACTTAATATTATATATGTTCATATGTGAATGGTTCTCACATGAACCTTCCCCTATGTATATATATATATATACACTGACCAATATGTGAAGTACACAATGATATATAATATGATAAACTGATAACAAATTGTGGTTGTTAGAACAGCAGTTACGTTATAAGACTTTATGGGATTTTAGAGGGGTGTATTCCTTCAGCTTTTAACAAATAAAGAGAACATATGATTTTATTAAAAAAAATAAAATATCTAGGAATGAATCCTCTTTGTTCGTCCATCCATTCTACTCAAGCGTCCCTAGACATGTCATGTTCTCTTTTGACTGAACCTGGTTTCCCTATTCATTATGAGGGCATTTTTTCAAATTCCTATCCTATAATCATTAATCATGCTTTAAAACTTTCACGAGCTTTCTTTTCTATGGGTGAGTATGGGTCGGTCTATATTGCTTGAGAAAAGACGTGCCCCCTGCCCTTGCTTCCTCTCTTTCTTCTTACTCGTTCGTGCAATAGAACTTGTTAAATACTAGGTTGGACATAGTGTCATCGAGAACCTTCTCTCATAGCTTCTCTAGATCAAGAGAAAGGTAGAAATCTGCTCTTATCCCTTGATGTCAAGAAGTAGTTCCTTTCTCGTCGTTCCATAAAGCATTAAATGGAAATTTCCCGGACTTCACACCAACATGTGATTCAAAAATATCCCATGTGAACATACAATGTGTAAAAAGCTACTTACGTACAATTGGTAATCGTCACTCTCATGTACAAGTTGAGGACTATAGACCATAAACCTATGGCCTACTAGTAAAATCAGGGCATGGAACTAGTAATAATCAAATGATAGTAGTAGTAGTATCACTAGATAACCCTCGCTCACAGGATAAAACTGTCAATTTAAACTTAAGATTGTAGAATATATCTCCGTGTATGAGATCATTTCCAATACTAAGTATACAAGAATAATATAAATAAAAGTAAGGAGTTCCATCCAGTATTTCCCCAAAGGCCAAGACACAGAATTTCATTTTCAACCAATCCAATTCAAAACACACGAAACATCTATCAAGCCGACAACTTGCATTCAAAATTTCTTCATTTTTAGATTCATTCAAAGGCTAATTTTGGCAACCTATCTAAGCAAGATCATTTTTCCTCTACAACCAATCCATTTCATCAAAACAACAAAATTCTATCAAAGACGGCAACTTTCAATCAAAATTTCTTCAATTTGACATTCATTCAAAGGCTAAATTTAGTAACCTATTTAAACACGATCATTACTTGATTGCAAACTAATAGTCGAAATATAATTTAGGAACGATCATTATCCGTCTATCCGATTCCAAAGTTGTAGTCGAAAAATAAAACTACATTTTTAGTTTTCTCATTGTAAAAAAAATATTACCAAAAACCAACAACCTACATTCAGAACTCTTGCCGCTGACAATAATATATTCAACTAAGCAGCTGATTAAAAACCTCAAACTTAAACTTCATATTACGTTTAAAGAATATGGACCAAGAACCAAACCCTTGGTTTGAAAAAGCACGCTTTTAGCCAGGCGAGGTGAACCAAGAGGCAACTAGGTAAACGCCTCTTATACATGGAGGCGATATAAATACAAGAAGCGGGGGTGAGACGTCGCCTCTGGGCAGAAGCGAGAAACGTCATGTAACTGATTCCTTTCGTGAACCCAAATCAAGCTTTTAGGGACATCAGAGTTAAATTTTTAAGCCCGCGTCAGTTTCAAAATCCCATTCACTTTTATCACTAAAAACGATATTTCTTTTTTTACCCCATAACCAAAGCCTTCAGCCACTTTCTCTACAAAAAAAAGAACCATTTTTTGTTCTTCGATTCCTTTCTTTCTGATTTCCTCCATGGCTGCTACAAATACTAAAGTATCAGATTGTTACATGTATAGTATTAATGAATTTGCAAAAAAGGAAACTTCTGAGACAGTAGGCTTCGCCTCTTGTCTCGGCTAGAAGAACCTTATCGCCTCCTTGGCGCCTTTCGCTTTTTCAAACCATATACTATTTTGAGTTTGAAACGGCCAAAAACATATTTATACAACCGCACAACTAACCTCCCTCGATCATCCCACAGCAAGCCAATCAAAATTGATCATACGTCAGTTCTTACAATTTCGCTGATCAAACCATAATCTCGTCCTAAATTCACTCAGTCCTAATCAAGTACCCATTTTTTTCACGAGCTTGAGATAGTGTCGTGATTCTATAGCCAGTATACGCCTCAATACGCAATCCAAAAAATTCGATACCCGCATACACATAAATAATCACACAAATAAGTAAAATTCAACATACAGATCGTAACAAACAGGTACCTAGATCTATATAAACTTAATATACTTCAACAATAATCAACTCTAAGCATAAATTAAACTACAAAAATGAAATCACATGCATCGAAAAACTGAAAATTAATAATAAAAATAATATGAAAACTAAACTAAAATAAAAATCGAACCTGATGATGAGAGAATCGCATGGATCTGAGATCAAAAGTGTGATTTTTAGTATATGGAGATGAGATTATAAAAATGTAATGAGATATTATAGATAGATAGATAGATATAGATTTGATACCTGATTGTGTGTGTGTGTGATATTCAGATCTTGATTTTAGAAAAGAGTTGAGTAAAAGGAAGTAAAAGAAATTGACAGAAAAAGAGAGGTTGTGGGAGAAGGATTTCAAATTTTTGGAAAATTATGGAGGGGATTTCAATTTTTTGAAAAACTATGAGGGGATTTCAATTTTTTTGGGGGAGAAAATACATGGAGGGTGTTTTATTGTTTTAGAACAAAAAATTGAACTCACTTATGTATATATTTTATTTTACTAGTATGCTACCCGCGCAATGCGTCGGCATTGGTGGTGGTGGCGATGTGGTGGTGGCAGCGGCGACTGGTGGCTGTAATTAACATAAAGGTAATTGATCTAAAAGGGGTAGTAGAGATATTTTAGAAGATAAGAGATTAGTGGTGTAAATTAATTCATTAAGGTTAGAATGATTATTTTGCATGTCCTAAAAATGTAAGAACGTTAGAAATTTTTATATAGTAGTATAGATTTTTAACATTCCAGATTTTATAAAAATAATATATATGCTTCTGTTAAGTATTATCCTTAACATATATAGTAGTTATATTATTGAACTAAATATATAATACTTAGATATTTTGTAAAGATTATACATTTTTAAATCTTAATAAAGTCGTTCTATCAATAAAACTAAAATATGATTTAATCATTTTTAAATGACATGTGACGCATTTTTTATCTGACACAACAATATCCAATCCCGTCAAATGAGGGATATAAGGGTCGTGAGATGTAGACATTTATAACTCCACCTCGAACATTTTTTATTTGATACGTGAAAGTATGCATATAACTCGTTTATATGGGCATATTATGCCAACCATGTTCGTCTTTCACTCGAATGGGTCTGTTGGGCCATAAACAACATTTGTTGTCTCATGTGTATGTATGTATGTATGTAATTCATTTATAGTGTCTGTCTCATCATTAGGCCTATTGGGCCCAATATGTTTCTCAATCCTTCATTTTGGGCTGACGGGCCAAGTATGCATATAACTCATGTATATGGGCCTATTATGTCAACCATGTTCATCTTTCACTCGAATGGGCCTTAAACATCGTTTGTTGTCTGATGTGTATATATGTATGTATGTATTTATGGATGTATGTCTCTCTTAGCTTTCATAAGCTTCATTTCTAATGTTCGTTTCATCATTGGGCCTATTGGGCCCAATATGTTTCTCAATTATTCGTTTGGGCTAACGGCCCAATATGTTTCTCAATCATTCGTTTGGGCCTAATGGGCCAAGTATGTATATAACTCGTTTTTTGAGCCTATTGGGCCAAAATATGTTCATCATTTGTATAAATGGGCCAAATGGGCCGCGTGTGTTTGTCTTTCACTCGAATGCCCCTATTGGGCCTTAAACCTCAATTATTATCTCATGTGGGCCTAATAGGCCCAATATGTTGCGGGTTATGCCCATATCTTTCACTTGACGAAGCAAGTGAAGCTCGACTTCCATCATCACTTTTCATGTTCCAAATTTTTACCCAACATCATATCCAATTGTATAAACAATACAATGGAATCATATGCATTTGTACAATAAATAAAAAAAAAAAAAGAAACTAACTACAGTGGGATTGAAATCACGCTACCGCCATTGCACCACAAAATCATTATGAAAACATGGGCCTACTCTTTTTTTTTTTTTTTTGGTCCAGCAAAGCCACCAAACAAAAGAAAAACAAAAAATGTCTTGTTGTATGTTCATGGTCCAAATAAAATAAAAGAAAATGAAACGAAGGGGTTGGTGGCCGAGAAAGAAAGAAAGAAAGAAAGAAAGAAAAAACAAAACAAAAGAATACCCAAATTGGGTCTTGTGTAACGTGGGGCTCTGGACTCATCAACAAAACAACACAAATGGGTTTTACAAAACTAATAATAATACAAATAGTTAGGTGTGATGGATGGATTGTAATCGGTCGGCTGGGATTGTTTACTTTTATAGATATAGACTATATATATATATATATATATATATAAAGAAAGTGGTTAGAAATAAATAATGGTGATTATAGATTATTTGGATATTGAATGAGAGAGAGAGGGGTATAGATATAGAAATATAATTAAAAGAAAAAGGTTTAGATTTGATCTAGCTTTTACATATTGAAATGGTAGAAAAACAAAGAACTAGATATAGAGATGTATATATAGATTGATAGATGGATCTAGATATGTATGTATATATCTAGTCTAGATTGATATATAGATATAGAAATAGATAGAGGTATGTATAGATTTAAGGGTGAGGTAAGTGTTTGGTTCATTGTATAAACAAGAGATAGTGAAAAGATATAGAAAGAGTGTAAAAGGACGAAAATGTCCTCATGTGCAATGCACATGAGTTACTTAACCGAGCATATCTAACGGACGTCAGGCCAGGGACGGCCGGCTGGCAATGAAAATGAAAAACACAGGGACAGTTTGCAACGGAAAAAAAGCACAGGGCGTGAAATGCGAATATTGCCAACCACAGGGACCATTTGTGATATTATCTCTTCTAAAAAACTAATGTTTTATTACTCAAATATGAAGTGTCCTATTATGGTGTATGATAATATAACCATAATAAATAATCGTCCTATACAGGTTAAAGTTATAAGACCCAAGTGTCAAGGGTTCTATTAAGTTGTGTTAAAATAAAACTTTTGCAAGTAAGCTTTCTATAAAACTGATGCTTTATGACTCAAATTTCAAACGTTCTATTATGGTGTATCAACCTATGAGACTCAAGTGACAAGGGTCCTATTAAATTTTGTTATAATAAAACTATTGCGAATAACCGTTGTAAAAACATGATGTTTTATAACTTAAATATCAAGTATCCTATTAAGTTTTGTTATAATAAAACTTTTGTGAATAAGGGTTCCATAAAACTAATCTTTTATGACTCAAATATCAAGTTTCCTATATTTTATGGTGTATCAAGTTATGAGACCCAAGTATCAAGTGTCATATTAAGTAATGGTTAAATAAAACTCTTGCGAATAAGCGTTCTAAAAAACTGATGTTTTATGACTCAAATATGAAGTGTCCTATTATGGTGTATGATAATATAACCATAATAAATAATCGTCCTATAAAGGTTAAAGTTATAAGACCCAAGTGTCAAAGGTCCTATAAAGTTTTATTAAAATAAAACTTTTGCAATTAAGCGTTCTATAAAACTGATGTTTTATGACTAAAATTTCAAGTGTCCTATTATGGTGTATCAACCTATGAGACCCAAGTGACAAGGGTCCTATTAAATTTTGTTATAATAAAACTATTGCGAATAACCGTTGTAAAAACCTGATGTTTTATGACTTAAATAGCTAGTGTCCTATTAAGTTTTGTTATAATAAAACTT
>JAOXNX010000026.1:8363713-8375799 GCA_028566075.1 Solidago caesia | reverse complement strand
AATTTTGGTTTTGAACCCCTCCGGTTTCTTAGCTTTTACTTTGACCACCTCACTTTTTTGACTTATTTATGGTTTCACCACAACTTTTTGAATTCCTATTTGCCTTCAAAATCACTTACTTGAAAAAATAAATCTACAACTTTGTGTGTAAAAAACGTGCTCCGCGATAACGCGCGGGGAAAATACTAGTTTTGATACGAACCCAAATGATGGAGTCACTAATCCTTTCTTATAATGCATCCCTATAAACGGTATAAGGTTTTCTTTATTCATTTACTTGAGGTATGCTGTTTCCAAATCCTTTCCAAGTGATCCTCAAGATTGTATCTAGTAGGATTAGTGTTGGCCCAAGCTTTTTGGTGGCCCTAAGCGAGATCAATTTTGGGGGTCTAGTTTATTAGTATACAAAGTAAAGTAAACAAAGAAAGAAAAAAAAGGAGGGATTTTTTTAAAAGGAAGGCTGGAACTCTTATTTGGTAAAATATACAAAACATTAAGCCTAAATATACAAAACATTAAGCTCATTATCTAAAATATGGGGCCCTAGATTTTTGGGGGGTCCAAAGCAGATGCTTAGTCTTGTAATACTAATGGGCCGGTCTTGAGTAGAATTCGAAACTGAAATCTCTAGTAAAAATATTAGGATATTATACACTAGGCCACTTGAAAGAAAGTGATTGAGTTTTTTTTTTAAAATCAAAATATAAGGTATTATTGTGTCTAAGTTTTTTTTTTCAAACACTAGGTCACCTTGAAATCTCTGGTTAGCTATTACGTAAAAACACGAAAATGTTAGTTAACATGTAATATCAAGTTTTTGCCAAACTATTTTTTTTTAATGTCTTTTCAGCAAAGTAAAAATGACAAAAAAATAAAAAAAATAAATAAATAAATAACAAAATTATTATTAAAATGAGTATTAGATATTTTATTTGTTTTAAAATATGTTTGTCGATTGCTGTTGTGTTGGCATGTGACTTTAACTTTTGTTTTTCTATTTATCGAAAATTCAAATCTAAGGTTGTCCAACAATATCATATTTGGCAACATTCGAGTTAGTCGTTTGGCTCTCCTACCTTTCATGACTAATTTTATAATTGATTACTTCTCTCTTAATCTTTACATACTTCATTCACCACACATAAATGCCTAATTTAATTATAAGCAAAATTATTTTAAAGACTAAGTTCTATTTTAAGGTTTTGGTAATTTGGGTTTTTGAATCACACCTAACGTACAATCTAAAAATTATTTCAAAATAAATTTTAATACTCCTTGATTCAATTTAAAAGTTATATATATATATATATATATATATTATTAATGATTAATGATTCTCTAATGAAAATTTGTAGTTTTTTTGAAAAGTCAAAATTGCATAATTACATGTTGTACGGGAACACAAGTTATAAATCATTTTATAGTAAAACAATAATACTATCTTTTCCCACTTATTTAATGTTCTTTAGCCATTCAGGTCTTACTCCGGTGGTCAGGATGTTTTCTTCTAAAGGGTTTCATCGACATGAGAAAACAAATCATTTATTAGGGCATTACCGGGATTCAAACTCGAGGCGGACACAACAATTCCAAAGGATGTTGGCAGTTATTCTGCCGTTCTATTCTTTTTTTTTTTTTTTTTTAATGTTCTTTAGCTTTAATGTGATGAATTTCATATAAAACTAAGGAAAACTTTCTTTTTCATTTCTGTTTGGACAAAACCTCTCATTTTTTTTCTAAGTACCCATAACCACAGGGGGAAGCAAATTAAGTTACAACAATCAACAATGTGCATTTTGCATATGCAAACAGAGGCTAGAAAATGAATAGCCTAAGCTTGTACACTTTATTTGAGTACGTCTTATTAAGTCGAAAATGGCTTTGTCTTGAAATGACGTGTCTTAAGTCTGCTGTCTCTTGATGAAATCGAAACCAAAGCTTATTCGAATAAAAGTATTAACACAATGTCAAACCAGAGGTCTGTCAAAGTTCGAAGCTAAAAGAGAGTGAATCTGGGCATACATTGATGTATTAGCTAATTCACTTGACCTGTGTGTTGTTACATTGTCTCAGCCAAAATCTGTTGGAAAGATGACGTTTCACTGTAAACCTTGTTCAACTTAAGTAGGAGCGGGAGCTCGGCCTGCACCAATCAATGGAAGTATTCTTCTTTAGAAAAGTGCTTAGTTTCGTGTGTACAATCACATTCAAATGTGCTTAAATAATAACATGGAATGCTTAACATTTAAGAAACTTTGTGGGTATGTAATGTTTCCTCAACTATAAATCTGTGTTATTGATTTTATGTTAAGATTCTCCATAGGTATGAAAACCTTTTAAATAGTAATCATATTGTTTATGAATGTGTGTCTACAGCAACCAGTTAAATTTTAAAAACCATAAACTCCAAGATCGATCAATCTTATAACATTCATAACTCATGTCGTTGCACTTAATTTCATAAACAAAATGTTCATCTACCTCTGTTAAATTATTGTTGTTTCAGCACTTATATACTTTTGACATGTATATAAATATCAATGTAAAGCCATAATAAAAATTTAACATTTAGTTAGTTATATATGTTCATCCGCGTAATACGCGGGAAAATAATCTAGTATACTAATATAATTTGGTTTGGTTAACATCTATTCACATTTATAAAAATTGATTCAAATATATGCAACATATGAAAGGCCAAATAGATAAATATGCATATATGTACCTTTAATTTCTCATGTTGAAACACCCGATCATTTTTTTTATATAAATATTTCTCTTTTTGACATTATAAAACATTTATATAATTCAACTTTTAAAACATAAGTCTTCTTGCCTACATATAAAACTTTCCAAACTCGTAATTGTAACTTTGGCTCTACTTTATGTGGTCTATGCGAGACTTGGGATGAAACCATCAAACACATACTTTGTTATTGTCCAATTGTTGCTGCTATATGGAGTCGGATTTATGATTGGTGCAAGGTGGGAGCGTTAGTTTTGTCTTTGGTCAAAGATCTTATTGAGGCCTATAACAAGGTTGGTTTTGGTAAAAAGTCAAGGAAGGTTTTCAAAGGCATCATCTTCGTCTCTTGTTGGTGTCCTTGGAAGACTAGGAACGAGAAGATTTTCGATCAATCAACGATTAGTGTCGACAAGGTGTTTCTTGAGGTTAAAGCTATAGGTTTCTTATGGTATAAATGTAGATTAAAACATGGCACTATTAGTTGGGAGAATTGGAATAGCTTTAATGTAAACTAATATTTTTGTATCATTGGTGCTACTCCCGTAAATGCGGAATAGTGAGTTATATGTGAATAATACTTATCTTTAAAAAAACACTAAATACCTTCATGTGCATTATATACTTTTTGGTACACTAAATACCTTTCAGTGCACTAAATTCTTCACGTGCACTAAATCATTCGAGTGACATTTTGACACAATCATTTCAAAACAATCACAACTTGAAATATCATTTCAAGATCTGTTCACAATTCAAAATAACCAAATTTTAACACTTTCAAACACAACCATTCTCATCAAATATTATTTGACCATTTGCAACAAAACAATGTTTTCGAAATGACAACAATAAGCCGGCCTAGACATAGGATGAGGTGGATGACCGACTGAGACCCAATTTTTTAGAGGACCGATTTTTTTAATTATTTTTTACTGTAAATGTATAAAATTTATATATGTGATTAACTAGTCCCATTACAAATCCTAACAATTATCTAAAAAAAATAAACCATATAAAAAAGCTCACCTACACATCTTTTTACAAAAGGAAAAATATATATATTAAGCAACGAATTTGCAGGCAAAGCCACTGTTCCTCTTGATCAAATTTCTGTTCCTCCTGACAACTTTTTTCTTTGTTGGAGAAGGTAACAAAGCAAAGCCTATAGAACTTTATCAATTAATATTTTTTATTATTATTACTTTAGCACTGTCTTTATATCGCAAATTAACATATTAATATTAATTTTGCTATTGGTATAATTATTTGAAGGGGTTTTTTATTTTAAATATATAGAACTTTTTTTTTTTAGGATTTAAATTTTGTATGTTATTTGTACAGTTTTATATCTTTAAATTATTTATTTATTTATGTTATGTTTGATTTTATATTTCTATTTCTCTTTACATTTCAAGTTTTGTTTTTTATTTCTTTAGTTTTGTTTGTTAAATTTATTGTCGTTTTTAAAAACTGTTTATATAATATAACTTGTTACGTCTAGCTTAAGAGTCTTTTTTCCAGTTCGTCCTAGGTCCATAAATCTTCAGAGACGGCCCACAACATGAGTGGATCGGGTAATCCCATCGCTAGTGCTCTGAGCAATAAATAAAAAAATAAGCTAAAAAGAAACATCCCTTACTTATTTTTAATGGCAAATTGCATTAAGGCAATCCAATAACTACTAGATGATATCTTAAATTAATGATTAATATCTATGTTTAAATTCGAACCGAAATCTTTTATTTTTTATTTTTGAACGTTTGATTTTGGGTCTGAACTTACAAAGAACCCAACAAAAAAATTCAGGAAAAAAAAAATTCAAAAAGTTGAACCTAAATTTTTAAAAAAAATATAAAACCTTATGCCTTTTGGACCATTAAATTAAAAGTTTATTGCTAATAAAAAGAAAGTGTCATATAACGAAGGACTTAAAAGAAAATATGTTTTTACTATCTCTTAGTTAATTACAAAACAACCCCTCCATAAACATAGGGAAAATGAAAAACTAGAAGGCAGAATCAATAGAAAGAGTTGTCCCTAATAGCTTCTGAACTAACTAGTAGAAAACATCTTCCAAATTAAATTAGGGTTTCACTAGGGTTTTACCAAATATTTCTCTATACCCCAATTCATTATATTATATTATAATTCAGAAATAAAAACCAAATTTCCACAAATGTTTCGTTCTAAACTCATTTCATGGGTTGCTCGCCGCTCCCTCCATAACAATTCCGTACGTATCTATATCTATATGTATATGTATACGTGTATATATATATGTATTGTATAATAATAATTATGTGATTGATGTGCAGGTATATGAATCAGTGGTGAAAAAGGGAGGTTATAGGAAGTTTGGATCATCATCAATTCATGGACAATACAAGATTCCTAATTATTACAATAACAAAAATGGTATACTAACATCAATGTTTTTTCCAAGTATATGTTTTGGTGATTTATAAGAAGCAATACTGAGACAGGGATGGTGTTTTGTTTCAGCTGTGAATTCGAGATACGGGTCATGTCTTGGAACGGTTAACGTGCGTTATGGAAATGCTAGAGCGATTCATGGCACTTGTATGTAATAAAGCTTTTTGATTTTGATTTTTTATTATTTTAATTTATAACATTCTAACTCATTAGTTATATTGATTTTGAAATTTGATGTGAAAGTAATTAATAATACGAAAGTACAAACCTTTCTGTTCATTTTGTGTCATTCTGTTAGCGTTTTTTCGTTTTATGGCCTTGGAAGGAATTATAGGTGGGGGGTTGTATCATTAGTATTAGGAAGATAAATGAGATAGAATACATGAACACAAAAGAAAGAAAAAGCAAGAAAGTTGTATATGCGTGCCAAATAAGCAAATATCAAGAACCCTAGAGAAATTTTTGACCCAAAGTAACAAACTTTTTTACAAGTTTGAACTATAAAAGATGTGTTAATGTCCCTTTCAACGATGCAGAATGAAAATTTGCCTTGTTGGCTATTGCTTTATTTTTCTCCTTTGATCAATTTTTCTTTTGGCTGTAGTAGGGATCTCTGTTGCAACTCATCATATCCCTCTCAAACATATTTTAGACGATTTAGACAACATGAATCACAACATTTTAAGCTTAAACAACTTTTTTTAAAATAGCTAATATACACAAATTGATTTTTTTTTTCCAATTAATTATTTGATCGAGTCATGGTGTTAACCTTTACCTAACATCTCTTTAAGCATGGCTGCTTGGAATACTAGATGCACTCATGCACTTGGAACTATAGAAACCAAATTGGCACTGAACTACAAGGTTTGTAGTATATAATTGCCTCCTCAAAACTGTTTGGAATAATGCGCTAATATCCACAGACTGTGTATAGACATGGTCCATCAGAAGTTTTAATGGCTTTATTTTGTATATTTTAATGACCTGAATGTTATTGCTGGTGGGATGACCATACAGAAAAAGAAATGTATCTAGTGGCTCAATATTCTTTATGTAGCTCTTTTCTGTTCATCGCTTGTAGTCTGTTCTTCTGTTTCATCTGGTACAACCATATCAACTTATTGTTGACATACTTTATTCAGGTTCAGGATCGTAGCTTGTTTTACATTTTCCTTGATATCCCTTATTTTATGGGCTGAACTGATCCCACTTGATGGTAGTGGTCCAATTATTGAATGTTCTTTCTTTTTTTCTTGATTTACTACATCATTGTCTTACTGATGGCTAGGCCTGTTTGTATTAGTCATCTTAGTGAACTGCCTTTTCATACAGCACATCTTAGCATCTTTCATCCTAGTGAATCACATTGTCCTCTTAAAAACTTTTGGGCTTTCTTGCTGTTATGCTACTCTAATTCTATTTTTTGATCTTCTTAGAAAGCTGCCAATAATGGAGTCCCACTGAGTAAGGAGTGTCTCATTTTGATCACTCTCACTTTCTTCTTTAAGTTTGAAACCTGGGAAATTGTATACACATGCAGGAACAATCAACTAGAACAACTCTATAGGAGTGTCAAATAAGCTTTCCCTTATCTCTGATCATGGTTACTTACTTTTTTACAAATCCGAACTAACTTTATAGATTGTACTAATAATCCTTCGTAAATGCACTGCCACAATTTACTGAAGGCAGGGAAGAATTAGTAAAAGAATTTTTGGGACTGCAATTTGTGTTTAACAGCTAATACACTGATTTCTGTGAGATTTTGAAAATTTTCTAGTTTGTCTGACCTTTGGACCTTTTTTATGTTCACCAGCATACATGGCTGCAAAAGATTTTTATGATACACTTGGAGTCAGTAAGAATGCAACTGCGTCAGAAATCAAGAAAGCCTATTATGGGGTTTGTACTTTTCTGCTTAAGTTTTCTGTTCATCCTCTGAAAGTATTTTACATGTGTGGAATCAGTTAGATGCATCATTCTTGTGAATTTTTTATATAAGTAATTATCATGTTATTTGGCATCTGTAGCTAGCCAAGAAGTGGCACCCTGATGCAAATAAAGACGATCCAGAAGCGGAAACAAGGTTTCAGGAAATTTCAAAGGCATATGAGGTACTAATGTGATGTCTAAATTATGACGTGTCTTTCTAGCTTATTAAACTACTTATTCATACGCCGCTCTCATCTCGTAAACTATTATAGAGATAGTAACGTTTTGTTGTTTAACAATGCTAGAAAATTTGTAATTATTTTAGAAACTTTATATTTTGTGATTGCATGATTTTGCCAACAACATATATGATCTACACCTCAACTTAAAAGCCTACAAGAGCTTGCATAAGTATGCGAAGTGCTCTCAAATACTCTGTTTCCTTGCAGGTTCTGAAGGATGAGGAGAAACGGGCACAGTATGACCAGGTTCTTATACTAGCCTTGTTATGTAAATAACCTTTTAGTGCTGCTTCTTTTAGATTTTCTGCAGATTTTTCATGGGGTATACTAAGTTCATACTTTATATTAATGCTCCTAGAGTCCTAGTTGATCAATGATCATGTATGTAACTATGTAAGAGTTAACATGTTGTGCTAAAGCCATTAGAGTTGCAATACTACCAGGGATGTGTCTGATAGGTCATTAAATACATATAAACCAATTTATAGCCTCTTATTTGTCCTTGTTTTGCATCTAGTGGCTTTTCATTGTAATTATTTTTTATTGCTGTATTCATCTGATATTAGTTATACTTTTGTTACTTTTTATATTGTTGATATAGCATCATATTTTTTCTTTGTACATTATTCTTTTGATTACGGATCTCTCTTACTTCATGTCTTCAGCTGGGCCATGAAAATTTTGAAGCAAGCGGAGCTGGTCCAGGTCCAGGTCCAGGTGCAGGTTTTTGGAGCAATCCATTTCAGGACATTAATGATGTGAGTTTTAATAGTTTATGTGAACAAAAACGGT
Organism: Solidago caesia; assembly: GCA_028566075.1. Lineage (NCBI taxonomy): Eukaryota > Viridiplantae > Streptophyta > Magnoliopsida > Asterales > Asteraceae > Solidago > Solidago caesia. The sequence goes on along the minus strand of JAOXNX010000026.1, from coordinate 8,367,651 downwards.
CTTATAATCATTTCCTGTATGTCTGATAGAAATTCTTGTTTCTTTTGGTTACAGTGACGATGATTTCAAACATGATTATGAACTAGAAGGCTAGAACTAGTTACCTGTTTTATGATTTTTTTAGAAATGACTTAACATCAGTTCTTTTAGGAGCATAATATGTGTGCATAGTTAATTCTCTTTTCCATAGTAAAGCTCATGGATTAGAAATATATACACACACATGTACATATAGTACATACACATGTTATATACATTTATGCATATTGATATAGAATAAAGAAACTGTATATACCAAGTTCAACAATTTCAAGATATAAAGCATGAAGCATCACATCGTATCACTTTTGTTTGTCAGAAATATTTGCAGAATTTTTAATGAAAGTAATTTGCAAACACAATAGATAGCTCATTTGTCAATATTTTACTGAACAAAAAAGTTGTCGTCAACAGAAACAAGAAATGTAACCTGCTTTACAGAAATATTGCACTGTAGCACTAAAAATATGATTTTGAGCACTCCAGAAAAATACTGTTTACTTCAATACACAGGAAACAACCGTGTTTTATCTTTTTCATATTACATGAGCATACCAAAAATTACTGTTAAAGAAGGGGGTTAAAAGGTACTGCTGTAAGAAGTGCAACATTATTTGTATCACACTAGTATCTTTTTTTTAATTGGATATATACACCAGGAAAAAAAGATGTCTACATTACAGGTAGTATTGCAGGGAGTAATGAACTTCCTTTGTAAATTGATTTACATAAGATATTACAAGCATAAGCCAGGCAACAATAAAAGAGCTGTGGTACACGAATTCTGATTCAGAAAACAAAAATTGTCTCTACCAAAAGCAAACACAAAAACGAAGTAGAAGTACAACAGGGAAATGAACACAGGAGGACAACCAAAATGAAGTAGAAGAAAATGATACAGTTCAAAGAACTAACAAGAAGCTAATAGAAGGATGGATCAAAAAAGTTGTAGAGTCTTTTATGATGGTTAATTATAGGATTCCGCTTAGATGCAAATGGAGATGTCACCCTTTATCAAAAACATATGAAATCCTTTAATATAGTCGTCGACAATATCTGATTTACGGATGCTTTCTTTTTTAGGTTATGCAACTCTCCTAAGTTATGTCCTTGCTATTATTACTCATTTATTCTTGTTTTTTTCTTGCAGATCTTTGGTTTCGGGCGTCAGAACTTCACTGGCCAGGACAAAAGGGTCTTAGTTTTTTTGCAATTCTCTTTGTACTGTATATGCATTTGATTGGCCGTCCGATTTCTTAATCTTTTTGTTCTTGTATGATGAATAGGTAGAACTTGAACTTTCATTTATGGAGGCTGTTCAGGGATGTACCAAAAATATAGTGTTCCAGACTGAGTTGCCTTGTGAAACTTGTGGTATGATACACTTATTTAGCAATTAATATTTTATCTGCCTCTTAGTTATCTACTGGTTTAGCTTATTGAACTTATTTTTGCTGATTGGCAGGCGGAAGTGGTGTTCCTCCTGGAACAAAGCCAGAGACATGTAAGCGCTGCAAAGGAGCAGGCATGGTGGGTTTCATGATATTTCATTTTTTCGAAAGTTTTGTACTCTTAATACATGAAGGCTAACATGTGGCTCCTCATCATCTTCAGACAATCAGTCAGAGTGGTCCATTCAGAATCCAGGTCACTTGCCCTCAATGTCGTGGAACTGGTAAATATGTTAAGGTATGTGGCAGTAAACCATTTAATGAGCAAAAGAGTTGTGTTTGGAATAAAATAATATTGGATAAAGTTATATATGTGTCATTCGGGGTCTGATCTTAGTTGGTTTTTGCATTACTAAATTATACATTTCTTAGTTATAATTTTCTTGGTTTTGTGAAAGCTGAAAGATATCTGCCACAGGCATGCAAAGTGTGCCGCAGGTGCACCTACTCTTAAATCCCTGGACTTTGTTCAGGATGAGGCGAGGCACATTAAAGGGGCGCGCCTAGACCTTAGTGGTGTGGACCTTGTCGTCTTGTGATTATTGATTAAGCGGTCCGTTGACTGGTTTCAGGCTTCGGATCTATTTTCTTCTTTTCAGTGGCCAAGAGACAAACATCCCCTACTCCACATCTATGTCCCAGACAGGATTTGAAGTTTGAACCCTCATCACTTGGCTGAGGGACAGCTTACTAATACCTTATTCTGCTAGATCAAATGTTTGTTATTTGGGATTTGGATCTTACTATTGTCGTATGCTTAAGCATCAGGTTATGACTTACAAGAAAACCCTAGATTAAAAACCAAGTCCTCCATCATTTTGGATTTTTCACCGAATGACTACTTTTATGTTTTACGTTAAGTTTTTCTTCTGTGAAGTATGAAATATGAATGCTGTGTCTTTTTGAACGGCAAAGGTCTACACACACCTATCCATCTATGCCTGATGGGACTTGAACCCACAACCTTTGGTATGTGGGGCACACTGGGTAGCACTGGGCCAAATCCACATTTGTTATGAAACCCTCGTGTATGTATGCAAATGTCCAGACTCCAAATGTGTATCAGTGTATGGCTTCCTTTTATTTTTATTTTTTATTTGATCAGTATGAATGATGCAATATTTGTATCTAGCAACTTAGTATGTATGTTTGTTACATTATTGCTACTGTTAAGAGTAAGCTATATATACTCTTATGTAGTAGCATATATATATGATGGTAAGTTTGTATGTAAATAAAACTGTGCAGTATGTATATAGTTAGTAAGTAGCTACTGTCGTAAGTATTGTTTTATGTATTTAGTGACTGGCCATAACCCACAGTCAGTATGCAATATTTATAGTTGTGTATGTTGTATGTAGCTACAGTCCAGATGCAATGGCTACGTGTCAGTGTGTGTATGCAATACTTCAATATGCTGTGTCACACATTTATGAGGCCGACGCTTGTGTGGCTGTGCCCATGTGCCATGAGCTTGCCGAATGCTTTGCACATTAGTGTCTTGAGCCTTCGAACATTTTGAATTTATATGTGAAGCGCCTGAAACGTATTACAGTGCATGCAGACATGCATTTACATAATTTTCATGCTTTCTTTTTATCTGCTGTATGACTGTATCTGTCTTATGCTGTACATATTTTCTATAAATGGTAGAACTATGACTTACAATGCTGGCTGACTTGCAGAGTTTATGCAAGTCATGCGATGGCCAGAAAGTGGTGAGAGGACCAAAGTCTGTGAAAGTAAATATAATGCCAGGTATTTTTTGATTTTGATATTGTGGAGTGTGCATATAGTGGAGTGTGTGTTAGTGAATGAAAAACTGGATTATACTTGGGTCTTGGGGTTATTTTCATTTCACATTTATTTTTTATTCCATGGAACATGATGATAATAAATATAGCACTCGAAGGAAATACACTCTTAATTCTGCTACTTTACTCAACTATTCAAAGCTCACTTTGTTCAGGAACACAAGGTGGGATTAAGTAGCATATATAGCTAACGAAACCGTCAAGTTCAATTAACTTCTGTCCGGGTTATGGATTGACACTTAAATTACTTCAGATGGTTTGTAGTTCTGAATATTAGCATGTTTGTACGAAGATTTCCGAGAGACATTTAGGGGGCGTTTAGTTGGGGAAAACACCCCTTGCTTTCCAGTTTTGTTTTCTAAGAAAACATGGAAAACAGAAAATGCGATCAAATCCTAGTTTTCCAAAAAAAAATTCAAGAAAACAGAAAACATTGTTTTCCACTTTTCAATGGGAAATTAGAAAACATTTTTTTCATTGTTTTCCACTTTTCATTTTCCATTTTTCAAATTTTAGAAACCTCAAATTATATAAACTCTCCCCCTACGCCCCTGCCCCTGCCCCCGCCCCTTGTCACCCCTACACCCCGCCCCCCCGTCACCCCTCGCCCCCGCCCCACTCCACCAAATAGATC
>JAOXNX010000026.1:8315948-8345747 GCA_028566075.1 Solidago caesia | reverse complement strand
GAGTGGGCTTTTGGCAACCTTGGGTATCATTCGTGTAATTTTAATCTAATAGGCATTAAACGTGAAATTTTTGAAAATCACAGGTACCATTTCAGTAATTAACTCTAAAAAGTAAGCGATTAAAAAAGGTACTACCTAGCTTTACTCGATACATGCACTTGGAAGAATCATTTTTCTTATATATTAATTTTCTTGATATAGAAATAAACAATGACGACATTAATTGAATGAAATGAAATGACAATTGAAAACCTGAAGTTCGGAACTTTTATGCTACCACTGCCAGCAAATATGTTGCTGGCGGAAAATTTGTAAATCTGAACTACAAATTCAATCTAAATATTTTCTTCATAAACCACCCTAGCTTGTAATGAACCTCCCACCCCAGCCTCAACTGCTTCTGCAATATATATATTTTGTTAGGTAGTAATTTTATATATTGAATAAATTAGTAATTTTCGCACCATGTTTTTTTGCACAATGTTTTTTAAACAAAAAAAATTCTTTTTTGCGATGAAAATTTTCGTCGCGGAAAAAAAAATATTTAGTTTTGATTTTTTTAAAATAAAATCTTTATTGCGGCGAAATCTTTTTCCCGCCGGAGTGAAAATTTTCCCACCATGTTTTTTGCGATGAAATTTTTCGTCACAAAAAAGAACTTGATTTTTTCAATTTCCCTCCTATTACTTCACTTTCACTCCACACATTTTAATATTATTTAACAACTTTATTTAATAATTTTATAATTAATACTTATCTAAAATTATATTAAAAAAATAATTAATTATTATAATTGCAATAAAAATTAAATAATAAATATTAAAAAAGATATAATAATATTAAATATTAAATATTTAATTTATATAATAAATATTAAACAATATAATTAATATTAAATATTAAATGTTAAATAATAAATATTAAACAATATATATATATATATATAATAATTATTTTTTATAAATAATGTAAATAAATATGTTTACTTAATTTATATAATAAATAATAAATATTAAACAATAGAATAAATAATAAATATTAAATATAATAGATAATAAACATTATAAGAGATAGTAAATAATAAATAATAATCAATATAATAAATAGTAATACATACATACATACATACATACATACATACCTTATACACACATTATCCATCCATCCATACATACATACATACATTCATACTTGTTAATCAATCATGTCGTACGTATAAACATACACTCATCTTGTGCATATATACATACATATAAACAAACATTCAGTTATTCTACCACCAACCAAAAGCCGATCCACGATACCCTCTCAGTATTTACAATCAGATTTTGTGAATTTGATTTTATCAACTACAATAAAAATTCAAAAGATAATGAATTGACTCTCTAAGCTTTCAATTGCAAGGTTTTTTTTTTAATTATGTAATATTAAATGTATATTGTTAGTATAAATTTTGTTAGTGAAATTTTGTTTTTGAAAATTTATATGGTAGAATTATTTAATATTATTTATAATATTTTTTATATATATTATTGTTTTTTATTGTTTTTACAAAAAATTTATAAACCCACATACCCCATTTCTACTAACCGCCGCCGCCGGCAACCGGGAAAAACACACCAACTCTCTTTTCTTGTAAGTCCTTTTATATATTATTTGGGTAATTTTATAATCGATTTTGTTTTTTAATTTTTTACTTAATTTTTCAAAACTAATTTTGTTAATTAACTTTTCAGTTAACCAAGGATCTTGCAAGTTGTTATTGAGATGATGCTTGAAGTTTCATTTAGCCATCTTGTATATTGTAAGGTAGTATATCATGTGTATTGTTTGAGGATTATTCAATCACATACATGTAGTTTGAGGATTATTCAATTACCTAAATTGGAATTCTTGTATTGTTTTGGTAATTCGCCTTTCAATTAGAAGGAATATTATGTAGTTTGATAGGTGTCTATTTTAATCCTATAAGCTTGTGAATTGTGTTATAAATTTAGACATTTTTTTTGTTTTTATTTGTAATCCTATCAGCTTGCGAATTGTGTTATGAATCGTGTTGTTTATTGTTCATATATGTTGATATTAATGGTATTGTGGGTGGATACAAGCATATACAACAGAAAATTTATAAAAAACCATAAAAATTGCGACGAAATATTCATCGCAAAATCTTTATTGTAACAAAAAATTTATAATATAATATTAAATCTGCACTTGGAACTGTGATGAGAATTTCGTCGCAAAATCTTTATTGCTACGAAAATTTATAAATATAATATTTGAAAATTTACAATTATTTATAAATAAAATTAAAAAATTAAATTTTTAAAAAAAATTGCGACGAATTTTTCGTTGCGAAATATATTTCGAAATATATTTTCTTCAAAAAAAAGTGGGACCCGCAAACTTTTCATAGCAAAATTTGTCGCAATTTCTTTTTTATGACCACTTTTTTTGCGATTAAATTTTCGTAACTTTTCGTCGCAAGGGAGAATTTGCGACAAAATCCATATATTTCGCGACGACAAAAAAAATAAAAATATTTTGTAGTGTGATGTGGGGTTATAGAGGCATATATGCTTCACTCCTGGACGCTTTAATTTGTATGGAGATCAGTGCTACTGCTTACAAGAATTGGCGTTTTGATTTAGAGGGTCGTCCAGGTGATCTCATTAGAGGGTACTTGCATACTATTCTTCCTTCTGTTTTACTACTGTAATAAGTTGATAAATTCACTCTCAGTTCCTGTGCTAGCTTGTCTGTATTATTTGTATTTTAATTTATATATACTAGAAGTCAAGGCGCGCTACGTACTCGATCTATTTATATAACTGATTTAAGATTAGAAAAATAATTAACTACGTACGTACGCATGAAATTAAACCGATCGATCGAGTGTATATATTTTTCTCATTGAGATTGCAAGCGTTTGCAATTACATGCATAATTTCATTATTTGATTTGATGATTCAGACGTACACCATTTGTTTCCACACATTTCATCACTTCACTTGACAGGATTAATATATATATTTGTCTGTCTAATCTAAACAAAAATTATATAAGATTATCACGGATATATATATATTTATATATGTTGTCTTGTGAAGTCGAGAGCTCTCACGGCCACGTACTAGCTGCAGATTCATTCCTTCAATTCCTTGATTTGATATATGATCAGCATATATGACTGACGTACTGATCGACCCCCCGGCCACAACCTTTTTTTATTTTTTTTATTTTTTTTACGTAGGTATAGTACGTATGGCCCCTTCAATTAATTCAAATATTGATCCCTGAGCGAGCTGATGGATGGATAAAAACGTATGTCGAGATTGATTTATTACATATTAACCTCTTGTATTCTTCTTATTGCTTCCTTTAAGTCGATTCTTTCATCAGGCTCGGTTTCCGTGCAAGCAGCTCCAATATGAAGAAGCTTCTCCATTTGTCCAGTGGAGGATGATGACGATATCTCTGGATCTATCAGCTCTTTTTCCCTGTTTTCTGCAAGAGCCGACCTTACCCATTGTACTACGTCTGTTCCTCCACCTTTTTGGTTATTGAAATACTGGGATGGGTATTTTCCAGTTATTAGCTCAAGGATGATGATACCCATACAGTAAACATCGCTTTTTTGGGATACTTTCTGGTTAAGTATAGCTTCTGGAGATTTATAAGCAAACATGCATTGTACTGTGGGTGTGTTATTAAGTAGAGGATGAAAAGCGTAATCACTAAGAACTGCTTCATAGTCTGATCCAATAAGTACATTGCTCGACTTTAGGTTCCCGTGAGGCAACGGATACGATGCAAATTCTGTATGAAGGAAACCCATCCCTCGTGCCACTCCTTTTATTATCTTCAGCCTATTAGGCCAGTTTAACTCCGCATGGGAAATACCACGATCCCCTACGAGTATATATTTAACAAATCATATGTTAATTACGTGTATGTACATGTAAAACAAGATCGATCGAGTAAAATTCACATACATATATGTTGTCGTACCATGTAAAACATATAGCAGACTTCCTTTGGGGACATATTCCGACACCAAAAGTTTCTCTTCTTTCCTGAAATGATATGCCAATGGTGTCAATATGTTTTGGTGGTTCAGTTTGGCTAGCTTCTTCATTTCAGCATCAAAGACCTCCTTAGTCATCTGATTCATCTCTCGGACCCTTTTGACAACCACGGACACTCCATTCCCCAACGTCGCCTTATATGCAGACCCTAACCCTCCATTTCCAAGCACCTCGGCTGCAGCTTTCATCAAGTCTTGCAACCCAAAAACACCCCTTTCTTCATTCACCATGACCAAGTCCCCTACTGATTTTCCTGGTAAGGGCCCAGCAGCAGCCACCGACTGGCCTGTTTGGGAGCCACCTTTTCGAGATGATGAGGTGGAAACATCTTTGTTGTTGTCCTTGTTACTGGTGGTGCTCCCTGTGTTGCTATTATTGTATGGTGGTTTGGTACTGGTAGTACTGGTCTTCTTCGCAGGGGCCGTTGGGATATTTACAACAGCAGCAGCTTCATGATCAATATTATTATTTCGTTTACCTTCTGATCCGAAAGTTGTTTTTCTATCTTCTTGATCCACATGATCAATAGCTATGGCCCCAATGATCATTAGTAAAAGCAGCACAACGACAACCATGATGATCCATTTTGTTGATGATTTTGTTTCAGTTGGGGGTTGTAGGTCATCATCATCTTCTTCTCGTGATTTAGGAGGGGACTCCTCCTTGTTGCATTCTTTAGAGAGCTTTTGACCGCAAAGGTCGGCGTTGTTTTCAAACACTTTGGAATCAAATTTGTTCAAAGTCTTCGGTATTTCTCCTTGAAGTTTATTATTGGATAGATCAAGAGTTGTCAAGACATCTGCAGCTTCTGGAAAAGAGGGAATGGGCCCTGAAAATTCATTGTATTCTAAATGGAGTTCCTTAAGATTTGGTAATTCTCCAATAGATATTGGTATCTGTCCAGAAAAGTTATTATGTTGTAACCACAGTTTCTTTAAGGACCCCAATGTTTGGAAAAAATCTGAAGGTATAACCCCAGAAAACCAATTACTACCTGCATAAAAAGCTTTTAAATAATTAAGACGATTGATCTCGGGCATAGGGCCTGCAAGGGAATTGTTTTCGATGCTAATGGCTTTAAGGCCATCGATAGGCTCAAAGGCACGAATGTCGGGTTGGCCTTCAAGATCCATACTTGAGAGGTTGATGCTGCTAATCATGCCATTTGAACAAATTATGCCAACCCACACATTATTGGGGTCACATGGGTTGGATCCATCATCTTTCCAGTTATATAAAGATTCAGATTTGGTAAGCGATTTCTTGAAACGAAGGAGAGCAATAGAGGAGGGAGTTTGTTGGGAGAAAGATGGCCGAGGGATCATCAATAGGTAACTGAAGAAAAACAATAATAATGCATAAATATTTAGACGACGTCGTCGTCGACAAACAACGACCATGTTTGCTTGCTTTATATATAGATAAATAAATTAGCCGGCCGATCCTAACCCTGCCCTGCCCTGCTCTGCTGCAGGATCGAGGAATTAATTAATTAAGAAAAAGATCGAAGCTCCGTACATGAAGAAACAGGTGGTCGTCGTTGTCTGGATCGGCGAATTGAAGGAGGAAATATATATAATGGTTTCTTCTTCTTTGAATTATTATGAGAAATGTAATGACAATAATAATAATAATAATAATATTGGTATGAGCGGTAAAAATATGGTAATGTTAATGTCGTTGGGTGCATGATTTGAATATTTTGTGATATACAGTATTTATTACTATTAAATATTTAATTAATAAATTTTGTAAGTTGGCAGTTTAGAGAAAAATAATGCTGGTTGGTGTACGTGTACAAACTGGAAAACTTGACAATCGACTCCGATCCGAATGTATTGTCGATAAAAAAGATTGTATGTACGTACGTTGTGGCTATTATTTAATTCACATCATCAACCATCCATATACTTGTTTTCATCTCCATCCATCAAACTCATTACATGTTTAACAAAAATAGCTGGAATTGGAGCTGTAATTAAGCATTAACTTTTTTATCAAATCTGTTACCAGGAACTTTTATTTTTTAAAGGTGTTTGACACAATAATTATAGCTGCAACTTAAAAATATAAAATGACAACAACAAAAAAAAAAAACAGACACTATAACAACAATAAAACAACAAAGACACTTTAACAAAGATTTATAGCTTTTAGTTTCTTGCAATGAATCAACAAAATTGTAACCAAACAAGAAAGACACTCTAACAACGATAAAACAATGACAACTTGCAGTGCAATAAAACAACTGCAACGATTTTGAAAAGAAGACATAAAACAAATACACAAATATCAACCAAGTAATGTCATCATCAACGAAACGGCGACTAGTACTAGATTACCTTCAACCATAATAACTAAGTAGAAAACTTTAGACACAACATCAACAAAAAAAGATACATTATAATTGCAAATTCAAATTCATATTCACCAAGTAGAAAATTCGATGTATTTTCTACAAAAAAATAATTATTATAAACTCGACTTGATCTAATATCTAGATGGAATAAGATTGACTTGATTCATTCTAATACATATAACCTCACACAACACTAGCAAATTTTGCAAGAAGTCTAAAGAAATATACCAATTATTATATATATATATATATATATATGGGTTAGTTATTGTAAAACAAACCTTAACGTAAAACAAATAAGACAAAATGTGGACCATAAGATCTTGATCAAGGGTATTAATTAAGATAATTAATTAATTAGGTTTTTTTAATTATAGAAGTTAATGATTAAGGGTATATTAGACATTTACCCACAATAATTTTCATTTTCTTGTATAAGTTAATTATTTTTTTAATTAATTAAATGTGATTGTACAATGGTGAATTAACAAAACTTGTGATGCACAATCATGAATTAACAAAAACTAGACATCTAAGGATTAATAAAAGTGGTGATGCACAACCATAAAATAACAGAATTATTGATACACTAAAGTGATGATGCATAATGGTGAATTAATAAAACTTATGATGCACAATCATAAATAAATAAAAGCTAGACATTCAAAAATAAATCCAATACCTTTAAACAGTACAACAAACATAAAAATCAAAATTACAATAAAAAAAATTGAGTAAAACCAAGGTAATAAGAAAATGACTACAAAATCCAACTAGTATAAAAGATCTAAAAAAAAAGAATATAAAACATATTGAAAACAATTAATCTTGACACGACCGAAAAATCTTAAAAACAAATTAATTTGCACAACACTTCACCATAAAAGTATTAATTCGATAAGCATGTGACTCGTTGAAATTTATTTTCATGATTGACTTGTTTAACATGATTAATGGCAATATCAGATTTGGCATTTTGGATAATTCTCATTTAGCCGTCGAATTTTAAAGTTAGTAGAAAGAAAATGATTGATTTTTGAAAGAGAAACATAAATAGGTTTCTGGACTTTCAAAGTGTGAGAAAAAAAATAAGAGTAAATTCATCTTTAATAAGAAAGATGATATTATACGGAGGTTACACGATCTTCACTTTAATTGCTAGGAAAAACAAAAAGACTAAAATATCCATCTCTTTAAATTAGACATTCAATCTAACCCTAAACCTCTCATGTCACGTGTAAGGCCCAGATTGTGTCTTATTTGTTTTACGTTAAGGTTTGTTTTATTTGAACTAATTCCTATATATATATATATATATATATGACATTTAAGGTCCAACTTAGGAACAGTAGCGCCAGGTGAAATTACCATTTTGTTCTTTCTTTTACAACTTTTCAACCATTCTCCTTTCCTTCATCTGTGCTTCTTTTTTCTCCTTCATATGTTGCCTTCAATCATATTCTTCCCTTTTTCTCTTCTTTCTCATCTGCTGCCTACAATCGCGGGAGATAATTTGACTATGGTGGAAACTCGTCGGACCTCATCTTCATCCAAATGCATGCTTTCTTCTTCCCTATATATAGTCTTTCCTTATTTTAAAAACCCTTTTTTTTTCAAGAACCGTGAGAACTCCTAAATTATGTATTGGATCACATGTTTTTAAAGTTCATTCACATGTGAAACGTTATAAAAGTTCATGTTGTACAAGAATTTATTTTTCAAAACCTTATATATACTCGTTTGTTCACATGTGAACGGAAATGTGAACAAATTCATTCACAAGTGAACAAAAGGCTATTTTGAAGGTTTTGAAAAAAATTTCTACTACAACATGAACCCTTATAACGTTTCACATGTGAATGAACTTTAAAAACATGTGATCCAATTCATAATTTAGGAGTTTTCACAGTTCTTGCAAAAAAAGGTTCTGTAAATAAAGGTCCCCTATGTATGTGTGTATATATATACACTAGCAGGGTATCTGCGCGTTGCGACGACATCTCTTAAAAAACAGTGGTTAAACGTGGAGGTATTGGTGAGTGGTGATGGTGATGGTGGCGTTGGCGTGTATGTGTGGAAGGAGAAGCCGTAAGGAGTATCAGAAAAGGGTTATGATTAGTATAAGTGTTTTGTTAGAAGAGAGGTATTAATGGGATTCTAAGTAGGGATCAGCCATCATGTTAGTACCATTGTGATAGAATTAAGAGGAAAAAAAATTGACCTTATAGCACAGCGTTAAAGTTGACAAAACCTAAAATAAAAGGTAAAATTTGTTCAACGTTTTGCTCGACACATCCATTGTTCTTTTAAGGTAATCTAAACAGATTTTTTTAAAACCAAATACCCTATACATCTCTAACACATCATTATATACACATATTTATCCATAATTTGTAATACCAATATACCATAATCTGCATCATATCCACATTCAACACATCACCCTTTTTAAAAATTTTGTAATATCATATTCTATATGGCTTCCATTCAAGAACTAGACCACCTCAAAATCCCACTTGAAGACATCAAGTTGGCAACCAACAACTTTTCCAAAGATAATTTCATTGGCCAGGGAGGATTTGGGATGGTCTATAAGGGCCAACTCACCACCTCTGCAGCCACCAGCTCCACCAAGCCAGCCACCACGGTTGCTATAAAACGGTTAGACACAAAGGGCGGGCAAGGACAACATGAGTTCTTAATGGAGATTTTCATGCTTTCTAGTTACAAACATGATAACCTTGTCTCCCTTATTGGATTCTCTGAAGAGGGGGACGAGAAACTTATTGTTTACGAGCATGAAGTTCGTGGAAGCCTTGATAAGTATCTAACCACCGATCTTACATGGGTGCAACGGCTTCAAATATGTCTTGGTGCTGCCCGTGGATTGAATTACCTTCATAATGGTGTGGGAGAGGGGCACAGGGTGTTACATCGTGACATAAAGAGCTCCAATATTTTGCTTGATGAGGATTGGGAAGCTAAGATTTCCGATTTTGGGTTATCTAAGATAGGCCCTACTAATCAGGAGCTCACTTTTCTTGTTACAAATGCCGCTGGCACATTTGGCTATGTTGATCCGCTATATGTGACGACAGGTATACTTACAAAAGAATCAGACGTGTACTCATTCGGTGTGGTTCTATTTGAAGTCTTGTGTGGCAGGGTAGCAATGATTGGAAAATATGATGATGAGCGTCGTTTTTTATCTCATTTGGCCAAAGTCCGTTATGAAGAGGGAAAACTAGATGAAATAATTTTACCAAATCTACGAAGACAAATAAAACAAAAGTCGTTTCAAACATTCTCTAAAATTGCTTATCAATGTCTTAATATGGATCGAAAGCAACGTCCAACAATGGCATCGATCATGGAGCAACTACAAGTCTCATTGGAATTTCAAATAGTAAGTTATATGATCAATTTCTTGTGAAATTAATTTGGTTATGACAAGTTCATCCTATGATTGCAAAGTTTGTGATTGTAGTGTTGTCGAAAAATCACACGGATCGGGCTATGGGGATCAAGCACGGGTGGTTCTCCATGGTCATTGCAACTTGACTGCCATCAAAAGCTTAGGAAGATAACTATAGATCATGAGGATTGGGTTTATTCTATTGGTTTTACAACTCAAGATTTTAGTGGTTCCTCAGATTCATCTCAACATCATGGTGGTGCCGGTGGCCAGAGTGGCGGTATAATTTCAGAGGTAACAAATTTTAGAGATGTGATATGTATACAACATGATTAGTTACCTTTTCGTATAGCTATAAGTAGAATACTACTCGTATTTTTTACTATGCATATTGCACAGTGTTCAATGTGTAAAGCATACAATTCTTGTTGTCATCTCCCCAAATTTTATCCCAAATTCACGAGTGATGTTGAAAATATTAAAATGGTTTTGACAAATGCATAATGGAAGAAGGTGAAAATTATAAGAGGACTGGCCAACGCCTGTTTATAAAGTTCAATTTCTACAAATGCATAATGAAAGAAGGTGAAAATTGTTAACATGAAGCTGAAAATTTTATTACCATCAGTAGCTAATGTTTTAAAACATATAAACTTATTGTTGCTTTGTAGATTAACTTTGATAAGGAAGAAGAAATAACAGGGGTACTTGGAACAGTTGGAGTAACCATGGGGCATTATGCAGGTTATATAGTAATCTCGTCCTTGTGTTTTATGACAAATAAAACGAGGCATGGGCCTTTTGGTCAGCAGACAGGTACTCCATTTTCAGTTCCTTGGGATGTAGGCTCGTTTGCAGGGTTTTATGGTCGTGCGGGCTTTTACTTGGATGGTTTTGGTTGCTATTTGAAGGCTACCATATGAAAACTTCTATTTATTGGTTGTTAGGTCATTCTCGATGTTAAGTTTTATTCTTTAACACCTTATTTATTTATTTATTTTATCTCGGTCCCAACAAAATACTTCCTATCATGTCTTACAACAATCCAATTCGATCCATTAGACTATGTGCGAATGTGGAGTGAGTCTTCCTTCATTTGGCGTATTTTGCGTCATGTGGCGCCCGGTAAAAAGCCTTCTAAAATGGTGGGGTGAGGCATCTAGAAGTCTTTTTTTTTTCTTTTTTTCTACACTTTAATATTAAATAAAATTTATAAAATAAATTAAAATAGATCCATTACATATATAAATAAAAAAACATATCATAAATAAATAAAAATAGATCCATTACATAAATAAAACTAGATAAAACTAAATAAAACTTATAAAAAAACCGAAAATTAAAAAAAAAAAGAACCAATTTTTTTTAAAAAAAGAATACCTTCCATCGGGTCTTCGGTCACCTCAAGCCAAACTCTTACTAAAGTCATTTGTTCCTCGTTTGACCAAACAATTTGTTTAACTTTCACCAGTGGCTCGTCGGGTGCTTCTTCTCTGAACTCGCCGCCCTTTTTTTTTTGCCTTGATGGACCGTTATCCTCATCTTGCGATTGTGTTTCTTCACAACAAATATGTCTTGTTGCAGCTCATGGGTTAGATTATCTTCACAACAGTGTGGGAGATGGGCTTAGGATGTTACACGGTGACATAAAGAGCTCTAATATTTTGTTGGATGAAAATTGGGAAGCTAAGGGGGTGTTTAGTTTAGGAAAACACCCCTTGTTTTTCATTTTTGTTTTCTAAGAAAACATGAAAAACAGAAAACGCGATCAAATCATAGTTTTCCAAAACATTTTCCAAGAAAACGGAAAACACTGTTTTCCACTTTTCAATGGGAAATTAGAAAACATTTTTTTTTTTTATTGTTTTTCACTTTTCATTTTCTAAAATTTAGAAACCTTAAATTATTTTAACTCTCCTCTACGCTCCCGCCCCTCGTCATCCCTACGCCCCCATCCCCCGTCACCCCTCGCCACTTCTAATATGAATATCAACTAGTGGCATATCTTCAACAACCGTCTTCCCACTCGAGATAATCTCGTCACTGGTAACATAGACATACATTCTTTAAGATGTGTTGTTTGCGATCTGTTTTAAAACATTGGAACATTAGTTAGTTTATCATCTCACGGACGGTCAAAATTTGGGAACTTATTAAAAAGTGATGGAACATCGACGGCCAATCGGCTTAGACAATTTTAATTTGGATAGTTTGTCGTTGATTCTATTGACCTTTTTTTGTTGGTAAAGAGGAGTCGAGACACTACAATGTGTTAATCAACTGTGATACAACGGATTTTGTTGATTCTAACGACCTATGCAACATTGGTAATTTGATATCATCAATTCATCAGGTTGTTTTTATTTAAACGACTTTTTGAATCATCTAGAACAATAGAAACCACATATTTTTCCATAACCTGCACTACTACACTCTCCTTAATACGCCCCGGTTAAAAAGTGTAATGGAACCCGCTTCATAGGCGTGTCCTATGCAAGGGAGTCCTATTTAAGTGATAATAAGACCCGCCTTAACAACCGAGTCCTTTACAAAAACAACCGGACCCTTTAACAAAATAGAACCCGCCTCCTTGGCCAATAGAACCCGCCTTTTATGTTTAGAACTCCCTTCCCTCCTACCGCCAAATTAGTAATAGAACCCACCAGTTTCTATTTTTTTTTCCCCAGCCTCCTCCAACTATCAAATTTATATTACAAAACACTAAATCATTGAACACACCAAATTCACATGAAATACAAAAACAATAAACGAAGTCATTAGCTATACATAATAGATCCCCCCACGGACTCCTCATCTATGGGTTTTGTACTTCAACATTGCACTTCCGTTCATTCCAAGATCAAGCATTTCTCTTTTCCTATAATATCCAAGTCATACACCAGCAGTTCAATGATTGGTTCTGTTTGTAGAGCAGGCTTTCCCAAACCAGAATTACCAGTCGGGATAGTATGCCACCCAAGAATGGTGTGCCCGAGTGACTCAACCTACAGATAATATTATAAAATTCCGATTTAAACACAAAAATGGCATAAACAACGAAAAACCAAACACGTATCTTCACAAAGACTGAAATAAGAGGTGATTAAAAGTTGAGTTACCTTTTTGAATACAATCTTGCTTTGCTTCTTTGTACTATCAAATAAAACCAAACACCTGCAGTGGATTCATGTTCATGTCCATATTCACCGGTCTACGTTATTATTACTGAATAAACGAACAAACACAAACACGTACTTAATAGGATCAGAAAGTAAACAAATACATAAAACCAAGAAAGTATATATTATGCATAATTGAAAACTAATTATAATAATGGGAGTCAAAGAGCATATGAAAGTGGCAAACCTCCAATAGTATAAAAAACTGCAGATAACAAATACCGGCTAACAATATGTTGATCATGTGATAACAATAATGTACAACATAAAAAGTCAAAGAATAGTTAGGCTAATTCCAAAACCGTAGGACTTGTAATCAAAGCTACCGAGAAACACAAAACAATATTGGTACATGTTACTACAAATCTATGCAACATTTCATCGAATAGCTTGTGCGCAATGGATAGATGTTATAACTATTTCACACCAAAAAAATTACAATAAGAATTTGAAGAAATGTAAAGCCTCGGATTGGAAAACATTACCAATTTTAATGGCAAATTTTCATGAATCTAAGCTGAATCCAAATTGTGTAGAGCTACAACCTATTGATAGAAAAACAAAATAGAAAAAAAATTGGTAATCAATGACAATTACATTATACAAACACTTGAAGGACATTATACTAACACTGAAGCAATAAAAAAAATTGGAAAAACAATAACAATTACATTGTACTAATAGAGAAGAAAGAAGAACTTTAAAAACCTGAAACACTTGATGATAAAATCCAATAGTATCATCATATTTTAATCCAAATTATATATAGGAATATAGTAGATAAATAAGAAAGAAAACTTATAGAATAGAATACTCACTGATGTCGTACACTGACTGCTGCTATTACCAATTTCTTCTACAATGAATTTGTTACCACAACAATTAGGCCGGGTAGGCTTATATTTAATTCAGAAGTATATGTATAATAAGCAAAACTAATTAGTTAAAAAGAAAGAAAATAATGATGATAGGATACTCAACTGTTCTTTATAGGTTTGACAACATGAAAAATCATCCTCTATTTTTGATCTATTATTTTATCAAATTATTAATCAAATCAACAGAAAAAAACACCCAATTAATAATTAACAAAAAGAAGAAGAAGATTAGGATAGATAGATCTGACCGTATTTACGAAGCCGTTTGGCGACTGTTTTCAGGTGTCGGAATAATGATAGGTTACCCACTATAAGCTGTGATAGCCTCTCACAAAAAATTAGTGCCCTAATGAGCCATCTAATCATGATGGAGAACTGCTGCTTTAATATGGTGGATATAAAAAAGTTATAAATAATCCCGGTGGTTTACATTGGAAAAAATCGTGGCCTTGACCCCGTCTTTAAAATAAGCGGGATTTATTTTGAGGTTTTATCTAGATAATTTTAATATGACCCGTTCTATAGAAAAAGCGGGTTGTATTTAGGGAGTTCTATTTAAATTTGCAAGCTCGTCTTAATATGATTCGGTTTTTAGAAAAAGCGGGTTCTATTTAGGGGGTTCTATTTAGATTTGTGTAGTAGTGCTGGCTATCAAGCGGAAATTCTTTTTTACGATATTATACTTCTTTTTTTTAATTGGATCTTAAATTTTGATAGAAGAGTCATCTTAAAATTCAATTGACCAATCATAATACTTAATTTATCAATTGACCATACTTAGTTTAAGTTATACTTTTCTATAGAAAAAATCTCTACGATTTGTTAAATATAGTTTAAGTTCAATTATTTTTTTAAAATTATACTTTCCTAGCTATCTAAAAAATTTCTACGACTTATTATTAGTATCTATGTTATAAGGAATTTATAAAAAGTTATAAACTCTTTACAATACAGATACTGATATTATTGCTTTACAATAGTACGTGGATCCATAATACTTTTTTATGTATTTAATTAATGTGTCGTCTCGTTTGTTTGCATCCCAAAAAGTGGTGGTTGTATTGTGCATTATCCGATGGTAAAGTCAAATTTGACATACCGATCCGATTGATGTTTGATATCATCATTCATTCATTCATTTCGAAGAACCAAAAATGAAAAAATAAAAACAAAATAGACCACGCACCTAAAAGCCTTACACATATCAACGGTAGAACCCATTCATCTGTCTCATGTCTTTTATTCAAGAACTAGACCACTTCAAAATCCCACTTGAAGACATCAAGTTAGCCACCAACGACTTTTCGGACGACAATTTCATCGGCCGAGGTGGATATGGGAGGGTCTACAGAGGTCAACTCTCCCTTTCCGCCACTAACTCCGACAAGCCAACCACCACGGTTGCTGTAAAACGGTTAGACGTGAAGGGTGGGCAAGGACAACACGAGTTCTTAATGGAGCTCACCATGCTATCTAGTTACAAACACGATAACCTCGTCTCACTTGTTGGATTCTCTGATGAAGATGATGAGAAAATCATTGTTTACGAACATGAGGTTCGTGGCAGCCTAGATAAGTACTTGGCCACCATGGATATTACATGGGTGCAACGGATTCAGATATGTCTTGGTGCTGCTCGTGGTCTGAATTATCTTCATAGCGGTGTGGGAGAGGGACACAGGGTACTACATCGCGATATAAAAAGTTCCAATGTCCTGTTAGATGAGAACTGGGAGGCTAAGATTTCTGATTTCGGGTTGTCTAAAATAGGTCCAGCGAATCAAGAGTTTACTTTTCTTGTCACAAATGCTTGTGGTACACTTGGTTATATTGATCCATTGTATGCAACCACCGACATACTTACAAAAGAATCTGATGTGTTCTCGTTTGGTGTGGTTTTATTCGAAGTCTTATGTGGAAGGCCAGCAATAGTTACTAAATACCATGACGAGCGTCGCTTTTTATCTAAATTGGTAAAACTTCATTATAAAGAAGGGAGATTAGAAGAAATCATCATGCCCAATCTACTTAAACAAATGAAGCCAAATTCGTTACGAACATTCTATAGAATTGCTTATCAATGCTTGAAAAAGGATCGAAAACAACGCCCAACTATGGGATTACTCATTGAAGAGCTACAAAACTCATTGGAATTTCAAATAGTAAGTTACGGTTTTCCACATATAGATTAAAGATCTTTCATTAGAATATAAATTGTATTCAGGCTTCTTTTAATTTGAATTGTATAGGGTTGTCAAAGAATCACCCGAATCGGGTTATGGGGATCAACCACAGGTGGAACTCCATGGTCTTCGCAGCTTGAGAATAATCAAAAACTTAGGAAGATAACAATAGATCACAAAGATTGGATTTATTCTATGATTTTTACAACTCAAGATTTCAGTGGTTTGTTGCAGTCCACTAAACGATATGGGGGTAATAGTGGCTACAGGGGTGGCAAAGTTTCTGAGGTAACATTACTTGAATTGGTGAATTTTAATTGATTAGAACATTTTGGTGAATACTGAATCCCAAAATTGGATGGGCTCTATTTAATGAGTTGCTTATGGTTAACTCTTGCAGATTAACTTCGATGTGGACGAAGAAATAACTGGGATGATTGGAACAGTTGGAGCAACTACCGGGCATCATGCAGGTTTTACAGTAATCTCGTCGCTGTGTTTCGTGACCAACAAAAAGACGGACGGGCCTTTTGGTAAAGAGACAGGGACTCGTTTTTCAGTACCATGGGATACAGGTTCATTTGCGGGGTTTTATGGTCGTGGTGGCCTTTACATGGATGGATTGGGTTGTTATTTGAAGGGTGTCATGTGAAATCGGTTGCTTTCTTATTCAAAAACATACTCCGTATTGGAAATATTTGACATCTTATGAGAAAAGGCTAGCAATGATCCACAAGAGGTTGTAATCCACAATGCATACCGCTAACGCCTCCGTAAACGCTCACGGGCCTGCTGGAGTGACTTTGGATGGATCCACAAAGCATTTGTTCAGTGGAATTTTGTGTTTTTCAGTGGTTATGACAATTGCATCTTGTTGTAAATAACTCTATTGTATTTCACTAAAGGGTACCCGCGCAATGCGGCGGTGTGGTGGCGGCGGCAACCGGTGGTGATGGGGACGACTAGTGGTGGTGGTGGCGGCAGTGACTGTTGGTGGTGACGGTGTTGAGTGATGTAGATAATTGATGTAAAGGGAACAGTGGAGATATTTTAAAAGATAAGGGATATATGGTGTAAAAATAGTAAGAGGGTAATATAGGTATTTCTCATATCCAAATTATGTAACTTTTTAACATAAGGCTATAATTATTATATAATAGTATAGAAGTATATATATAGAAGTATAGATATGTAAAGTTTTACCGAGCCAATGTTCCTTTTTACCCAAAATAATTTAACACTTTTGAAATATAATAGCACAGTACTCGCGCAATGCGGCGACGACTGGTTGCGATGACGGCAGACTATTGATGGTGGCGGCGGCGTTGAGTGGTGTAGGTTGATATTAATGTAATTAATGTAAATGTGGTAGTGGAGATATTTTAAATGATAAGAGTTTAGGGTGTAAATTAGTAAGATAAGAGTTTAGGGTGTAAATTAGTTCATTAAGGGCAAATTAGATAATTCTCTATAAGTCTTTAAGTTCATTAAGGGTAGTCTAGACATTTCGCATGTCCCAATTTATGTAACTTTCAACAAGGGGTGAATAATTTTTAATAAGGAGTAAAGATAATCTTCATTTAAGAGCCATGTATAGCTACACATCATCTCATTTAATCTTACATGACATCTTATTTGGCAAAAAAAAACTCTTATGTATATTATTCAAATTCAAATTTAAATTATATCTCTCTATATAACTAAATCTAATCCGTTAATTTTTTTTTAATTTCAAAATTTCTATATTTTAAATAATTAATTATTTGGTTGGGTCTTTTAGTTAGTAAAAATTTTTAACACGTAATTACATTCAAACATACTTTTTCATAAATTTTTTTATAATTTATTAACTTTGTTCAATCTTTTTTAGTTATTTGCGTGATGTTTTTCTTCATGTCTTATTAGGACAATAATATTCTTATCATTATACTATTAAGATTGATATTTAAAACTTATTTTATTTTGAATTAGTTACAATCAATTACAGTTAGTTGAATGATTCATTGATTTGTATATGTACTTATTTGATTATGTGTATTTTGATATTACAGATCATGGATAAGTCGATACTTGAGATCAAGATATTAACCTCATAGAAGAACAAATAAAGAGAGGATAATTGTTATCTTAGTTGCCATATATAGTTAATTGTCATATTGGATTTTTGATCATTTGTCATTTCATCACATTATTTATTCTATTTTCATATCATATGTATAGCCATGTCATACTCATTAGTCCAAGTCATTAGTTAAATAGTGAATTAATCAAATGTTCATAATAAAGAATTTGTTAATATAAAATTTAAAAATACTAATTTGCTATAAAATCATGATGGGCTTAAGAAATTAAGCTATGCATTCGAAAATATTCAAAGGTTCTAATTTTCTTTCACTATAGGTAAATTGAGCTACTACAAATATTTTATTTTCACACTTTATACGAAAATCAGTTTGATTTTTTTCCATGAATATATCAATTTATTATTTATATTCATTTATAGTTTATAATAAAACATCATTTATTTTGTCTCCTTAATTTTATTATTTTCTTCCATTGTCTCTTTAATTATATTTTGTAATCGTACAACGTACGAGTTTAATCTAGTTAATGAATACAAGCTTATGTAGTTATGTCATAAAATCGTGACACGTGAACCGATTATATCCAAAAAGCAAGCTCCATTTTATAAGTTGCTTTGGTTTTGAGATAATAATAATAAGATTAATATAAATATAACATACTAATATATATAATTATAAGGTTTTGGTTAAAATAAAACAAGTATTAAAGTAAAAAAATATATATAATTATTTTTTCCTTAACTGAAAATGATTGTGCATTATGAAAATTTCCGTGCATCAGTGTATATTTGTGCTCTATGAATCTTCGTGCATCAATTTTATCATGATCCAATAGTCAAGATCTTATCTTATTTGTTTTACTTCAATACTTGTTTTACAATAATCAGCCCCATAATTATAATTATAATTATAATTATCAATAAATCATAATTTTAGAAATAAAAATTGTAGATAATATTTAAATTTATCAGGGAAAAAAAAATAATGGATCGACCGGTCCGACCCGCACCGTTTTGATCTGCATCCGTTTGACCCGCTTTTCTGAAATGACCTGCCTTGACCCGCACCCATTTTGCGACGAGAATGGTGTTTATTGCGACGGGAAAAAAAAAACGCCGCAAAATTATTATTATTATTTTTTTTGTAGTGATAAGCATGTTCCATCACTTATGCCTGTTTGAATTACATCAATTAGCCAGTGCAATGACGCAAAAATAGCACAACATAATCTGTTGAAAGCAAACAAAAGGAAGACAATCATAATACATTTCATCTAATTTTTTCCTTTAATGACAATTGTCAAATAATCTAAAGCTAGAGCCAAACTCGACCAAAATTATGATTTTCATCCTCTGTGCTAGATTCAAACTCGATCATCACGTTTATTTATTGAAAGTATGAAAGTTCTACAACAAAAAGACTGCAGCAAAAGTGAGATTGTTCGGTTTCAAAGTTCATTCGCGATATCTGCTAAAGATGAGTACGTCCCCAAAATCATGCAAATGATGGCCAACACCGTAATACCAACGCTCAAACCAATCTGCATACATTTTAACAAAAAAACAGTTGCTAAATTAACTTCAAAGAAAGTACCATAAAGTATGTTGGTGTTAGAATTGTTGAATAATATGTATACTCCATGTATATGTGTTAGATAAATTGTTATGTTTGACCATAAAAGTCAAAGTACAAATCTTAATTATCTGCCAGCAGGTGCGGTACTGTAATAGCTACTTACTTGTGTTGTCGTGGCCTTACTCCCGTTAATTCTCAAAAAACATAGAGCTGGCAATATGAGAGACTGCATAGAAACAAAGGTATAGAAATTGCTTACGCCCGCAATATAAATATTCACGTAAAATGAAACACATGAGCTCAAAACGGCATGCTTACCACTAAGATACATAGGACTGAACCCGTCAAAGCCATCACAAGACCTGCATTCAAGAAACACAAAAAATGATCAATCAACAAGAAAGAAGAAATCAAAGTTGAATAAGAATGTAAATCCAGTTTCGTGCTGCAATACAAACCCCTAACCAATGAACCCTTGCACTACAAAATTATGCAATTTGCAGACGACACGCTAATTCTTACCTAGCTAGATAAACCTGCAATTTTTTATTAACTTTTTATAAAGTGCTTGTGAAAAATGTTCTCATTTATAACCTCGAAAAAATTATAGAAACTCAAAAATTTTCATTAGTTAGAGTTATGGAAAAACAAGGTTTGCACTTTATAAGTTTTCAGAAATGTAAGATTTATTTATACACTTCAAAATGTAATGATAATTAATAGATGAGATGATATTGGGTAAGAAAAATTTATAGGAATTGGAATTATATGTTTAATGAAACTTAGCAAATGTGATGCTTACCGAAGAATGGAAGAGAAAACGCAACGCCGATGGAGGATGCAACAAGTGCAATTCGTAGAATAATAAAACACCAATAACTGCTTGCAACTTTAACAGGTAAAAGCTCTTCAATAGCACTAGCCAATGGGTTCATTAGCAAGGCATATGTAAAAACTGTTAAGGAAATAAATGGATTTTGCAAATATATGACATGTTTTTTTCTATTTCTACTAGGAAAAAACATAGCAGCAGTCGGTGTACATGACGAGTTTGTGCAATGTGCAATGGCTTACTTGAATATCATAAATCTATTCGTAAGTTTATAATATAAGTGATCTTGAAAAGGATATTTGGTGAACGGATTGATGATCTGCAAATAAGTAAAAGTTTATTAAATTCAATAGCTGAAAACAACCATTAAAATCAACCAAAGAGAAGAACACTTACAACTGTTATCAAAGCAACTTTTGAAGCAAGCGCATCGTCAGGCATGTTTAGTGTTATCTGGGACAACGAATTTTCTCCAAACATGAGAAAACCCAAAACCGCAACAATCCCGTACATCAAAACACACAACATAAAACTGCAGAAGAATCAAATGTAAACTTGATTAAGATGTGTACCCACTGAACATAAATTCATAGCATTTATCAATTTGACTTTTCGTGTCAAACCCGTAGTCTTAAATGGAGTAATGAAATGGGAACATTATAAATTTAACATTAATCATTAGTTTCATGAAAAGTTTTGAAATTCATCTTAAAAGAAAAAAAGTGACTAGTTTGACATTAAAGGAAGTTTGATCAAGAGGTCTTATCACTGATGTTGATCAGTTTAACTTTTCTTGAAAAGCAGAATACTCCTAAATGAAAAAACAAAATGGGGTTCGTTAATATTAACTGTTGCTCGTTGCATCCGATGGTGGACAACTTGTATATATGTATGGATGTGTGTCGATATTTTCCTTTTGAAAACAAAAAAGTCAAAGTGACTCACGTTATGACCATTGCCTTTGTAAACTTTGTTTTGTCAGCCATTGACTGGTATATATTTGGGAACACAACATGTCCCGAAAAGCAAAATCCATATATACCAAGTGCGAAAGCAATGCCGCCCAACTTAATTGGCGGACCGCTTTCATGAAAGCCAACGTCCACTGTCCCAAGCCAAAACACACAGAGGATGACCATAACAGTAGCCACAACACCGGTAGCTGCAATTGTTAAAGACATGTACTTCAACTCAATAAATTAGAAAGGAATGTACAAATTAACATTGATGATAAATATTAGAGGTGCCATTTTGTTGACACATTTACTTATATATGGGTTGATTTGTGTTATGTTTTAGCTCTAATGTGTCAAATACGTTAAAATAAAGCATTTACCTGAAAAGGCTGTGGGTCAATCGGGCGAACATGTTGCAAGTCTTTCAAATTATATTTATATGCTAAAAAACATTAGATTACTTTGTGGTAATATAGTTATTACAATCATATTTAGCACAATAATTTACAAAATTACTGTTTTGACTTTTGACCCATAAATAAGATGGATAAGAAAAGTTTGCAGGCTGGCCCAACCTGACTCAACTCGTTTGCTCCCAACTTAAAAATTATTGTTTTGACTTTTGACCCATTACTTGCCCACCCATTGTTCTACTAACAAACGTACCTGAAAGGAATGAGATCACTCGGACATTTTTCACCAAAAGGGTGAGTACCATTACAATAGCAGAAAGAATTGTGAACAAGTGCACCGAGTCCATTTGGAGACCACCCAAATGCAAGGATGCACCAGGAAATAAACTAGTGAGATTATCTCCTTCCAAAATAACGAACTCCACACAATATGCCTGAATATAGACATAGAAGTTGTGAGATATGTTCTTCGTAAACATGTAGGGTAAAAGAATTAGCTTACTTACATAGAGTGATGTGTACAGAATTATCTGCAAAATAAAAAAACCCAAGAGTCGATTACTATCGAATACCAGCATCAAGGGAACTAATACATCCAAATACTATTTTCCACTACCCTAGCTGATTATTTGACTTTACTTATTCTGTTATTCAATATCACATATTCCCTTTCAAAACATACATCCCAAAACCCCTTTAATCATACATGGAATAAACTACACTTACTGAGATGATAAGACGACCATATTTCCCAAATGCAGCTTCTCCAATATCGGGATATGATTGAATGGTGTCGTTGCTCTCGAAGCAAATTTTCATGAGATAAGCCGTATAGCAACACATTACTGCAAACAGGAATAGCACACCCATACCTGCCCACCCAGCTTCTGCAATTGTATTTGGCATAGAAAGAACACCAACTCCAACCATCACATTCACCGCTGATCCAACATACCAATAAAAATTACTTACGTTGATATAATTAATGTTTACGTATCATCTATTGAATATGAAAAGGATGACAAGTTTCTTACAATTGAAAACAGTCTGAGTGACACTGCAACCGAAGGTAAGGGGGAGTTCGTCAATGAGTTGATTAGGCAAGGAACCTCTCCCTGACCATGTCGAAATCTTTCTAGAGATTCTATCTAAATCTTCTTTGCTATAAATCTTTGAACATTCGATCAACAACTTAGACTTTATATTATCATCAAAGTTACTATCAATCCCAGGTTCATACATTGAATATATAGAACCAGATGGGCGTCTAAGGAATCCCAAACTTGGTGTTGCTGAAATCGAGTATGAATCAAGAGTCTGCCTGCAATCATTAATGGTGTTGAGACTTGCAATGTAAATAAAATGACCTTCTTTTCAATTTTCTTTAGAATGACGTTTACATACGGATGTAGCTTTCTTTGTATGATTGAAAAACACTTGTTTATCAGCAATGTTAAATCACTTACGTACAATTGTTTATATTTCTACAATCTACAATTATAGCTTAACTCAAATAAGAAAATCTATGCATACTATAAACAAGGTGATCAAACAAACTTAAATAACAATGCATTCAAAAACTAATGAAATGACTAAACGGATGACTAAAGAATATAGTTTTATTTTTAAGTGGTTTTCCCCTAAACTGGTGACTTACTTTATCAATTGCCCTAATTGGTGCGATGTAAAAGTTTTTGGGCCGGGGGGTCATTAAAAAGTTGGTTGTCATATAACTTTTGAGCATTATGCAACCAGATAACGCAAAGGTTGGCACCATACATCCAACATATTGCTATGTAGTCAGCATTTGGCTGCATAATGTCAAAAAATGATATGACAACCAACTTCAAATTACTCCCAGGCTCAAAGTTTAGTACAATGTCTCTCCTTTGAGACAATTGAAAAAGTAAGATGTTTTTTAAGAAGAAAAAAAGACTTTCTGAAACATAGATAGTCTGGCTAACACTGGTACTGAAGCAACTACTAGAAAATAGTATACTTATTATTCTTCTTAGCCATATTTTGTTGCGGGCTAGGTATTTCTTTCTCGCAAAATTGTTACCACGATATGTCATGAAGTACTACAGAAACATAATCCTATGTAGCTTGTATGTTGTATCTATCTATACATAGACAAGCTGATATATAAAGGGAGATGTGCTTGAAAATGCATCCAACTATAGCCCGAAATCTATAGTATGTATCCAACTTTAAATGTTGTAATTGTATGTATTCAACGTTCAAATATCGCCATTGAAAGTCTAGTAGTCTTTTTGCTGAGGTTGCAACTTGTATGGATCTCACGTGGCAAAAATACCACCGAATATATACAGTAACAATATTTGAATGTTGGATGCATACGATAGAAATGTTTTAAAGCAGATACAAACAACAAAATTTAGACTAAAGTTAAATACATTACCTAATACTATACTAATCTCATATATAAATGTAGCAAAACAACATCTAATTGGTTAATTATCTTCTATTCATATACTTAGCTCTTTCAAAATATTTGCATGATCAAATATCAAAAAATAACACACACACACACACACACACACACACACACATATATATATATATATATATATATATATATATATATATGTATTTGTGTGTGTATTGCTTAATGAAGAAATGATGTTTTTGTATAGCATTAATGATGATATTATTAGCTTTTGCATTTACATTGGCTTATTGATATGATGATTTTCGATACTTGTGTTTTCGGTTATGTATCGACTGGTGATTGTCTCTAATTATCGAAATCTTGAGGTATTTGTCTATGAAGAAGTGAAAGTTATTTAATGGATGTTGATTGTGCGTTTCATTAGTTTTTGATTTTATGATGTAATATATCATTTGCAAATTACCAATCCAATTGCAGCTTGGGCCTACATGTGAAGTTGAGAGACGTGGATTTGATCCTTAGGGATGCCCAAATCATGTGGGTATTAAGTGGAGGTATTTTACCCGCATCATAACCCTTACGGGGTGGGATGATGGGGATCCAATGTGGTTCCAGGGACATCATGCCCTCCTTTACCCTCTAGAATTTGCAAATTTATAAGTATAATGAGTTTGTTTTCTAAGTTATTGCTGATCAAGTTTTATGTCTAAGTGTTTTCGTAAATGTGTTCGACTATATTTATAGAAAAAAAATCATCTATAGTATTGTCATATATTAAAACTTGATATTGCGTGTATCTATTCAGTTATTGCTATTGTACATATAACATATGTATGGTCTGTCTCTTTTGACTAAACGGATGACTTGTTACATGTTTTGATGACATGACAACTTATAAGGCTGTCGTGTCACAATAAATATGTGGTTACATGATGAAGTAACTAGATACATACACAGTAGCAGGTTTTAAAGTATGATACATGCTATAGAATTTTTAGACTAGAGTGAAAAACATTTATAAACACACCTTGTTGTCATTTTAATGGAATAAGGGGCAAACGTGCAAGCTTTGTTTTTTGTTTTTGTTGATAAATATTAGTTGTTTTTATCGATTTGTAAGTGTGTCTAAATAACCATCTATATGACTTTTGAAGCAGTAGCTGATTGTTAAAGAAGCTGCAGCTGAGGGTTCTTTGGTGTCTTGAATTTTAAGAAATGGCGGATGGACACTCGTTCAATAGTATATCACTTGGAGGTCGAGGGGGGTCGGTGAGTTTTCTCATTTCCTTGAGTTTTGTTCTTTTTGGTTCCTCTTATCCGTATTTTATTGCAGTTTAGTTTGTAACTAATCTTTGAAATTTATATGTAACATAACCACAAGGGTGGTGGCCTAGTGGTAAAGGCTTGGTGTTTAAGGGTGAAAAATACCTTGAGGTCCCAAGTTCAAAGCCTAGGAACAAAAAAAAATATACCCCCTTGTGGCCACGGAGGTTCACCCGCAACAGCTCCAGGCTACCCGCAAAGCGGGTGGTCTCCCTGGGATTAGTCGGCCCGCAAAGAGGGTCGAATACCTAGGTTAAAAAAAAGAAATTTATATGTAACATGTTATAAAAATGAAATATTTTTTCTATCAGTTCATATTCAATCTGGTTTGTTATTTTCCGTAGAGTTTCACTTGATTTTTCCTGAGATTTGATGAAATTTAGTTGCAGAAAAATGAGGTATTTTTTCAGAAATTTTTAAAGGGGAACTTAAAAAACAGAAACTTGTTCAGATTGAACTTTCAAGAAAAAACTTTCAGCCAAAGAAGGAAGCCTACTTTTAATAGTTTTCACCTATTTTCCTGGTGGTAGAAAACTCATTCTATTTTCTAAGATGAAAATTGAAAAGAATTGAACACGTTTTTTGAAGATTCTTAACAGCTTTCCAGAGATTAAAAAACACTTCTCATTTTCTCGAAAATAGAAGTGATAAAGTAAACAAAGTTTCCGAGATTAAGTCTTTTTGGGAAAAGGTTTTACCCCGGTTAATATTAATAATCACAATACAATTTACATGATGGAACATCCATGGATAGATGTTAAAGTTCACAAGACATGCCTTGCAAACCATTAACCCCTAATGGACTTGTGCACCACTATACCAAAGAAAACATAACTAAAGGTTCCACGATTAACACTAATAAGACTTCCTATTATTGTTTGAGTTAAATGTGCAGCTCTATTTTTTAGTCAGCTCTAATTTGATTTTTTTTATAGTAATATTAATACATATGATTAACAGAACTCCACTAGTTCGTTTCTTTTCTTTTATCACTAGCATGGTTATTGCAATATGCAGAATCCAGGTCAGCTAAAAGTTCATTCAGGTGGTGTATTGTGGAAGAAACAAGGAGGTGGCAAGGCTGTTGAAGTCGATAGGTCTGATATTTTGGGACTTACATGGATGAAAGTTCCCCGGACTAATCAGCTTGCTGTCCGAACTAAAGATGGTCTGAAATACAAGTTCACTGGTTTCCGTGACCAGGTATGCAGCATTGCAGCTTTCTGTGGTCGTTCAGGCCTTTACTATTACATATGAGTCACTGTATGTTGTTAATTTGTTTTGTCGGTAATGAGTAATGACATCTGATTTCCATATTATTTCTCATAATGGACACACCATTTTATTGCATCTGTTGCATGTCCAACTAGGAGGCAATGGTGCTTTTAATCATTGTCAAACCCCTGTCTTATAGGATGCAATTATTGAGACACGTCAATTTTACCCCGTGCATTCTTTACTGTACCCCTAAATTATCAACCATGCATAAAGATGATATGAAATTGGGAAAATGAGAGGGAAATGTTGATCAATTTTGTTAAAGATAAGGGAGACATGAACATAAAAATCTGTAGCTGAACTTGATGTTTATGGCTAAAAGAGAAAGGAACCAAAGCTACACAATAAATTATTTATCTTCAATAGTTCAGGTAAATATGCGCTCACTAGGTGCAAGTAGATACACAATACGGCTTCAACTTAGGTTATTTTTGTTTGATATATTCTCTTTGTACAAATTGTAGAATAATGTCATTCTTTTATTGGATTGGTTTTATATACACATATTACGTTTGTAAATAAACATATAACAAGTTTTTTAAGAACTTTTGGATCCCTTTATAACATGCATTTGTATCCTCTCATAGCAAACCTCCACTTTAGATCCAATAAGTTCATATATGTTTTTGCATTTTGTGAAGGCTCTTGGGAGTATAAAGATGGCTTTAAATATATTTGGTGTTTGCTATGGATGTCGAATTTTTTAATCACAATTTGAGGTTCATTAACAAGTCTTTGTAGTTGGTTGCTCATGACCAATTGGTGGTTTCCCTTGTCTTTTGAAGCATTTCCTTTATACATTGATCAAGTAAGAGCTTGCCAATCTACGTATGATGTAAATGTTTATCTAATACACAGTGGATTGCTTTTTGATTTTTAGTTTGTTAATTGTTTACCTATGCTGATTCAGCTCATTTGTATTCTATATTCAACCAATAGGCCTTTGGCCTAGCGGTATTCAAGGTGTAATTAAGATACTCCTTAACCAAGTGGTTGATGGTTCAAGTCCAACTCGGACAAAGGTGTAGAGTAGGTGGGTGACTGGGTGTGTGATTTTGGCATGGAAAAAAAGTAGAAGATTATATTCATCCTTGTGCTTATCATGGTGTTCTATTTTTATTTCAGGATGTCATTAGCCTGACCAACTTTTTCCAGAATACGTGTGGGTTAAAAACAGACGAAAAGCAGCTTTCTGTTAGTGGGAGAAACTGGGGAGAAGTTGGTTTAAATGGTTGAGACCCTTTTATGTGTCATCTTTAACTTATCCCTTGTTTCCTTTTTTGTTGTCTGCTTATGTAAAATCTCCAAGAGAGAATATAGTGGAGTGATATGCATTTAGGATAATATAAGAACTCAAACTTTTAAGACAAAAGCATTTGTTTTCTTCCATCAGCTATCGATTTATTTGTGTCATTATATGCTTTACAAAACTGGTTAATCCGTTATTGGTTCCTTGTCAAATAATTTAGTGTTTTCCTTTCTGAAAACATCCAGGCAACATGCTGTCTTTTAATGTTGGTCAGAAAGAAGCATTTGAAATCTCCTTAGCTGATGTGTCCCAGACACAGCTTCAAGGAAAGACTGACGTCATATTGGAATTCCATGTGGATGACACAACTGGTGCAAATGAGGTTGCTCTTTGCTAATTAATCTTCAGTTCTTTTAGACATGGCATATAGTATAAGCATATCTACAGTGTTACGGTTGAAGTGTATTTTGATTTTAGCATTTTTTTCAATGAATGCAGAAAGATTCATTGATGGAGTTAAGCTTCCACGTGCCCACCAACAACACACAATTTGTTGGTGATGAAAACCGTCCACCCGCGCAGGTTGGATTATTTGTATTTCTTGATTGCTTTGTTTATATGTAGCCTTTTTCTATTCTAAAGCTGCGTTTGCTGCCCTTCAGGTCTTTCGTGAAAAAATAATGTCAATGGCAGATGTTGGTGCTGGAGGTGAGGAGGCTGTGGTCACATTCGAGGGCATTGCTATTCTTACTCCCAGGTGAGCTCTTGGCATGATTGTTACTATAGGTGGTCGTTCTGACGCATTTATTAATGAAGGGGATGATTCTCCAATGGGTTAAATGGGGAAAATAGCACAAAACAGAACGGGTCAAATTTGTCACACATTAACACATAAAACCTCCCAAGTTATATTGTTGAAAAAAACGAGATTATTTCTGAAACATTATTTCTTTTTGTAATCATATCCGACAGACTAATTATTTATAAAAAAAAAGTTCAAAACTTTTTGACAAAAAGTGTTTTGGTTCAATACGACCCTAAAATTACCTGTTCTGACCTGAATACATTTTCAGCCGTTGCCCTAAATACCCACCTGGGCCATTTTGCCACTTGTAATTGTTTTGATTCATATTATTCTAGAAATTCAGAATCATCAAACTCATCTTTCTGTTGCAGGGGTCGATACAATGTTGAACTTCATTTATCCTTTTTGAGGCTGCAAGGGCAAGCCAACGATTTTAAAATTCAGTACAGCAGTGTAGTTCGTGTGTTTGTATTGCCAAAGGTTTTCCTTTTCCTCTCTTCTCACTAAGTTCTTGTCTTTTGCTGAACAATAGTTGATATGCTACTGTAGCTTCTTATTGCTAACTCAAATTTCTCATTCTGTAATGCAGTCAAATCAGCCACATACATTTGTCGTTGTTACCCTTGATCCACCTATCCGTAAAGGCCAAACGATGTATCCACACATAGTGTTGCAGGTTTGTTGTTGATTGCTTCCAATAAATTTTATTAGTTATTGTGAAAATATGTATTTATTGTCTGTTTATTGCATTCAACAGTTTGAAACGGAT
>JAOXNX010000026.1:8272521-8283662 GCA_028566075.1 Solidago caesia | reverse complement strand
ACCATTCCCAGATGCGTCCGGTTTCCAACCCCTCTATAAATGCCTTAAGGTCTACGACCGGTAAGGGCGAAGCCCCCAGGAACGGCGTAGCCGTTCGATTAAGGGCTACGCCTGTACCGTATCCATCATTTTTCAACACATAACCCATAGAATTTTTATTTTTATTTTTTATAAAAAAATTTTAATTTTTTTTTGGAATGGGTTTTTGTTAAAAAAAAAAGATAAAAAAATAAAAAAAAAAATCAAAAAATAAAAAATAAAAATAATTAAAATAAAAATACATACCAAAAAGAGGAGAGATAGAGAGAAAATGTGTGGCTGAAATTTGTCCCTTATTTTTCAACATTTTTCTTGTTTTCAAATGATTACATCACTCAATAGTTAATAATCACATTAATTTATTCACAATCACAGGCACGTTTGTATATCTATCTATCCTTTTTCACATTATGTGAAAATCCATTTTTGGCCTTTGATTTTGTGATTCAAGTGTTTACAGTAGTGTCTTAATTAGTTTCTATGTTTTTTCTTTTGGTTTTCACATATTTAATACCAGAAACCAAACCATCAAAAAAGATTTTCAAAAACGTTATGTGAGTCAAGTGACAAATAGTTTGATACACAAACTTTATAATAAAAACTTCTAATAATAACACAAACGAGATGATCATATTTTTCATTTTTATTTAGAAATTGTGTCGTACCAGTACGTTTTTGATCACCCACTATTATAGACGGACTTGCATACATTGGTAACAAAATAGAAATTTTTGACGTTAAATAGAAAAAGTTGATTAAGTTGATTATATACAATGAAAACTTCGTGAAAGTCGAATAGTCATCTACACTAGTAATAGTGCTCTATGTATCACGATAGTGTTCATGGACAATACAATACGAAAAGGACGCAATCAAAGTCAAGGACGATAAGACTATTCTCTTTGGCGATAAGCATGTTAGCATGAAGTATGTAGTTTCTACATATATATCCTTGCAACTCGATCATCTAACATGAAAGTGATTACATTGGTGATTTTGTTGTTCAATGCTTACGGAAATCCAGAGGAGATCCCTTGGGGTGAAGCTGGAGCTGAATATGTTGTGGAAAGTTGGAAACCATTGGAGTCTATAGTGTTAGCAAGCATTTACATACCCCTAAACCAAAAAGGTAATACAACTGGAAAACAATAGCGGACTCGTGATGGAGTGAACGGTGGTCATAAGGCCCTCAACAATATCAAATTTGTCATGAATAACCTTTACATAGAAACTAGGAGTTTCAGAACATCAAACTTCAAAAACTTATGATCACAAGTATGTTGCAAGTAACGAAATAAACCGTTGCAAGTAGAGCAAGACAGTTGGTCGTGCAAGTAGCGAACAATGGTGATATCAAACTTGTATTCCTTCTCATTGACACCCATAACAGACATGGGAGCGTTTGCACTTGGAGCATTCCACAGACACAAAACATAATATTATCAGAATTATAAAATTGAGCTGCATTATAGAAGGTTCAATATAATCAGCTTGCAAACATGAAACTAGACATGTATTGCAACATGATTCACCAAATACTTTATAGCCAAAATACTAACTCAGATAAGTAATGCCAACTCAGAAAAGTCGATAAGAGTTATTCTCTCAAAATAACTACACATAAATGTCTAAGTTTCCCAACTTGCATTAAGTCATAAGCTAAAATGTAGATGATGAGGACACATCAGCAATTGGTCTTCAGCTAACCAACCAACCCTGTGAGTCAAAAAATTCAGCAAAAAATCAAAAGAGTTCTATGAATACGAACTAACAGAAGCCATAACTAGACAATGATTAACAACATTGACAAACAGACATATGCAATAGAGATACATAAATGACATACAAAAGTATTGTTCGCTACAAGTAACATCAGATCATGCCAACTTTTTTTATATCCACAGCTCTAGACAGCATTATAAATTATTATGTAGATAACGGCAATTTGCACCACACATTTTACTCATATCATATAACAATGGCAACGACACTGAAACAAAAACATGTATAATAAAGAATATCAAGGTTACTTAATTTGAGGGTATAAGAATGATACAACAAAACATTAGTCCATTTCCATCCATCCATTCTAAAATCTAAAGTCATAATTATCTACAAGCAAATAAGAAACTAAAAACCTAACTAAACTGTTGGTGCATTATCATTGCTTATGCGTTACTATTGATGCTAGTATGCTACTGTATTTGTTTACTAACTTGGAAGTTTGATATGCTATTAAAGCACCAATTGGAAGCAAACCCTAATGTGGAAAAAGAAATTAATTCCTTCGATCCTTAAAATTTGCAATATATAACATCATCATTAATTATAAAACACAAGTTAGCCCACTTCAATCCCCCCAAAAAAAGAAGTTTCGCAAATCAGTTCAGAAACATTGAATAAGCCCAATTAAAACTTCGAATAACAATAAGATTGTCCATATAGGAACTAGTCCATGGGACAATCAAGTTAAAGCAAAGTTTTACGAAGAAACATAATCTAGCTCAAAAAGAAGCAATTGGATCAACCAGTTGAAGCCCATAAAGAGCCACCATATAAGAAGAACAAAAAAATAATCACAAATAATCGCATATTTCACACATATATCCCAAGCAGGTTCAGAATCAATTTTGATAATCAATTCTATCTATCTGGCCCATCATAATAGCAAACAATAGCGGTAAGAAACAGCCTCGTATCTCAATACCTATTAGATATCCGTTATACTATTTTATCACCACATACCCCAATCCAGCAGAAACTATTATATCTAATGTAAACTTTATGTAACAAATTTAACATCACTCCATCGATAATAATAATCTTATAGCCGTAATCCAATCAGACAACATTCATCCAAAGCAGGAAACATATATGGAATCAACCAAATATATATATACATAAATATAAAACGATAAAACTACCTGTCGTTTAACGAGAAGCATTAAGGCCGAGAAGCATCTGACTCCCACTTCCAGGAAGATAAGTAACATTCCCACTCCTAG
This sequence comes from Solidago caesia, assembly GCA_028566075.1. NCBI lineage: Eukaryota > Viridiplantae > Streptophyta > Magnoliopsida > Asterales > Asteraceae > Solidago > Solidago caesia. The sequence continues at coordinate 8,280,618 of JAOXNX010000026.1, read as the reverse complement.
CCAAAGTGGACGAAATCTCCCTACTAGCTTCAATCCTCCTCAACTCAATCAACCCCATACCAGCAGCAGCAGTAGCATCTGAAATCAGCTTAGCACTCTCGCTCTCACCTTCCGCCCTAATAATCGCAGCTCTCCTCTCCTGCTCGGCCTTGGCAACAACAAACTTGGACCTCTCAGCCTCCTGTTGAGCCACCTGCTTCTGCTCAACTGCCTTTGAAAACTCATGACCATACGACAAATGCGTAATTGCAACATCATCAAGCATTATATTAAAATCCTTAGCCCTACGGATCAAACTATCTCTAACTAACGCCGAAACTTGCGGACGTTCAGTCAACAACTGATCAGCATTGAACTGAGCCACAACGGCTTTCAAAACCTCGTTTCCGATAGACGGAAGGACCTTTTCGTCGTATTCGGTACCTAAAGTCTTGAAAATCGATGGCAATTTGTTCACCTCAGGGCGTGACAGCACACGCAGAGTTAGGTTAACCATTTGTAAGTCTTTTGTGCCAGATGTTGATGTGAATGAATGAGGCTTTGTACGGATATCAAATATGTATGGAGTTTGTAGCCATGGGATTAAAAAGTGTGTACCTTCGCCGACGGTGTCGTCGAGAACTCCACGGAAACGATCAAACAGGACGGCGCGTTGGCCACCGTCGACGGTGTAGAGTGTTGAGCTGGCGGCGGCGCCGATTGCTCCAGCGCCGAACGCGATTTGGGCTATTTTTGTGAGGAAATTGACTGCTTGTTGCTGAGACATTTTGGTTTTGGTTTTGGTTTTTTTTAGAGAAGGAAATTGAGGGTTTTTGGAATGAGTTAGAGAGAGAGAAAGAGTGAGAGGTGGGTGAGAAGACAAGGGTTTTTCAGAGTTGCTTGTCTTGTTTTCCAAGATAGATAGATAGATAGATAGATTGATAGAAAAGAAATAAAGCCCAACTAAAGTTACGACTCGAGCCCAATATTCATATTGTGTGTGATCCAATACCTTTTGTTGTTGTGTACTTGTGTAATCCGATTATTAAAAATTTGTTGTAATAAAATGAAAATTAAAAAATTATTAAAAATCAAGGAATAAATTTCAATTGTATATATTTTTTTTTATCTCGTTTTTTTCATCTCGTAATTTTTTAAATTTATTTTATTTTTTAATAAAAACTCATACCAATTTTTTTTTCCCCGTATGATGATACGGTATGGGTTTAGCATTTAGCCGAATGAGCGCCCATTAAGGGGGTTTCACCTTTATCAGGCGTAACCCTCGGGGTATTAATAAGGGGTAGCTGGTGGGAGTGATGGGTCATAAAATGTGATAGGTATTAGGGGGTGATCGATGATAGAGTGATATACCTGAAGAGCTCCATCCTTAGCCTCCATGGTTCCGCTCTGGACTGACGGGCCCCGTCCTTAGCCATACGGGTTACAACCTTTGAAAATAGAAAAAAAAAAACTTTTTTTTGAGTGGGTTTTTTCGGATAATGATACGGTACGGGTATAGCCCTTAGCCGAATGGGCGCCTATTCAGGGGGCTTCGCCTTTATCGGGCGTAGCCCTCAGGGGTATTAATAAGGGGTAGCTGGTGGGGTGATCGGTCATAAAAGGTGATAGATCATAGGGGGTGATCGGTGATGGAGTGATCTACCTGACGGGCTCCGTCTTTAGCCGCCATGGTTCCGCTCTGGACTGACGAGCTCCGTCATTAGCCATACGGGTACGCCATTTAAAAAAAGGAAAAAACTTTTTTTTTGAGTGAGTTTTTATTTTTAAAAAATATAAAAAATTAAAAAGGGCAGAAAAAATAGGGGAAAATGTGTAACTGAGATTTGTCAATTAGTTTTCATCTTAATTGTAGTTTGCAAATGAACATTTATCTACTAATAATTAGTAAGATACAAGAAATAAATCAACAGAAAACACGCATCATGCGCCAAAACTATTGGCCGTGTAGTTTGTAGGATTTAATATTTATTATTTAGTTTTTATGTTTTAAAATAGTTTTAACTAGGGTTATGTTAGTATTTTCTAAGCCATGTGTACAACACACTTAAGTCTTTCATTTATCCTTAATTCCCTAATTGTTAAGCCTGATACTGTTCATTGAACAGTACAAAGTTTTGAAATGTATATAAGTAATGTGTAGGATTTAATGCTTTAAGTTTGTAGGATTTAATGTTTTAATTTGTAACATTTAATTTAATGTTTTAATTTGTAGAATTTAATATTTTATGTAATGTTTTTATATTCAATGGAATTTGGGTTTTTTAAAAGAAAAGAAAAGAAATTGTAATGTGGTATAGGGTAGTGTGGTATAAGATGCCAATAAAATTTAAAAATATGATATAAAAAGGTAAAAAAAAATAAGATGATATAAAAAAATTAGTTGAAAATATGATATGAAATGCAGTGTGTGATATGGGTATTTGTGAACACAATTCACTTTGTTACATGATTTCATTTCCAGCTGGCATTGCATAAATTCCAGCTAAAACCGCTTTCCTCGTTTCGTTCACCTTAAAAAAAGGGACCGTCTATTCACACCCCCCCTTTTCTATTTACACACCGCACATACGCCCCGTATACATCCTGATGGGGCCTCAATAGGTTTTGACGACCCGTATCCTTTGAGATGGGGCGTATATGCGGTGTGTAAATAGAAACCTGTGCAAAGATTAAAAAAAAAAACCTGTGCAACCTTGAGGCCCCGTCTAGACAAATACGGGACGTATTATACACGTGTAATTCCAGAATGTCAGGAATTTACGCAGAGAATGTCAGTAATCATTGACTTTCTATTTACACACCGCATATACGCCCCATCTCAAAGGATACGGGTCGTCAAAACCTATTGAGGCCCCATCAGAATGTATACAGGGCGTATGTGCGGTGTGTAAATAGAAAAGGGAGTGTGTGAATAGACGGTCTCATTATTAATTTGCATAATAGAAAGAAAAAAAACCCCACCAACTAATTAATGTTGGGGTAAGCAGAGTCTCAGCCAATGAAAGTGATGTAAGGAGGGGGTACGTGTGTATTGAATAATTAATATTAATACACGCATGACATTTGGCCCAATCTTTAGAGAATCGCATTCCCTCCAATCAGATGAAGGCACTATTCTTTTGCTTTTTTTGATGTTTCAAAGACTGTCCATCTGTCCCTTATTTATATTCTGATATTTCTCTTTTTGGGCTCTATCCCATAATTAAACTTAACGGGGATAAATTATTTTTAGCTTTGATGTTGACACTCCAACTAATATACATTACATACTAACATACATATACATAAGAGAAGCCTATTTCCTGATCAGGAATTCGAGTTTTACCCTAGGCATATTTAAGGTGGTCACAGGTATTTAATTTTCACATATGCTGGGTCTGGATGAGTTTTTCCCTCCAGATTTCTGGGTGATAGGGATTTCTCATCGAGGGGTTTAAATTGGGGGCAAAGGGGCTCTCTAACGAGTAATCCACACCTTTCAAAAAAAAAAACCCATATATATAGCCTACAACTTTATACTTATGTCGGGTTCATTACTTATTAAAACAGATTAAATAGGCTAATCAGCCGGGCCTGCATGAGATTAATTGCTTTATACTTCACTTGGTTTTATATAATGAATCTATATATAATGCAAATTAAAACATATAACTTATTTATTTTGACATAATTAATGAGAAAAGAAAAACAAATTAATAATTCGGGAATTGAAGAAGGGCTTAGTTTGCTTCGATCTGAAGCTGAGATCGAGTCATAGTACCTTAACTTTCTTTTGGAACGGCTTAAACTTAATTTATTGAAACTAGCTAGATCAGTAAGATATATATATATATATATATATATATATATATTTGAGGCCAGAGATATGTTGTACGTACCTATCATGTGGTTTTCTGATCATGAAAACAAATTACAAAATACATATAAGAGCCGCTAATTTGCTAGAGAGCTCCCTCGCAGAATAGATCCCCAATTTAAATCCCTTCGATGAGAAAACCCCTATCATCTAGAGTTCTGGAGGGGAAAACTCACACAGGCCCACCATAAGTGGAAATTAAATACCTGTGGTCACCCCCAAATATGTCTAGGATAGGACTCGAGCTTAAGACCTTTTGAGAGGAAACAAGCCTCCTTACCACTAGACCATTTGGTGATGGTTGGTTTTTGAATATCTAATATCCGCTATTACAATCAAGTTAGGGGGAATATATATATATATATATTTTAAGAGAAATGATAAATCCTCCTAAAAGAATAGCCTAAAAATCCTCCTAACCACAAGATGATGACATGTGAAAAAATTAAGGGATAAAATTAGGAAAGAGATTTAGTGGAATCCACATGTCACCATCTTGTGGTTTTAGGAGGATTTTTAGGCTAATTTTTAAGAGGATTTATCATTTCCCATATTTTAATTTCAATAATCCATTTTAATCTAAAATCAAAGATGTGACAACCTCAAACACCTTAATCGTATCGAATCACCAATTGTGGATCATTGATTGGCTATTTTATTTGTTAGGTAAAGCAAAGGACTAATGACAAAATTCAACTCTATGATAATAATCAAAACATATGGTTTGAAAGTCCTCATTAAGTAGTCATTAGCCAATACCTTATACAATATTTATTTATTTATCATATAAAGTATAAATATAAATATAAATAATAATAATAATAATAGTATAATAATTTTAGTACAATGAAGCTTATGTCATAAACAATTGTAGGTTGGTAGGTTTTATAAGATATATCAGCAAGATGTAGACTGTATTTGTATATAGAGCTAGCTAATTAAGTTGAAATCCCCTCAGCAACAAACATAAAACCTAGCTAGTTGCAAACAAATACTAGCTAGCTAGTCAATAAGATGACGCCACTTTAGCCTTTTCCTTTTTATTATTTTTTTATTTTTAGTGTACGTGGTATATGAATATATATATATATATATATATATATATATATATATATATATATTACTAATTAATCAAATATTTTCTTTTGATGAGTCATGCAGTTGATATGACTTTTGAAAACGATGAGAATGTTATAGTAATGATATATAAGGAGGGAATATGAGTGTACGTTAAAGTAACTACAATAGTTATAAAAGATGGATGATGAATTGAAAATCGATATCCTAGATGATGGTACGTGTACGTGTATAGCAGTGACTTCTAGAGGTGCATTGAAACAATTAAACAACAGAATATAGTACTACTCAAAGATGTAGAACCAATGACCATTGGATTCTATAGATCGAGTAAAGACACTAAAAATGGTGTCTCAAGTTTAGCCGATTAATGACACTTCACAATTATTTGTAATTTGTGCTGTGTCAGATATATCATTCTCCTATATATATATTTTTTTCCCGAAACAAATTTCCCACTATATGATATTATATACCTATTTCTATACCAGCACACACCAACCACAATTATATTTTGTGTCAAAGCTTTAATGTACCGGCCATACATATATATTTACATATAGTCGCATGGTAAAAATGCATCTTCACTTCCTCCTATATATGTTAAATAAATGACTGGAAATTCATCATATCGCGACCTAAATGTCGATTACTACCCTCTTTTCTTCTATATTTTCAGGTACGTTCAATTCGTTATAGCTACGTAATTAAATCGATCTACCATCATATAAGTTTTCCGCAGTTTTTATCTCTACACATTCTACATGCTTACAATAACTTTTTTTCCTAGCTAGTTACTCTAAATTCTTTCACAGTGTAATTAAATTAATTAAGCTAGGAAATTAAAGTTTCCGCAGCTAGCTAGACTTATATATTGTTGTACGTATCTCTATGACACGTCAAAAAAAAATTTAGTTATTGTCAACAACGTACAAACAACAAAGGTGTATATTATATACTTTCTATATATATATATATATTATATATATATATATATATATATATATAAATACATATTGTCAGTACGTATTAATTTTTGTAAGGACATGATGTTACAAAAACCATATATTACATTAGCAAGATAAACATATAAGAAATGCATCTTGATCGATCTTAAGAAGCTAGCAATTGAAATCTCTAGTTTTAAGATCACAAATATTATACTTAATTATTGTCGCTTGATCCAAGCAACTAAACAACCATTAATTTTCTTGCTGTTTAACATTGTTACAGATTTAATGTTTCAAATTATATATTATCATATATATATATATGCAGATGTCCAAAAAAATATTGAACATATATCAAGTTGGATGTGTTCAATATTTTCTCAATAATGTTATATATGCACCCGGCCACCATTTTTTTTAACTGCCCGGTTAAGCAATTACCTGGTTCGGAAATTTGATATGATTTTGATGGATCACTCGAGCTAATTTACTTACTAAAACAAGGGTCCCAAGCTCAAAGCAGCTTTAACATCAAGCCGCCATGCAAAGTCACCGGAATCCATCTTACAAACATCACAAGGCACCACCATCATCTGCATCTTCTTTTCCGATGATAACGACGACGTCCTGTACTCAATTCTCACCCTGCATGATAAAGCTGGGAAATATTTCGCAACAATCGATTTTTCAACTTTTACCACAAGATAAACAGCCACCTCATGACTACTACTACCAGCTGCTGCTGCTTGATCAGGATTCAGATCTAGCATCCTCCGGTAGGCTTGATTAACCCACACCACCTCTTGCAGGTAACCGTTAGATACAAAAGCGGGACAACTATCTGTCTCTAGATTCCTCCATATCTCATCATCTGTATATCCTAAAAGCCTCCGATCTTCACACGTACCGGTCACATATTCCATGGTGATCCATGATTCGACAACCTTCCGTTGTCGAATCTCCATCGCCATAGTCAGATCTACTCCATGCACATGATCTGAAAACGTCTCTTGTTTCTCGGAATCTAATATAAGATTGTCCATATTCATATTCATATTCATAATACCTTTGTGGCAAGCTGCAGCTGGTACACCAAAACTGATCCAGTTAGACACTTTCTCTAACGGATCTGTACTTACATCTTCACTAGTAGTATTTCCTCCATTGATTCTATCTAAATCTAACCGCCAGCTGTTGCTGCTGCTTTCGTTTGTATGCGTGTTTTTCTTCTTTTTTACTCTTACGTACTTTCTCTTCACTCGCTTCCTCCCGTCCATCGTCGGAGACACACCGCCGGAACTCTCGGCGGTTACCGGTTTCGGAATGATCGGACGGAATCTCAACATGATCTGATCGATAAGCCTAATATTATCAGGCTTCATGTCAACCACGCGCCTATTATTAGCTTCATCGGCCATAACCAAACCCTAACTAACTAAGATAGATATAGTTTTTTCTCTCTCAAATAATAAACCGGAAATATGCCCCCGGGGCAGATGATAATAGTAATGATAATCATCATATAAAATAAAAAATAAAAAAACGAAAAAATGGGAAAAACTGGTCGCCGGTGTGTTGAAGTACACGTGTCTAGGGCAACAAATAATGGAATATGATTGGTTATTTGGAGATTTTTACTGGGCCCACAAAAAGCGTGCGAGGAAGGTGATTGGTTGGATATAATAGGTGGATTGACACGTACCGGAAAAGCACTTCCCCATAGGTAAAAGGACACGTATGTGTTTTTTTCTTTCTGAAATAAAGTGATGAGTGTTTATTTGTCAGATATGAGACGCGTGTCCCCTGTCATCTTTTTTCAAATCTTTTTCATCTTCTTTACGCGCTTAATTAAGTGCGTGCGCGCGTGAGTGAGTACAGTGACTTTAATTTTTTATTTCAGCACATTCAAAATTTAGAATCTTTGTTTTGGTTTTCTTTCTTTTTTCTATACCAATGAAATTGACCCTACTCTTTGATTTTTCATCAATCTATACACCACCTTATTTTATTCGTGAATTGTTAAATATATTTTAAAGAGAAATGCTAAATATACAAACAACTTATAAACAAATTTTTACAAATTGAGTTGTCACCAATAAAATTAAGTGAGAGAATGATGAAAGAAAATAAAACCTGAAATCTAATTGGTCCACCTAATTTACCACATGAGTTTGTAAAGATTTGTTTGTAATTAGTTTGTATATGTAGCAT
>JAOXNX010000026.1:8230218-8245810 GCA_028566075.1 Solidago caesia | reverse complement strand
CTTCGGGTTGCACCCTTACTTGTAGTCGACCCAACATCTATCTATAGGTATGCAAGAAAACTCACCTCCAATGCGACCACAACCAATCCAAGATAACCGCAAGATCACAAATATCCACATTGCTTTCAACCTAGCAATTAATTACAACACATACATGTGGTTATCTTTCACAACAATACCATCTAGCCATAAATCACTAGTTCCCCTTTTTACTCAATTTATCACATCATGCTATCGAGTAATCTTACCATTTCAAAATCTCATTTTCGTTATTATCACCATTACCATCTCAATATGGTTATCACTATACATTCAAAATCATCATTTTTCACTCTTTGGTCAACAAGCCATCAACAACAATAATACCACAATGTGGTTTCATTACCATATCATCAAAACATCATTTTCATCAAAACACATACATAAGATCATCTTCATCATTTTCACTAGCCAACCCAATTCTCATGATTCCCATTAACCCATTTTCACACATATTTACTATGGGATTTTACTCAAATCACCATTTCTCATATTACTAGCTTTTCATACAACATAACATTATCTTTACCATAATTTCTCATTTTAATCAACATTTAACCCATTACACTTACAATCACACTATTGCTAGTAACCTCATAATCAATCTCTATGGAAAACATCATAATTTATCCTTTCCATAAAAACCCCCAAATCTTATGGGTTACATGAACCCTAAAATAAAAATCCCTTGAATTTAGAAATGAAATTACCTTGTAATTGAACTTAGGATGGAAAGGATGAAAACCACAAAACCTTCTTCTTCTTCTCCTTCTTCTCCCACGATCCAACCCACACACACCCACTAAACTTTCTCACTTGATATTATTAAGAAAAGATGTAACTTGATTCTTGAATATTTGTATTGTGATGAGATGATGATGCCAAAGTTTAGAAGAAATTATTGGAATGGATTTTAGGGAAGAAGATAGATAGATGAGTGGAGTGTAAGTGTGGTAAAAATCATCAACAAGTATGGGGGGGAAGACTTTATATGCCCCGGCTTTGAACCAAAATAAGTGGGTATTATACCCGCTATCCACTAAAGTTCCAACTAATAACTATTCCTTTCTCAAAATGAAATACTAGGAACTTATTTTAAAGATAAAACTACAATTATAGATATTTTATTACTTTTTAAAATCTTGGGGTGTTACACCTAAGAATTAGTTTTGTTAGAAAGTGTATTAAGAGTAAAATAGTAAAGTCAATATTATATTTTTGAAAATAGACTGTATTTTAGGACAATATATAATTAAAAACAATAACCAAAAACATAATAAGTTTTAATCTTCCGTAATGTTGTTAGATCTTGAAATATCATGTTCTTTTTGTTTATAACTTCAAACGTGAATATCATACTTCTATTGACATGAAATATGAAATCTTTTTCATGTAAGCTCAGAGACGGATTTAGAAAATGAAATTATAGGAGGCAAAAAAAATATTCTTTAGACTATGGGGAGTAGGGCATTCCAAGGAAGCCCCAAACTCCCTTCCATTCGACATGTGGCGCCAACTAAGCAAGGGGGCTTTCTTCCTCTTTTTTTTGGAGTAGGGCGTTCAAAAAAATAAATAAATTGTTTATACTAAAAAACAAAAAGCTGCATGTGGGAAACAAAAGGCTGCATGTGGTCATCCATTCTAAACAAAAAGCTGCTTAAAAAACAAAAAAAAAAAAGGTACCTTTTTGCAGGAGAGATTAGCGTTCCAAATATAACGCGACAACTATTTTCAAGCCCCAGAACGCCTCTTTGATCCCTGTAGCAGGCGTTCCTAGGCGTGGTGGAGGCATCCTCGGTGCTTTTTGGGCGTTCCATCGAAAGAGGAGGCCTTGCTCCGTATAGCCTTAATAACAACACATTTGACGTATTACCAAAAAAAAAACTAATAACAATATTACAAATATTTGAGCAAAACATTATCACAAAACCAACTTTTCATAGACACAAAATTAACTTCTATTTTACAAAAAGAAACAAAAAAGAAAAGAAGCAACAAAACAATTTTATCTTAAGCAAACAAATACATTTTATGATTGTCTTCTATCTTTTTCCAACTTTTGAAATCAAAACGTTATATTTTCGTCACGAATATGTCATATGTGTTTATTAATTACATAACAATAACAATACAACAATTCAATAGAAACAACATAATGTAGATTTAGAAAATACAAGCAATTTTATTTCAGTTTTAGTAGTGTTTAATTTTTTTAGAAAAACTAAAAGTGATTTAACTTTTGTACATGTAGTATGAGAAGACCATAGGTTTATTAAAGTATTAAACTTAAATGTCTCGTTTGAAGGCTTTTAAATTGGGTTGAAAAATGAGGGCACCTAATATTATACTAATCAAAGTTTATGTTTCCTTAATATAAAAAGACACAACAAATCAACAATAAATTCTTGAAGGGTTTTCTGTGTTCTGGTAGTGAAATGGGCTGGAGTGGCCAACATTCATAGGCTTGAATTTCACAAACTAGGAGCATGCAGAGCTAAGATGACTGCTGCTCATAGTAACAATCATATTCTAGAGTCATTTTATAGATAAAATGATAGAACATTTTTGTTATTAATTATCTTTCAACACCTTTTATAATCATTTACTTCCAACAGAGTAATTAGTTTACTGAAAGCGTCTACATGAAATGTATAATACATTTCCAGGAACCCCTAAAAGTACAACGCCAAGCCAAAAAACTGCCTATTATGCACTTCTTGTTGAATTGTGGCAACTGCAAATAGAGATTCAAGAGCAATATAGATTGCTAAACTAGTAAACTTCCTTTCTCAAAAGTCTGCCATAAATAACGTTCGAAGGTGAGGTATGAGATTGCCCATTAGCCTGTAAAAAGGTGCTAACAAAATCTATAACAACATTCTTGTATTATCATTTTGTGCCATCGGTCAAGCCTTCGTGAACTGCATGAATATATGCTAATAGCTACCTTGAAACCAAGCAAAGAGCATGTGATGCACCAACGGCTACCGAAAGAACTTTGTGGGAACCCAAACCATCATCATCTTTAAGGAACTTAACTTCTATTGGAAAAGGTTGTATCTCTGGCACACCGGGAACCCCTAATTGACCATCCTTTGCATTCCCCCACATGTACAACTTACCATCATCTGCATATCCCAACAACTTCAGTCACCTTATACATGCTATAATCAATCTATACACTCAAACTAAAGACATATTTCTAAAAAAAGTAAATAAATTATTAAGGGGACTGTTGATTATTTGAGCTTTGGTTTGTAGTTCGGCCATTTGGGTACTACTTAGCTATAAATAACGTAAGCTAAAAGCAAGATATATCTAAAATCCTAATGAAAGTAAAGGGTAGTCAGGGAATTCGTATACTTTACCAGTTACAGCGGCTGATGAAGAACCTCCACAAGCAATATGAACAACTTTCTCAGAAGCTAAAGACTCAATAACCGAGGGAACAGGCTGATTCTGGGTAGAAAAGTGCCCCAACTGTCCATGTCCACCATACCCCCAAGATAGTACCCGACCTTCATCTTTAAAATCAGAACAAAAATTAATGAGAAGTTACAATTTCTGCCCTAGCTAAAAATATCATAATCTGCATTTAGCATACCAGTTAAAGCAAGAGAGTGATATCCACCACTTGCTATTTGAACAATACGGACACCCTCCAGACCAGGAATAGGCTGAGGTTTCCAGCCGCCTACTCGATTACCTCTTCCAAGCTCATTATTTGAATTTGCTGCATAAAACATAATCAATTTTTACTGATGTAATATTTGTACAGAACTCTTATTTATCAACAGAAAGATGCACATTACGATCTTGGATAATTTCAACAACTATTTGATGAATAAGCATTGCCCAATTCTTACCACCCCAGCTCCACAATTGGCCATTGTCAGCAATCACAGTAGTGAAGAAACCACCACATGCAACAGAAACAACAGGCACTGGTAATGCTTTCACTTTGGAAGGTATACTAAGTCCACCAACTTCATTTGGACCACGACCAGGACCAAGCCCAAGTCTGCCTTCCCCTTCATCTCGTCCCCAAATATATAGTTGACCTAGATTGACCATGCACAAAGCAAGATAAAAATGTTAGTGCAATGAACCTAATAAAATAAATAAATTATAACTTTTTATAGTAAAATACCAGCAACGAAGGTAACCATTGGTATGTTACAATTTTCTTATTAGAAACTATTCGATCACCTGCTTCAGTGATTGCAGCAGTGTGTGTGCCACTAGTTGCAATATGAGCAATCTTTCCCTCCCAATTGCCTTCTACTCTTTTAGGAGACAGTTCTCTAGTATAAACAGAATGACCAAGCGCACCAAACCCACCATAACCCCTGTAAACTTCATTATAAATCCGCAAAAGAACATCATTTGATGGAAACACAAACATAACAAATCCATTTCAGAGGCTCAAAAAATCAATTCGTTACCCGATCATTAACAAGAAACTACATTGATCAGAGGCTCATCAAATTTGTTTTGATGGTTGAGCTTTCTTGGGGAAAACATGTGTACTGCTAGTAGCAACCAGCTTATGTGCTGCCAAGGGTTTTTTGGCTTATGTTTTATTTTTTGAGCTCATTAAACTTTCAAGTCCCCATATTAATAAGGAGCCACGGACTTCTTCCTTTCCTTCCTGATACGTCTGGTTCCCATTAACAGCTTCTAGTCCCATCTTCTGATGAATTATAATAAGCGAACTAATTATTCAAGAATGGCATTTTGCCTCTCTTCAGTCCTTAACTTTCACAACTAATTTGTTATAATGTTTATACTAAAAAAAAGGGTAGATGGAGGGAACCCTCTGATCTCCGGTACCTTAGCGGTACCCGCTCACAACCCGCATTGCTACTGCACCGGTGAAACACCTATTTACCATAAATCCCGCATGTACGAGGCTCGCAAGATTCAAACCCTCGCTCAAAGGTTTCGCATGAAGGACCTAAGGGAATGGTGGCGGTACCAGTTGATCTATGATCAATTGTTTAATGTTTATACTATCCATCCTAACAAAACATGTTTTAAAATCTCAACTTTTGTTTCAAAAATTATTTTTTGGAATGCAGCTGATTTTATTTCAAAGCCATACAGCACCCAAATGTACAAGCCTAAAAGGCAATTTTGTTTCAATGTTTTATTTCTGTAGTTTGGATGGAACAGAAAAATTAAATGAAAATTTAGTTTTTGGTTAGGAAATTTTGTTGCTGTGAATTCGAAGAGAAAGAAAACAAAATCTGGAAAATTGTTTGGGGAAAAAGAAATTTGGTTTTACAATTAAATAAAACATGGTGAAATTGATGGGAGGAAGTAACGTAAATAGGTGGAGATGACGTGAAATTACCATAAAACCCTTGGAAGGTGCTACTAGCAGCACACATGTTTTCTCCTTCTTGTATTTGTTTGACAAAACATTGATGTAAATTATCTTAAGTTGTTAACGGGATACCAAAAAATATTGGGATTTGAAAAGATTGTTGCATGGCACATAAAAGCAATTCTAGTAACAGGTGATATGTTCCGTATACCGATATTAGTCTGACTATGAATTTAACTAAAAGTGAGGGTGAGGAACTATAAAAGAACTGATTCACTAGGTTATTATTTTATTAAAGCTCTCAGTAGTATTAATACGCCATGAATCAACATACATTGATCTTCCTCCAAAAGGCACTTCTAATTGGACAGTAAAGCCCAATTAAATTCAACTAGATCAGATACAAACAGAAAAGTGTTGGTCATTTTGAGCAATTGAGTGAATTTAATAATGACAATTGAACTACAACAACAACGATACCGAATCCTGTCGGGGGCGGGATATTGGGGAGGTGAGACGTAGACAGTTATACCTCCACCCTAGGGTAGAGGGACTGCTTTGAGGAAGACCTCCAGCAAGAGTGTGTGGATGTATATATGTACCACGTATATATGTGTGTTTCTGTCAGTGTGAGCGTGTGTGTGTATGCTAGTATATGAATATATGAAAATATAGAATATATGAGTAAAAGAGTATAAGCTTGCAAGGATTTAAGCACAAACGCATATCAGAAAATATCAGCATACGCAAGTCTATGTACAATGCATGCTACAATACTTATAACTAAATATATATTTGTATTTGTATCTCGATACCTAAAAGTGGGATGATATATGAAGAAAACTTGTCAATATTGGGAAGCTTGATTCTAAAAGGTAAGAAGGGTCCTGGAAAGAGGGAAGAGGAAGGAGGCACAAGGAAAAGGAGCACACATCATGCATACATGGCACATGGGTTTCACAAAAATGCTTAAAGGCGCAAACAATAAGACTACTAGATTTTAACTCACATTAATGTTGTGTACAAGGATCCATGGTTATACAACTATACATTTACATACAATCTATGCGCATACAAGCATATAAACGAGCATAGGGACACAAATAATGAGACAATTAACTTTAAACTTACATTATTAACATTTTTTCACTACCATACATTATTAACATTAGCGACAAGTATCGCTACAATACTGTAAACAGAAGATGCTGAGTCTATGACTTTGAAAGTGTGACTGAAAAGTGAGAACTGTGAAACAATTCATACATATCGCAGGTCAGAATAACAGAGGAGAATAAGAATAAACAAGAAAGAACAGAGGAGAAGCAAAAGAACTGCCTGGAAAGTTGGAAGCATTGCTAGGCAAACTATTAACACAGGTTTCACTAATAGATGCTTTGAAAAAGCATTAACATGCGCCCTGGCAGAAAGAGGCAAAAGTGTATGCCTTATGAAGATCGCCGGACCCAGGTACACCTGGTGCTATTACATGAACCCTCATGCGCTGCAGGACTGAAAGCACACATTTTTGAACCAAGTCTAGAAGTGTTTAGTTGAAGCGACAAAACTTTCTAGGTTGAAATAACCCATTATCTAATGCTTAAATGATTCATGGCTAACTTCAAGAGTGAAGTATTTCATGAGCTTTGTAACCTAAAAATGCAAGGTGAGCATCGAGAAGAGTATAAAAAGTTTCTTACAACTACTGTTTTAGTGTTTTGCTTGATCTATGTTCCAAGATGTTTGTTGTTATTTATGTTTATGTATTATCATCTATTCATCTTGCAAAACAGAATATAGAAAATTACTATTTGTTGGGTTCTTTTTAGGATACAAAAAAAAAAAGTTTGGTCAGACTGGTGGTGACATTTCGATTGTGTCTGTCAGGTGTTAACTATTACAATATGTGAATTAGGTGGCAGCTATACATTTTATAGGCTTTACCATCTAATGTGATGATGTCAAAGTAAGTCAGCGGAATAGGATGAGATATATAATCTTATAGCTCAAAGATTTCACATAAGATGTAACTTCGCTTTACAAGCTGCAAGTATTCTAACATAATTTAATATCCTAGTTTATGTTAAGCTAAAGTTCCATTATTTAACCAATTCCCATCGTTTGCATCTCCATCACCATCACTTCATAAAATTGTAACACATATGGCTACAAATGGAAAGACCTAAACTAAATAACCACGGGCATTTTTATGTAATTATGTTTGTCTTCATATGTGTTTTTGTATTTATATCCCCAACCAAGTCAAATAAATCAAAGATTGTGTGAAAACAATAGAAATAAGTATACATACTTTAACAAGGATAATATGGCATGGTATTATCAATCATGCGCACTTGATGTATCCTATTATAGTACAAAAGTTTAGCGTTCAATGTTCGATACTACTCTTCTAACCAGCAGGATGCAATTTGATCGGTTGTACATGAGCCAGATAACTTTCTCCGAATTGGTTTTAGGGCTTAATATTCTTAAAAATTCAAACAAATTACATAATGGTATCAAGGAATTAAAATTCCTAGTATAGTTTGCTTTTTTAATAATCAGATTGATGAATGCAACATTGCAACTTCATTGATTGTACTGATCTTACTTTTCTAAGCATCATTTCTTCAGCACATTTCTTTTCACCTGATTTGTTCTCCACAATTGATAAGTCTGCAAATCCTAGGATTCTACCACTATAAGCGCACGAACTTTTCTCATATCAAGGATCATTAACATAATTTTTATAAGTGTAAGCAACAAATTATTACTTAATACATTTCTCTTTTGCATTACGGAAGGAGCTTCATGAGCACTACGCGTAGCTAGATGCACACTAGATTTACCAGCATGATAACGACATAATTCAACTGAAACAACTAAATTGTATGTTACACATTTGAGATCTATTATCAAAGTTTAAAGGACTTTGGGATGAAAATGATGCTCTAGAGGAACCATACTATATCAAATTATTACTTAATACATTTCACTTTTGCATTACGGAAGGAGCTTCAAGAGCACCACGCGTAGCTAGATGCACACTAGATCTATCAGCATGATAACGACATAATTCAACTGAAACAACCAAATTGTATGTTGCACATTTGAGATCTATTATCAAAGTTTAAAGGAGTTTGGGATGAAAATAATGCTCTAGAGGAACCATACTATACTCATGTCCCTGCACAGTGAAGCTACAAAAACCACTGATGGAAGAGAACTGAAAAAAAGGCTTCTTCAATTTCTCCAAATGAAGCAAACCAAGAGAAGAACGTGAATTCAACAAAGTCACATTCTGGTCCTACTGTCAAAAAGAGGGCCATAGCAGAGAAGAATGCTACAAATTAGTAGGCTATCCACAAAATCATCCACTCGGTAACAGATTTCAATCACAAAAGCAGCATATAAGAGACAATGCTCCACAAAAGCAACATGAAAGTTAATGCTGTAGGACAGAAACAAGCATTTAACAATCCATCAGTCATTCATAAAGCACAAGGAGCAGTTGTATTTGCTAAAATGAACCAATTGCAGAATCAAGTCAACCAATTCAGCAATGTTATTTGAAACAAAAAAACGTCAACATCACATGGCTGGTACTTCCATTCTTATACTCTCTACTGTCTAATAATACTTGGATTATAGAGAACGATGCAGCAAATCGCATATCAATCTCACTCACACAAATGCACTATGGTACTACACCATACTACTTCATATCTACCAAATGACCATGCCATTTCTATCTATACCATGGATCCGTATGTATTAATCCACACCTCACTCTTCATGATGTTTGGCACATACCATCCTACAATTACAATTGAAGTGACACCAAATTACTTAAAGCTCATTCATATCAGAAATCTCTCTCTCTCTCTCCCTCTCTCTCTCACACACACACCACCCCTAGATTAATATAAAGAAAAAATTTGATACAAAATATGCAATTGGTGTTACAAGTATAAATTAACCCTAGATTTAATGTGCAATTAAAGGTTTCTGGATTCTTCAATTCAACAGTGTGAAACACTTATGGAAAATTTTCTGATATTAACTGGAGGATTGTTAATCTTCTATTTTCACAACCGTAGATCCAAATCGAGAATTCTACTAGCTTTGAGTGAAAATTCTGTGCAGAGGTTTTGGCATATACAGTGACAAATATTTTGTAAAGAAGCTTGCCAACAACTCTCATGTAGAGAAAAGGGCAGTCAGGAGTTTGAGCATCATGAATATGTTACATAGAGATGTTAGGATGTCTGGACTCTGGAGTTTAAGAAACCCAATTCATCCAGCAAGTCAATAGCATACTAGTGTTTGTTCATGGTAATGGTAGGCTGGTAGCATTAGTGCGAATGATTTTAATGCCAAGGGAGTCAAATTTGGTGTTCCCAAATCTTTGATACATAATTAGTCATCATTAAAAAATTTAATTAGAATGATCTTTGAAAGATGGAACCTTCCGAAAATAATATCCTCGTCATAACCATGTAAGTCATTACCACTGTATGGTCTACTTGTTAAAGCACATTTAGGAACTTTTTTGACTTTGCACGCCCCGGGGATGGTCATATACACCTTGTCATTGCTATATCCATGCAAAACTCGGTACACGCATGACCCAATTACAACATATTGGAATATTATTGGAAGGTAGATCACTGAGTACCAGCATGTGATTAGCTTCCAAAGCTTATACATAATTCTCGATTGCCCCAACCCATCAATCGCCTTTTAGTTTATAGGTGTGTTATCCAATGACATTATCAACGAAACAAACAAATCTGGATAGTAGAAGATAGATGATACTAGGAAACAAAGTTGGTATATGATGATATTTATGTACAATTGGAATTTTTGATGGTAGAAAATTGATAGGAATTGTGGCAACAGAGAATGAAATAAAAGCTTTAAAAACAGTGACAAGTGGGAAAATCTACCACCTAATAAGATGCCCATAGGTTGTAATTTTGTGTATGGGATTAAAGATAAAGTTGATTGTTCCATTAAATAAATAAAGGCTATACTTGTTGCCAATGAGCTTTCACAAAAAAGTGTGAACTAATCAAGTGAAACCTTGCTCTAGTTGACAGCATGGTTAGTATTCGCGCCTTGAAAATTTCTCCCAGTTTCTATAGACACGTGCATCAACTTGACATCAACAAAACCTCACATGGAGATCTCATTCAAGAGATCCATATGACCATTCTTAAGGTTGCCAAAGCTTCTACTTCTTTTAACAAGGTATGTAGAGTTGTAGACTAAAAAGCCCTTTAATGGTCTTAAACAATTAAACATCCAGTGGTTTGCCAAGTTTACCTCTTTTACCATAGGCTAATGGATACATTTGAAGTTTTGTCCAGAAATCTTTCAAACAAAAAGCTTGCATTGGTAATCTATTTTGATGGTGAAACAACATAATATGACCTCGAGTTGTTGGACGAAATGGGTGTCTTTAACTCCAAATCAGAAACTACCCAAATGAATCCTAACATCCCTCTACATATTCACGATGGTCATACTTTAATGACTTCTCTCTCTAAACATAGAACGTTGTCAAGCTTCTCTACCATGCCATTAGTAAACGTAATCTATCTTATGCAACTCAAATTCTTAGCAAACTAGTTCATTTCCCCACTAAAAATCATATGAAAGCCCTCCTAAGAACAATGACCTACATCAAGCTGTCACCTGCAAGGTCTCTTCCTTCCTTCCTTCCTTCAATGATAGTGATACTCAACTAACATCATCTTATATTGTAACCAACACTCATGTGCAAAAGCACAGGTCGCTCTGTTTCTAGCACACATATCTTTTTTGGGCTCTTCTCTCATATCTTGGCATTCTAAACACGAGTCCTTAATGTCAAGGTCTTAACTAAGCCCGAATACCAAGCCATCTCAAGGATCTCAATCTTCCTAATCGTTAAACAGATTCCACTATTTTGTGAGGTCAACTACCTCCAAAGCTTCCATAAAAGTTGTATGGATCAATTTTCACCTTACATACACTCTCCATAACTTCTATAACTACCAATTTTAACATTTCAGTAAAACTTTACTAGATATTCTACATTTCTCAACTTTCTCTCTAACTCAATTACATTCTTGATTCATCACAAAACTAAACCTGTATTACTGTAATAACTACCAAGTATAACTTAAAGACAACATGCGAATTAAAAATTCCATGTTTATTCATTCAATTAGGCCATATATTATGAATCAACAAGCAAAAAAACAAAGTCCCTGAAAAAAACAACTGACCATGAGAAAACATCACCAGCCGTATCAACCGCAACAGAATGTAGTCCACCAAGAGCAACACTCTTTACATTTCCCAAATTCTCATTAATCGTCGGTCGAAAAACAGTGTTTTCATGACCAAACCCTAGTCGACCACCATCACCTTTGCCCCAAATCCATAACTTGCCATCAATCACCACACCAGAATGAAACAGGCCACACGCAATGCCAATTTGTAACCGATCATCGTCTCCGTTACGACACGATGGAATGAGGCGGAAAGAGTGCTGTGAGAGAATGAGTGATGAAATGGGTGATGGGTATATTTGGGAATCTTCTTTCCCAGTACCTAGTTGACCGGAAGACCCACGCCCCCATGAAAGTAGCTGCAGTGTGACGGTTTTATCGGTGGTGGTGTCCGTGGTGTTGTATAATATTGGGAGTTTGTTGGCGGTGGTGGCTGTGGTGGTGAATGTACGACGGAGTTGCCGGAAGGCCATTTTTGGATTTGGGGTTTTGAGGGGTTTATGTGTGAAATAAAAATCATATAAATAAAGAGTTAATAATGGGCAACTAGGAAGTTCCACGTCGCGGGAGCTCGACTATCGTATTGATACGGTTTTGTTATGTTAGTGTAATTGCGTTGAACTTACAACTGCCTAATTAAAAATAACTATGTCATGGATAAGTTTGCTCAAATGTTTGTGAAATCAAATATATATTTATTAAATATATTTATGTAATGGCAATACCACATTAGGTTCCATCTGCACAACTATATATTTATTTTGTGCAAGAAAACCAAAACTCAAAAAAGAAGAAGAACAAAGAAGTTGAATGAAAGTTTCCAATATATTAGTTAGAAACCACAAAAAAAAAAAACTATGCAAAAAATCAAGGATAAAACCCCGAAAAAAACCCAAACGGGGTGCGACTTAGCGAAATCCAAACGATGGTGTGAAGGGTGAGGTGGCGAAATCGGAGCAAATAAGCTGAATGAAAGTTTCCAATATATTAGTTGGAAACCAAAAGAAAAAAACAGCGGAAGAAACCAAGAACAAAACGCGAAAAAAAACCCAAACAGGATGTGACATGACGAAATTCAAACGGCAGTACAGGGCGCGTTGTGATGAAATCAGAGCGTTGGAAGGCTGGTGTTATTATTCACATCCATACCTTTTAATAAAGGTAGTAATTTTGTTCAACCAAACCAAAAATAAAAAAAAAGAAAAGAAAAAAAATGAAAAACACAAAAATAAAATGAAAAAATAAAACGGCGTATGACGTGGCAAAATCTGGATTATGCAATTTTGTTTCATCCTCATTATTGAAGTTACTCGGTTTTTCACATCAACCCATTCAACTTAAAAATCAATATATATTTATTTAAAGCATTAATAAGTTTGCATTATCGAATACATATATTTAATTTGTTCAACAAAACCAAAAATAAAAAAGAAAAAAACAATGAAAAAGACAAAAATAAAACAAAAAACAAACAAAAAAACCAAAACAGGATACGACGTGACAAAATCTAAATGGTGCAATTTGTTTCATCCTCATTATTGAAGTCACTGAGTTTTTCACATCAACCACTTCAACCGAAAAACCTTGATTTTTAATGCTATTAATGATTGTACATGTATTTGCATTTAAATGTTGTACACTATGCTTTAAATTATGTATCTTACTATTCACATAGGTTTGTATTAATAAAGGTTATAATATAATGGCTAGCATTTTGGTGCGGGTTTAATCGGCTAAAGAAATGATAATAAAAAGTAGGGTAAATTACTAAGGTGTTTGTACCGGCAGACACTAGTCATGCACTAGCCATACATGTTAAAATTTATTTACCTGAAACATATTTAATTTTTTCAAAAATGCACGATGATTATGTGTAACTCTAACGAAACATGATGGATCGTTAAGTATTGTCACATGCCGCTCACGTGAGAGGGTATATACGTCTTTTCCCACCCATATCTGGCCCCCTTTCTTTTGTCTTTCCCATTTATGCCTCACGAGTAAATATCTCCTCATTTTCAATACCTTTTCTTTCTCCCTAAACCTGCTACGATCAAAAACAAAAAAATAAAAAAAAAATGTCGGGATGGAAATTCCGACCTAAAGATACTGACGAGTATGATCTTGTTGCACTATACCATAAGAACTTACTAAAACCTTTTTTTTTTAATTCGAACCCTAATTACTTTTAGGTTTTTTTTTATGGGTATTATTTTAGATATATTAAGTTATTTTTTTCCCATTTATTCATTATTTATTCTATTTTAATTTTGGATGGAAAACCTATTATGTGTACATTGAACTTTCACCATGAGGATACGGTGAAAGTTGTTGATGGACGAAGCTTTTATACTGGTATTGACCACTTATGTTTATTTTGTGGACTGCAATACTTTTTGATTGCTTGAGCTGAACCCCATTAAACCTACAATTCGACACCTGTTAACAACAAAAAACGAATTTAATTTTGAAACAAGAAGAACAAATTCGAATGAAAATACTTTACCTTTTATGGACAATAGTAAAAACGACGTCCATGGTTAAGATCGGGCCAAGAAGTGCGAACTATTGCCTTCTTCCACACGAACAAATAACCATTGGATCTGGATTGAGAATTAATTTTGAAGCCATATTTTTACTTTGAAGAAGAAAAAGGAGTGAAAAATGGTTTTTAAAATGAAGGAAAAGTCGTTTGGGGGAAAAGACAAAGGAAGGGGGGGCCAGATATGGGTGGGAAAAGACGTATATATCCTCTCACGTGAACGGCATATGACGATACTTAACGATCCGTCATGCTCCGTTAAGGTTAGGTATGGTCAACGTGCATATTTGAAAAAAGTTGGGTATGTCTCGGGTAAATAAATTCTAACAGGTCTGGACAGTGTCAACTGGTACAAACATCAGGTACCATTCTTGTAATTTACCCTAAAAAGTACTAACAAATTAAAGTTAGGGAACAAAAATAATAATATATATTTTTTAAAGTTAGGGAACAAACATAATAATAAATTCTTTTTAGAGTTTGACGGGTTGAAACAAAAATTTTAACTATAAAGATGCTATAATAAGGAATATCGTACCGTAGTGAATAAAGTTATAGGGCAACAAGAAAAAGCTTTAAAATTTATGGAGCTGAAACGAAACTTTTAACTAAAAAGAAGATGTATGATAATATGGTAAATCCTACTGCAGGGGAAGATTCCTACCGTCTCCAAGTGAAAATTGCTCTTATGAACAATAAAAAAAAACAAGTAAATAAAGTTAGAGAGCAACAACAGAAAAAACTTATAAAGTTTGAGTGGCAAAACGAAAGTTTTAATTAAAATGTACGATAATACTGTGAATTCTATAGTGGGGAAAGATTACCCATGAACAATAAAAGAAAGCAAGCATTACAAAGTTTGAGTAGCCAAAACAAAAGATTTAGTTAAAATTTACGATAATATGGTGGACTCTATCGCCGGAGAAAATTCCCTTTTATAAACAGTGATTTCGAACGCCAAATGATTCCCCTTATAACAATGATTTCGAATACCAAGTGAATATATAAATAGTGATTTTGAACGCCAAATGAATATATATGGAATGGAAAATACCCACACAAATATATTATTTTCTAGTTGTGGAACATATCACATTGAGCAAATAACATGGACTACCACATTGAGCAAATAACAGATTATGTCAAATGCAAGTGCGAATGTCAATGTATTAGAAATGGTCCATTTCAAATGGATCGGGTGGAGACTTATCTAAATCAATTTAAAATAAAGTCGTAGACTATATTTGGATTAGATAAATGGATATTCGTTAAATATTAAAAATTATATTAAATCTGTGCGTTGCACGGATAAATAGGTATTTTATCATATAGACAGTTAAAAATAGTATGCTTTAAATATAATTAAAATATTATTATATGAATATAAATGTAAGTTTCCAA
>JAOXNX010000026.1:8193539-8214053 GCA_028566075.1 Solidago caesia | reverse complement strand
ACACAACATAAGTTCAATAACATTAAGTTCTAACATCAATTATCCAAAACAAACCAAATTATAACACAAAAGTCATAATCTAAACAAGTTCTATCACAACTTTAAACTTTCATTGAAAAGTTTTATTGGATTATATAAAACTTTCATTAAAAAGTGAAGTCCCGTTGTTGAGTTTTGACTCGGTTTCTTTCACTCTTATATTAGAAAAAAAACCCAAAAAAGGAGTTTGACTTTCATTGACCCGGTTCAAACCGATTCGAATGCCGGTCCGGTTCCAGTCCGATCGGCCGGTTCGTCCCAGTTCACTAACCGCTATCCAACCGGGGTCTATCGAACCGTAATTCTTGAAAAATCCGGTCGGACCGGTTGGACCGGCCGCTTTGAAAACAATGTTATTTATAGACAAACAAAAAGTAGGCTCCAAGGCACCTCCACCACCCCACCCTCAATGCCACGTGGAGAGTGTTTGGCCATGCCATGCGGCACTCCCCTAGCCACGACAAGCGGCCGAAATCCAGTCGTTATAACAGTAACTAAAATTTCAAGCTTCAAAACATCATTTCCCATTCAAAATATAACATAATCTATTATCTATTACCTATATATAAAGCATTTAACTTGTTTTATTTATAAAAAATTCTTAAAAACTCAACATTTGAAATTGTAAACTTATTTTAGAAATAATATTGATCTAAAAGATTAACTTAAACATAATCATTTTTTTTATTTTAAATAAATAAATTATCATTAATCTTTTTATATATAAGTAATCTATAAATCTAACAAGCTAAACTCAAACAAACTAATATTACATTAATATTAAACAATTTTCATTTTTACCGATTCATAATAGTATCAGATAAATTATCAAGATCAAAATAAATCGAGAAATTAATATATGTTATATGTCGTCGTCACATCGCGCGGGTATAATGCTAGTTAAGTTTAATTTGTTATTTGAGAAACTAAAATGAAGATAGATATGAAAAAAAAAAATTGTGTTAATTTAAGGGCACATCAAAGATTAGACCAAACGGTATGGGGCGATTAGCCCCCCCGGCTCACCCCCAACCGCTCGCCAACCGCCTCCAACACCATCCCCCCCCTCCGATTCACATGCCGGGCGATTAGTATGGATCGGCGGCTGGGCATAGTACTTTCCGTCCTTTCTTTCTTTTTATATATATATATGTGAGTATGTATATGTATATATAATAGTATATATATATATAAACAATGATTAGTCCCGCCACGTGTCGCGAATCGCCCCACCCTCCTGAGTTGCCCCACTCCCCCTTTTTTTGAGGCTGCCCACCTTGCTGACGAGGCGCCACATGTCACGAATCGCCCGCAAGGTGAGCGGCCTCACTCCTTTTAGTCTAATAGGAGATGATATATGTATACAATAACTTTATGCATATGCATTACAAGATGTGTGTATGTAATAAATTGTGAAGTGTACGTACAACTAATCATTATTTAATACCCTTCCATTTACTTCCATCGCAAGTAAAATAGAATTTTGGTGGTAGGTGCGTTGAATGTAAAAAGGTAATTTAAATAGATCAACATTGTAATTTGAAAAAAAAAGAAGGAGTTGATACTTTATATACTAGTATAGATAAAGTTATGAATCAAAGCCAATCAATACTTGATATAAGCATTAAATTGTTATTACTCTAATGCCCACCTTATGTGGCTGGAGTAAATATTATTTATTAGCGTATCTGATGACTTTTATGTTGATTGTTGTAGGTAATTTAATAGTGGAGAAAATACCGTGACTCATTTTTTTTAAAGATAACTTAACGTATAATTAGTTGATAATACATTATATATTTTTTAAATTAAAAAAAGTTTATTTAATTTTTATAAGACATGTTTGTAACTTTCATAATTAAATATCAAAAAATATGATTTAAAATAAATTAAATGAGTTGTTTGTAAAATGAAAAGTTTTGACTAATTAAATGTATATGTAAATGTTAATTGAGATTTAAATTGTAAGGTTATACTGGTAATTTTGCATATCTAAAAATTAAGTTTTCAACAATATGTTACAATCTTTATAAGGGATTATAGAAAATGTATAATCTTCAAAGTCAATCAAGGTCCTTGGGTATATATATATGCATATATGTATGTATATATATGTATATACGCTTATAAAAATTTTTCAAATTTGTTGAATTACTTTAAAACAAAATTATACGATATACTTTTTTTTACCTTTTTAATTAAAGCCAACTAAGTTAATTGTAAACTTATTTTTAGAAATGATTATATCTTTTGGTATTGATTTAAACCTAAACATTTTCTATTTTAAATAATCATTTATCTTTTTGTAAATTATAACAAACAAAAATTACATTAAAATTATATGAATCTTATTTTTACAACCTCATAGTAGCATTAAACAAATTGAAAAATTACTAAAAGATATTGTCACCGCTACATCAGGTGGGTATAATGCAGGTATATATATTAAAATGTGTTTGATCTAATAATTGTTAGAATTAACCTTGATTATAGGTAGTAATAGTGGATTTATTGTTAGTGTACATTTAGGTGAAAAGTGTGTTTTGAGGTATGAGAGAATGGGTAAGAGTGATAAAGTAATTTAGTAAATGCTGGTTCTATTAAGCTTTTCTCTTACAATTAGATGGTAAACTAAACTATTTATACTCATATCTAGTTACATTGTTGTTAGTCAGTTTTACGTCACTGGACTAGTTTCTAATCTGTCATGTACTAACCTATTGAAGCCAGTAAACATATACTTATATAGTGAACCAAATTATAGGTTCAGTTTACTGATACTTCACTCCAGTCAAGATCTACTCAAACTGATCATTCTTACTGAAGTCAAAGACTAATGCAAGAAAAAAGAAGATAGTCTCAGTGGCTGGGTCCAGAAGACTATGTTACAAGATCAAAGACTGAAGATAACCAGTTTTAAGTATTTGACTGATACTTTTCACAAGTTACAAGACTTCCACTTGATACACAAATTGTATGTAATTAATGTCTTATCTCTTAAGCATAAATTACAGAGTATGTTACGTATATTTATGTGAATATGTCTAATCAAATTAAGACTATTATACACATACTTTATACGTATTCATTCCGTATATTTATACGTATTTTTGTCCTCGTCATCACTTGGAGATTTGCCTATAAACATCAAGTGAAGTAAATGCATTTCACTAAGTCATGTAAAACATAAAAGAATATTTATTTCTTCACGACAAAACTTTATCAAAAATAGAAATTGCATTTACTTCTTTGTGTTCGACAGATATTTATTGTAACACAAAGGTTGTTCTTATAGATCATAAATGTCTTTCATAGGTTGTTAGAATATTTAGCAAAACTCTTGTTTTTCTTTATTTTGATTCCGCATAACCTTGTATTTTGTTTATACATCATTTAATCAAAATACATTAGAAAAATCGTTTGTGTTCCCTACTTTACTTTATTTACATTATGTATTAAAGTATTTTATTGTTTAAAGTTTGACAAGTTCTTGCAAATAGTTTTGTTTTTTGTCTATTTAAACTGGTTGTAAAACCATATAGCTAGTTTCGATATACAATATTTGCTCATCTTTAACACAAAAGGTGTCTAAAGATTTAGGTCATCGTAAAAAGTGGACCTAACAATTGTATCACATAGAGTACTTATGACTAATTTCAATTAGACCCTTTGAACTTTCAATGATAACTAAATCGTGTCCTGATATTTATCCTTTAGCTTTTAAAGTTCATTACTAAATAACAACCACTAAAATAAATGTTTTAACATTCACCCCCTTTTTAGCGATTGTGTTGGTGTCTTCAATGTCTTTAAATCTTTTATGTCGCTTGAGCTTGAATGAAAAAAATGTCTTCGAAATACCGAGAAGATCTTCAAAGCTTCATTCTTGTCTTTGAATCTTCAATCAACCTTATCTTTAAACTTGAATTTGCGAAAGTATTATTTGAAGACGACTCGGTAATCTTGTTCCTCATCCGCAATTTAAATCTTGAATGCATATTTGAAGAGTCAAAAGAGTGCAAGTTTATCAGACGCAACTTCGTCCCAATATTCGAGCGATGAAACTCGTGAGCAACTTATGCAAACCGCAAAGATTCAACAAGAAACTTTGAAGACTTTTCAAAAGGCGGCAAAAAAAAAAAAGTGTTCGAAGCGTTCCGGTTTCTCTAAACTCCAATTTTTGAGTGCTTGAGTAAAAGGGAGGAAAAAGATGGATCGAAAAAGCACGAGAAGCAGTTTTTATTTTTGTTAATGTAATTTTTTTTTGTTATTAATGTAATGTTTATTTTATTAATGTAATGTGTTTATTTTATAAAATGTGTGTTTTTTAAATTATTGTGTTTAATTATAAAAACTTAAAAAAATAGAGTGAGGAAAGAAGTTAAGATGTGTTATTGGAATAGGCGTATCAGTTTAAAAGTGTTGATTTGACACTGAGATAACAAAACTAATGAAAGAAATGTATTGTTGGTACTCAAATTTAAGCTAATATATCAATTAAATTAAAATACTTCTAAAAGAGCTACTTCTAAAATACATATTTACTAATCAAAATACTTCTAATGAAATCCTTTTAAGTTTTCCATTTTCGTGTCTAATCCACGCAATACACAAATCTTCAATTCATATCGGTAATTTTACCTTAATTATCTCTATTCACCAAGATTTAACTCGGTTCAATTACACCCTCGTGCGTCTCACAAAAATCTCTAATTAGCAGATTGAAAATATGTAAAAAAAAAAGGACCACGTACATCATACAATCCGATATATGTCCAGACCAAAAATATATATGGAAAAAAGTTAGGATTCAAGAAAACCCGTCATCCTAAGAATCGAATCACGAACTTGACGCAAATCTCTTCCTTTCAAAGTCCTCCCATTGCCTGAACAAAGCGAAAATGCCGCTTTCCCAGCAACACGTCTCTCCAAGATTACGTGTGGCGGTACTATCTCGTCTTCATTACCTATATCATCGTTGTCGTCAAAGGAATGTGTTTGTAAATACTGATGAAACCATGAACTGCCCGAGAACTCTTCTTGGATGCGTATTGGAACTGAAGACGTACCTTTTTTAGGTTTTTTCTTGTCGGGTTTTCGCTTTTTATCTATTATTTTCGGATACCGGATTTCTTTTCCGGAGATTTTGTCTGGGAAGACAACCTCGGATTCTTGATATTCCTGATCAGTCATTGGAGACGAATGGGGTTGAAATGAGACTTTTGGGTGTTTGGGTTGGAATTCGGAAATTAGAATTCGCAAAAAGGTTGGCCAATGAGAGAATTTATAGATGAATAATTGGATAGTGTAGCGTACGAAATACACTTTCATGCTGAAGCTGACGTCTTAATTAATTATTTCTATATATACTCGTATTTATAATTTATAAGAAAAAATTGTGTATGAAATTAAATAATGGTGATAATCGTTGGTTTTGGACTTTTCGAAGGAAACAATAAAATAGCTAGCTCATCGTTTCTAGCTCATCGTTTCGGTAATCTTTTAAAATTGGAAGGAACCTTTTATTCTTTAGTGGTATTTATACAACTATCATGTAAGGTCTTAGTGTACGGAGATAAATGAATATAAACGGATACCACCCCATAATCTTTGAAATTCATGTAAGAAAATTAATCTCAAAAAGGAATTAACATGTGGATTGTGCAAATTTTACGTGTGTTTAGCCAATAAGTTATTTGAACAATTTTAATTACATTTTAGTTATTTGTTTACTTAATAAATGGATAAATTAGTAATAAGTCAATTTTTAGAATCGTATATATATTGAACTATGACCAATGACTGTAAATTATTTAATTCATTTATTGTATTATTATTATTTTTTTAATTTTGTATCGAAATTTACAAAATTCAACTTAATATTTTTTTTTTTCTCTTTTTCTTCCATTCTTTCTTTTTTTTAAAATTTTTTTTTAAGTAAGAGTTATTTGTTTATTTCCTTAAAATTTGGAATCAAACTAAAAGTCATGGTTTGAATTTTGGATGGAAATTTCGTACAAAAAGTCCCTCGATCCACACCGACACCCACACAAACGTGACCTTCAAGAAACACCCGTGTAGTAAAGTAATTAAGCCGATAAACATCACTATATATATCCACATTAGTCCTTCTTCAACATTTTTATTTTACTTTAAGCGTAAACATGATTATTATAAGTTATCTTATAATAAAATTAGTTGTATATTAAGATAATAACATATGTTGATCTTTTCATACTTTTACACTAACTGAAATATGACCGCATTTAAAAATGACCAATCAAGTAAAATTGTATGTATTTACAAAAATGTGTTGTACCTTTGTAACTATATTAGATTATATTATACTCAATTCTATTTATGATGAATTGGTAAGTAGAACCATAAATAACATCATCTACCTTAGGTAGAATTGGAAACAGTCTCTTCATCTTAATTAGGTAGGGTAAGACTGTCTACATCTCAACCTTAATCATACATCGTATAAAACGGTATTAGGACTCATAACCCATGGAATATGTTATTGGGAGTTCCTTTACTTTACTTTTTTGTAAAGGAATAATTATATTGGATGATTATCATTGAAATATGATGGCATTTAATTAAAAACAAATGCCTTCTTCCTCCGATAATTACTTAAAAGAACCGCATGTATTTGTTGAATAAAATTAACTTTATAAAATATTAGCTTTGACAATCAAACTAGATATTAAAAAGTTAGTTCAAAACAAATATAAATACACTAATTAACAAACATTGGGTATATTTGGCGACTTTTAGGAGCATTTAGGAACTTGAGATTATTATTTTCGTATACTAAATCTCATAAGCTTTGTTTAGTGCATAAAAGTTTAAGAGTTTTTGAAAAAAGAAGCTCCTAAACTAAAAGGATTTTGATGTAGCTTTTGAAATTAGTTAGAGCTGCTAATGGGGTTAGTGTTCCATCCTATGCATTTTGATAGTTTAAGAGCAACGGTAGGATAATTTGTCATTAAAAAACTTACAAGCTCTAAATGACTAAACAAAAGCTCCAGATCAGCTCAAACTAATGTTGAAAAACATACCCAATTTGTAAGTATATGTAACTTTTAACTATAATAAATTAATGACAATATAATTATGGCTTGAAGACCATTGATGCATGGAGCTGGATAAAATAAAAACATTTATTAATAGTTGTTAATAGTTAGATAAAATAAAAAGCTAGGATTATGGATGATAAAATTAAAGATAAGTAGTTGAGATTACAAGTAATAAATGTTTAAAAAATGATTGATTGCAATTGATTAAGCAATGAATATTATAGTAACTTAATTTTTTTTTTAAGTTAATGATTAGATATATTATTAATGTATAAAGTACTATAGATTATAGATATAGATAATTTAAAAGACAAATATAAGATGAGTTGAGTACGTGTGGAAGGGAGACTGATTCCATACATACATAGTTACGCAGCGTAAGAATAAGTTTTAGCTTTTAAAACCATGCTATTCGGCATATCCAATGGTTTCGGCTCATATTCCGCTTAACGATCTAATTTTTTTATCCATCAATTTTCCTCCAATAACTAAAGACTTTGTTTTTATTTCTTGCAAAACAATTCAACAACTATAGATTCTTTATGTGTAATACTAAGTGTTTTTTTTAAATGAAAACTTATCATACTTCTACTCCTAAATTATGAATGCATCGGATGAAACTCAGGGTTTATGAATATCCCTCATAAACGTACCCCTACAAATATGGGAAGTGAGACTCGAACCCAAGTGAAATTTTTCAAGGTCAAAGACCTTACCAATGGGTCACCAGCCGCATTGGATGTAATACAAAGTGTTAATGTACGACCCATGTGTGTTAATGATATACTGGCAATATATATGCACGATACAATGATGACAACAACTTATATTAATTTCTCGATTTGTCTGATGCTACTATGAGTTTGTAAATGTAAGATTTATATATTCTTTTAATGTAATTTTTGCTTGTTAGAAAGATAAATGATTATTTAAAATTATTTAATACACAGTCATCCATTGCAATTTAGATTATGAAAAAAAACAAGGTTTTTTTTTAAAACTATTCATCAGAATTTATTTCAAATGATTCGGTTTGTAATAAGATTAACCAATACCAATATAAAACGCATTTAAAATTAAAATCCGTCACATCGCACTAGTATTCATCTAGCAATTAACCACATGGTATCAACCTCCATAATTCATTTGTCTTCTACCAACCCGTACATGTAAAACAAGGCATTATACCGAATTATATTTAGCTATTTCGTGTTAGATAATTAACCAAGAAAGAAAATGCATTTAGCAAGTCATTCATTCTACCAATGATTGCGTACCACGTGAATAATAGAATTGTGACACAACACGACAATCGAACAATCATCACCACGTGTAGAGTTGCAAATTAAGACGCTACAAACAAACGTACATAAACTCTTTCATTGGTCCATAACATGTCGATGTTTAGTGGCTCTTACGTATACAACGTCTATTTTTCTTGTTCTAATCCATCCATTAATTATTTATTTTTGTCATTTATTGTATTGTTTTCGTTTTTGTAGGATTTTTTGCTTACTTTTTTTTTTTTTAACTTTCGAATGGTCAGAGCCTGTTCGTTCCACTTATCGACACCTACGTCCTTCGGGTAGGATGCCATTCGAATTTGCTTACTTTTGCTTACTATATATGTCAAGGAGTTTGTCCGGTTTAATGACATACGGTGTATATGATAACGGCTTAGAAGCTCAAGAATATCTACCAAACCACATTAATAAAAACAATTAATTAAATTCAAACATTGTTCATAGGATTACTTGTGACTTTTTTACAAAATTGTATTTTGACCTTTTCACCTTATGCATTCCTTAGCTTCAAAAATTTGCAATTCTTCATTGTGTCATTGTACTCGTACAATCCAATATGATATGATATGATATGATCCTAGAGAAACATAAATCGGAAGGGGTAATATTGAATAAACTTAATAAAAAATATATGGAAACTACGTACAAAGAGTGTAAGAAGATTTTTAACTAATTTTCTAATTATAGAGTTAGAAATTGATGATGGCGTCGTATGAGTAGTAATCGGTACATGTCAAAGAATTTTGGATTTTTGGTTAAATATCAGATTTATGTCTAAGCATATGCAAAACAGAAATACAGCATATTATAGTTTGTAGTAGGAAAATAACATGTTTCGTTCACACTTCACAACCGTTCTCATTGTATAGTAATTTTAGGCTGGTTACTGTAAAATAAGTATTAATGTAAAACAAATAGAATAAGATCTTGACCATTAGATCATGATCAAGATGAATAAAACTGATTCATGAAGATTCACATAACACAAGTATATATAACCGATGCATGAAGATTCATAAAACACACTGTATAAACAAGTATATAAACATGGTGCATCAGATAAAACTAATTAATCATGATAGCTTTGATGATTTATCGATACCAAACATGATGCAATACGATTTTCAATTAAGAAAGAATATTTGTTTTATTCTAATACTTGTTTTATTTGAACTTGATTCTACATATCTATATCTATACTATCTATACTATTATATAAAACAAATGACCCTCATTTTTTTTCAAAAAAGAACTTGATCTACTCAAATTACCTCATTCTTTGATTCATTATTTTAAAATCTCTACTTGATATACTTATAATAACCTTAATGAAATTAATTTATAACATTCACCCCTTAACTCTTAAAATAACTACACTACCCCTCATCAATAACTTTTACATCAATAACCTACACTACTCGGCGCCGCCGCCACCACAACCAGTCGCTGCCACAGCCACCCGTCTAGTATATGATAGAGGAATAGCTTTTGATTTAGGAGGTTGACATTTTGACTTTTTAAAATTAAGGACGAATGCAAATTATTATTTTACCCTTTTAGCTAATCATTACATCATTCAAAATGTTGGTTTTCCTTATTTTTATTTGAATCTTTGGTATTTGTTTTCTCTCTCATATTTTTTTCCCATAGGAATAAAATATCAAAAGACATCAAAAACTCTACTATAATTATATCAACATCATCATCATCATCATCATCAAGCCAAGTCATAATCGCTAGATTTAATTCGATGACATATTCGGGTCCATCACATTACACGGGTACCATTGCAGTGTTATATATATATATATATAATTCCAATCAAATACATCAAACTTTAAAATAAAGACAGTGTGAGAACACTCAAAAAAATTTTATAACGCATTATAAATTATAAAAGTAACATAATCTAAAAAAACAACCTTATCCGTTTAATATATTATCGAAGGTTTTATTGACATTACCTGGCCCTCGATAACGACTTTAATCTCATCTAGAATTAGTTTTGTTGAGAGAATAACCATAAAGTCTATGAGTATGAAAGTCTTGGTTGTTTTCTAGAATAAGTTTTGATTATTTTCTTGCAACACGAATCCAAATAGGTATATTGTCGAACATAACTAGCTAGGGGTGATTCCGGAAGCAGTCTTTTTACCTTAGGGTAAAGGTATGACTGTGTATATTTCACCTCCTCCATACCCCGTATATACCGGGATTATGTACAGTTGTTTTTGTTGTTATTAACTAGTTTGGGGTAAAGTAAAGATGAAAGTGTTATGTATTTGATCAACAATATTCATTAGTTGTGCTAATAAGATCTCCGATGGCACGAAGAATCAACATGGAACATGTCTGGGATGGCGATTACCATTTTAAACTCGAAAGCTAAACCATCTCCTAAACAGTCCTGTTCGTGGTCAATGAATTTACTGGGTCAATGAATTTACTGGGTTACCACACTCACGACTACGGTTCCACTTAAACCAACCCAATCTGAGATCTCTATTGGCAATTCTTGAAATGTAACCCGATTTTACATATACTCTACAAGACCAATACCAATAAAATAAACCTTATCACTAAAAAACTAATATGTCAAGAAAACGATATAAAATGAAAACTTTAAAATAATAATAATAATCTATACTTCTATAATAGTCTATAATTTTATACTAGTATATAAAGATTACACCCAACCAACTCACTTAGGTGAGTTGGTCAGGGACTTTCTAATCATCCACTATGTGGGGCCCCGAGGGTGAGGTTACCATAGGTCTCAGGTTCGAGCCTGGGGGTTTACATCCCAAAGATATTTTCCATAAGAAGGGGTGTGGAGGTCCTGCAAATAGCAGGTTATAACCGCCTTCACTCACGTCTAAATCGAAATTCAACCTTAAAAAAAAAAATTATAAAGATTACACCCATGTTGAAAATTACACTATTGGAATATGTGAATTGATCAAAGTACCCTTAATGATTAAGTTACACCATCAGTCCCATATCTTCTAAAATATCTTAACTAACCCTTTTACATCAATTACTTACACCACTCGCCGCCGCCACCACCAGTCGCCGTCACCATCACACCGCGGACGCATTGCGCGGATACCCTTTTAATAATACTCAATAAGTTTTCACAGTTTCCAAATTATCAACATTCAACATGTTCTTGACGTAAACTAAGCTATGAAGCTAATCTCAAAATATTCATCACAACACGAGTATATAAACACAATTGTTCTAAGAGGATAAAAGAACAAAATGTAAATTAAAAACTATCAAACTTTAGTCTAGTCCTTCATATATGCTTCATATAATGTAAATACAAGTTTTTTGGAAGCTAGATCTGTCAAGCTGCATCAAAGTTTAATAGCATTCAATCAACATCAAAGATGAAAAATGAAGATAGAAGTCCAAGCTGTATGTTGTTGATTAGGCTTACACACAACAATACTCGGCTTCAACCGAAATTTATATTCCACAAGATCTAAAACTTTTTCTTCCCTTCGACTCTTCGACTATAGTCGAAGAGCTAGAGTTTTATGGAGGGATCGAATATCATAGTTGTCATGTCACTTTTTAGGATTGTTAACAAGCTTATCTAGTACAAGCTGACAACATAACATATCGTGATATCGGTTTAAACTAATCTGCTTTTGAGGAGTGTTGTGCCTATAATCTATATCCTTTTTATCAACTTGGTACAACTAGTCAATATCAATATGAAAAATCATTTTGAAATAAGTGATCTGAATGAAGGGAATTATAGGTTAACCCAAAGAATATTAATCATCTAACTTTTAAGAAGATTTAAAGCTTGTTACTTTTGACTTAACGAGCTTAATAAAAAAATACTTAATATATTAAGTCAATTTAGAGTATTTTTTTTTTTTTTTTTGTCTTAATAAACAAAAATAACTGTCAATTACCTATTTATTACTTAATCAACACAGATATTATTTATCCATTCAGCCATTTAATCGACTCATAAAAAAATAAACGGGCCCTTATATTAATCGAACTCTATGATTTATCCTGAATATAAGTAACGTATGTAATCAAAAATTTCATGTATTATTCCTAAAGTTTTGTCTTTTTATGACGTTGTTAGTATATCTACCGTATAATCAATTTCGGATGTTTGACCATAACAAGTAAAACTAGAACAATACCCGTGCGTTGCCCGGGTTACAATTATTAATATTTGTATAAGTTACATAACATATGTTATACTTTGAACAACAAAATAAAAAACATATTAGGCCGTTTTAATATGAAACTAAACATAACATACAACTCCTAAGATAGTTGTATGAAAAAAACTGAAACTTTGGCAAAATACATCGTTAGATAATCATACTAAATTTGGGTCAAGTCATATTTATTAGTATTTAATAACACGACTTAAAGGTTGTTGGCAAGTATGTAACTTGGTTTATGTTAGTCATTTAGGTGCAAATGTGCAATGAATAGGTGTCATCATTATGATAATCATTCTAAAAAAACCCAATGTTTTGGCGATGGATTGGGTTATATTATGATATTTTGATCGATAAACTACACGAATTAAAGGTTTAATACGACGTAGTGGAGCTCTCAGTTATGTTTCTATTGGGGGTCACAGTTATCCTTCAGTCGCCTGCATATATTTTTGTCAATTACAATATTGTATTCTTTAGGAGTGGTAATCGTGTTGTATTCAGGTTAGTGAGTTGCATTTTGGCATGTTAACAGGTTCATATACCTCGACCCCCAAATCAACTGATTTTACAATTGCGTCAAAATCTTGAATCTAATCCTAACTTGTTTAATAAATATGTTAGTCGTGTCAACCAGTTTATAACTCGTATTAAATCAAAAGCTACCTAAAGGAGGTGATTTGTATATTACTTTTTTGGCTGTAGTGAAACTAAAAATTAGGTTGTGTAAAAAATATTTAATGATATTTCTATAACTTACACAACACATCTTATAATCA
Organism: Solidago caesia; assembly: GCA_028566075.1. Classification (NCBI taxonomy): domain Eukaryota; kingdom Viridiplantae; phylum Streptophyta; class Magnoliopsida; order Asterales; family Asteraceae; genus Solidago; species Solidago caesia. The sequence continues at coordinate 8,200,650 of JAOXNX010000026.1, read as the reverse complement.
AGATCCGAAACCAAAATATACACCATTAACATAACATTAAACAATACTAAATAACTTATCAATATAGTCTTAATATAAATAAAAAGATATCCAAAAATTCTATAATACGTTATAATCTAAAATAAATAAAAAAAAGTATGATTGAAAACTAATGAATGAAAGTTTCGTTTATAGATATTATTAAGAAACTTTGCATAAAGACTTAGACTTCAAACATTGTTTATGTTAATATAGTTTGCACGATTAATTAAAAAATGAAGAGTAGTATTGTTGGTGTAAATTATATATCTGTTAAGAAAATAATAAAGAAACGTTACACCTTGCTTGATGGCAATTTTTTCTAAAACTTTATTAATAACAGTTTTAAGGACTGTAAATAATTCATGCATAAAAAATAATACATTATTTATTAAAAAAAACCATTTTTTTAAGACTCACCCTTTTTTTAAAGTTGTAAAGTTGTGTATATGGTTAGAATTTATGAAGTATCAAATCAGTAATTCAGTATTAATAAATCAGTATTATTTATTCACTATTTCATTTATATAAAGTTTGTTTGAAAAAGACGAGAAGACGGCAACCAATTTTTTTAAACCCAAAACGTTCACTAATTTTTAGCTAAAGTTAGTTATTCATATTTATTTGTATATAAGCTTAAATGAAATGATAAGATATATGAAATAAAAAGCACATGGTCATAAATGAATTAACTAACTATCCTTATTAAAAGGCATAATTTGTACGTTTGTGATTTAAAGTAATAACCATCCTACGGTTGAAATTCCACTTTATTAAAACTCACCGTTAACAATATATATATATAATAAGGATATTCAGTTATTCACAAATTGTAACGTGTTTCATGTGATAAAATTTTCACAAAAAAATTTAAAAGGGATAATCAATTTTTTTTTTTAACGTTCAATTTGGGTTTGAACCTGCAAAAGACCCAACTAGAAAATTCAGGAAAAAATCTCACAGTCTTGTCCAGAAAATTCAAGAAAAAATCTCACAGTCTTGTCATTCCAAGGAGTCGAACCAAGACCTGTAGGTAAAAACCAGATAAGTCTCTTCACGGTCTCAGGTATTTGCCAGTTGATCTGTGTCTCATTGGCAAAAAAAAAAAAAGGACAATCAATTAGAGCAATCTACAAGTGTATAATGATGTACGGTTGGATCAATCGGAAAATCCCTTGCCTTTGGAGACTGAAGTCAAGAGTTCGATCCGCACTGCTACAAAATGGTTGGAGGTCCTTCTAGAAACAGTCACTTTACCTTAAAATAAGGGTAAAGTTGTCTACATCCTACCTCCCTTATATCTCGTAGAAAACAGGATTGGGTACAGTTGTTACTTTGTTGTTACATGCGTATAATGATAATAATTGTGAAACACCTGCTATGTCTTTGAAAAACGAGGAGATCAAGAACATTGTGGTTTGGATTAAGTTACATGATGTTCCTATGACAGCTTATACTGAAGATGGTTTAAGTCTTTTGGCTTCAAAGCTGGGAAACCCGAAAATGCTTGATTCTTACACGAGCACAATGTGTTTGGAGTCATGGGGAAGAAGCAATTTTGCTAGGGCTCTAATTGATATATCAGCTGACAAAGACTTCAAGGAAGAACTTAGTATGGCTATACCAGATATTGAGGGTGAAGGATATTCTAAAGAAAAGATAAGGGTTGAATATGAATAGAAACCACCAAGGTGTAATAGCTGCTGCATTTTTGGCCATAGTGATGTGCAATGTCCTAAGAATGTTAGGGTGGTCCCGAAGGCTATACCGGTGGTGGATGATGATGGATTTCAGGAGGTAAAGAGAAAGGCAAAAAAGGGTGTTAAAATTCCAAAAAAAAAGAAGCAATCCCTTGTTTACATGCCAGTCTCCAAACCAAACACTTCTAATGGAGGGGCGAGTACCTCTAAAGTCGCAACTACAAATCAGTATGACCTTCTTAATGACTATGGGGAAGACTTAGGTCCTTTGGTCCAAAAGGGTTCGACTTTGAGTTTTGTGAAAGGACAGCCACACACGTTTGATGATATAGATGATTTCGATGCTGATGTTGATAAGCATATTGAGATACCCGAGGAGACATCAGTCCATTGAGTCTTTTTTTCATGGTGAAGGCTGTTTAGCTTTACTATTTGTTCTGTAATGTTTGTCTATCTTGTTTGGTTAGATAGGCTAGTATTATTGGTTTCTTCTTATGATTGTTAGTCTGTTTACATATATGGGGTGGGGGTCTGTCCCATTTATGAACTAGTATGATACTCTCTCATACTACTTGTTTTGTAATGTTTTTTGGGCTGGAATAAAATTTACCGGCCGGGTAACCCTTTACCCAAAAAAAAATTAATAATTTTTATCGAAAAGGTTTTTAACAACTATCTAGATATGAGACATATTATAACGTAATCACATCATATTAGAAGGATAAACGTAACTTCGTACATTATATGAATTTATGAGTACTTGTTTGCGATAGGTTGTGCTGCCCGGCTGCCCCTAATATAGCATCGTTTTCTGCTTTTTTTTCTATTTTAGTAACACTGTCAGCAATATTACCATAAGTTTAGTTTCTTTAGTAATCTTTTATCTTTATATACTAAAAAACAACTGATCTAATAGTTTATTAACCAGTCATAAGGTTGATTTCATTAAATTAAAATTTATTTATGTCATAATTAATAATTAAAATAAAAATTATGGACCCATATACACAATTTATTTACAAGTTAAATATAATGATTAAATAAAAAAAGATATATAACCAAGATAAACATTAAAACTCAAATTTATATTTAAAATAAAAATTATGGACCCACACAAAAATTATATATATATATTACTTATCGACAACTTAAAGATTATAATTAAATAAAAAAAAGATATATAAGAAAGATAAACATTAGAACTCAATGATTTTATTTACATTTTCTACATTTAAATTTACCAACTTGTTTTTTCATATAATTTTAAAGTTGAATTTACAAAGTTTTTTTTAGTTACATATATTTAATAATAAATTTTATTTAAAAATATCATAAACCTCCCGTATATTTGAAACGGGTCTAAATCTAGTACGTAACTAAAACAACTTCAATGAACCAATGATTTATACATATTAGTCTAGTTATTAAATTTCATATCAAGGACATTCAATATCGTAAGTCTATATTTCCATGAGATGATTATTACCAGCATTATACATAGCTGAATTATCCTGACAATAGTGGTCCAAGTGTTACATAACATATATAGAAGCAGAGATCTCATGTCCAAATCTTGTTTTTATGTCATTTAGTTATAGTATCACTGCTACCTTGAAGATCGGTTACCTATTTCCTTTGACATAGTTGAATCTGTAATATTCTAGTTTTAAGGTCTCCCTAATTCCTTAGGCACCTTAGCTTTAAGTAATAATTTTATATTTTTTTGCTATAGTAATCAATGTTTTAAAAATCGGTATTTTAGTCGAACCGATTTTTTCGCCGGGGCCGGTCGAACCGGTCGGCTTATTTTAATATATATATATGAGAAAAGAGAGTATGTGGCTGTTAGATACCTAAGCTTGGGTATAGAACCCCTCACACCTAATAATTTTAATATTTTTTTGTATAATGAATAAATGATGGGCCCCCCTAAATTTTATGAATTAAAAAATTAAAATGTGAAGGGTTCTATACCCAAGCTTAGGTATCTAACAGCCACATACTCACATTCCTCTATATATATATATATTTATAAAAATACTACTAAACTTGTTACAATCCTACGAAAATAGTCAAAATATAATTACAATCCACTCAAAAATAATACCAAATAGGTATTTCATAACAAAATATAAGTTTTAAAGTTCACAAAAAATAAAAAATAACATTAAAATATACATATATCACCATAAAAATAATTATATAAAAAAAAAGAACAAACCGGTTGAACCAGGTAAAACCGGACAAAACCGAAAAAAACCGATGATACACAACAGTGGAAAAAACCGTCATAAAACTGGAGTTAAAAAACCGGTCGACCGACCGGTGTCCGGTTGAACCGGCAGGTTCGAACCGGTTTTTAAAACATTGATGTTATGCACAAACACGCCATTGAAGAACACTTGAGAGATCGAGTACTCGATCCATATGTCTTCATTGTCAAATATTAAATTTAAGAAAGTACAATTTATAGTCATAACTCATAAGCAGTTTTACAAACACTTAGGTTAGTTCCTATCCTGACGCCGTCATCACCTCGTCTTGACTGCCACATCAGCTTTTTCTCTCCAAGACACACCCAAGAACTACCCCCTTCCTATCATACCCTCATCCTCACCTCATATCCAATTAAAAAAATTATAAACTAATACACATATAAACTCTCTCTCATCATCCCCAAATAAAAATATATAACCTAACACACACATATACATGCAATGGACCCACCTTTGGACCCCACTTAACTCGTCCACCATTTCGTAAAACGATGGGTGTGGATGATGAATGGATCAAGACGACCCCTCCTTACGGTGTCATCCTCATCCTCTAAGATGAAGGGGTGATGAACTCCCCATAGGGAGTGACCTTAGAAATTTTTTAAAAAAAAGGTTTTTTGACAGAGACGGAGCTAGGATTTTGGTTCAGGATATGCCGAAAAATTTATTATATATAAACAAGTGACAAAATAGTATTTTGGATATGACAAAATTTACCTATACAAGAAAATAAGGCTAAAATACACTAGCATTTATTCTTTTATTAGGGTTGGCCACTCTCCACATGCTACGCCCTGCTTTTTGAGGAGGCCGATATATCATGAACCTGATATGAACGATGATGTACCACGTATCATTTTACTAGTAGTATTACTTTAGTATCATCATATATGTAATCATTCATATGGTGTGGACGATAAAGGTACGTGACCATTCTAATGTTGTAGTATTGTACTATCTAATTTAACTTAATTCTAACTAACTAATATAACACCAAAATTAAGTGAATTATAATACTTACCTAACACCCACCCACCACCATTCTCTTTCGTTCGTTCCTTGCTATCATTCTATTAGCGTCGTCGACACCAACCACCATCACCACCAAAAGCATGCCTCAAAAAATTGGGATTTTATGGGTTTTTTTCTTTATTTGTTTTTTTTTTCTCATTGCACGAGTACTGTACTAGTATGTATGTATGCATGTATATATGTATGTATGGAACGTGAAAGTACATCCATGATGGAATAAAACATCACATTTATTATTAAAGTAAAAAAAAGGGAATTTATAATTAACACCAAAGGCTACATTTTTTTAACGTAATGCACCAAAGGCTAGTTACATGAAAAAGTTGACACATGAAAAAATGATCCGTGGATTGTAATAAATTACAAACCTCTAATTAGGGGAAATGATAGGATTCTCTCAAGTTGATCAACTTGAGAGGTTAAGTTGGGATCATTTCAACCATTGGATTAAATTCAAAGGTCAAGATTCAAAGATCAAGTTTGAATCTTGATCTTTGGATTTAATCTAAGGGTTGAAATGCTCTCAATTTGAGATAACTTGAGAGAATCAACTTGAGAGGATCCTTTCCCCTCTAATTAGTATGAGAGCATCTTCAATGGTTAAATTATTAGTTAAAAGCCTTTTTTTAAAAAACTTTTCATAAAGTTATTGTTTCAATGGTAAAACCTTAAAAAAAATCTTACAAATATTTTTTAATTATGAAACAAAGGAGAGCAAGCAGAGTGTCAGATTCATCCAAAGTCTTCAAAATTCTTCAACTTATTGCTAAAAATTTTTTCACCCCAATGAAAAAAAGCTTATGCAAAAGCTTTTTGAAATGGTAAAAAGCTTTATAAAAAAACTCAATTGGAGATGCTCTGAGACGTGTTAAGTGTTAAGCTAGCGTGTTACCGAATTAAGTAGGGTGATTATTATTATCTATATTTCTATATTTATCTATACTATTATATAAAGCAAATGTCCCCTTTCTTTTTATCAAAAGATGAACTCCTATACCTAAAATGTCCATCACTTTACTTATGTATATTTTCATTCTCTTATTTATATACCAAAAATACCCTTAATGAATAACTTACAGCATCTATCCCTTAACTTTTAAGATAACTACACTACCTCATTTTACATCAATTACCTTTACACGAAGAACCTGCACTACTCGCCGCCACCACCACCACCAATCATCGCCGCCACCACGCCACCGTTACCACCATCGTCGCATTGTGCAGATATCCTTCTAGTATTATATTATAAAGCAAATCTCCTTCTCAAATCATAATTTTCAAACTACCTATTTTGCGTTGCGAGTATGTATTAGTATGTATGTATGCATGTATGCATGGAACGTGAAAGTACATCCATGATGGAATAAAACATCACATTTAATTTAGGGAAAATGTTATATGATGTTAACAGCATGGTGATGCACTCACACCAATTTTGACATGTGATAAAAAGTCCCCCCTGAATTTAAGGGTTGTGAGGAGCAGCACATGTTGCTAGCAGCATCTTCATCATCCCCTTTAATTTATTATTAAAGTCAACAATGGAAATTTATAATTAACACCAAAGGCTACATTTTTTGAACGTATTGCACCAAAGGCTACTTACATGACAAAGTTGACACATGAAAAAATGCTCCGTGGATTGTAATAAATTACAAACCTCTAATTAGAATGAGATGTGTTAAATGTTAAGCTAGTGTGTTATCGAATTAAGTAGGGTGATTATTATTATCTATATCTTTATCTCTATATTTTTATATCTATACTAAAGTATCAACTTCCTCTTCTTTTTCAAGTTACAGGTTTGATATACTTAAATTGTCCCTCATCCTTATTCATTATTTTAAACTAGCAATGTACCCGCACGATGCGCGGTCTTAGATGATATAAAAAATAAAATAAGTTATAGTGTATATGAAATTCGTAAACTTCATTCAATACATGCATCAAAAAGTGATGGTGGCCGACACCGACTGCTGGTTTTAAATTGCATAATACACGGGTGTATAAAAAATGTGTTTGTTATTATTGTTAGAATATTTAAAATTGATTATTTATATTAATATAAAAATAATATATAGT
>JAOXNX010000026.1:8180069-8192459 GCA_028566075.1 Solidago caesia | reverse complement strand
AACATTAATTGCCAGGGTCCAAAAACCCATGTTACTTCCATTCATAACTTGTCGGCTTATCAAGCAAGGCTCCATTTATAATGTGAGCCCAACAAACTTCATGCTAGAAAATATTTTCACTATTTTCTAATGATTTATTGCCAGTTATCCCATTTGATTAGATAGACGTGTATTTTATTTATAGGTTAAAATGAAAATATCGTTCGGCATTTTAGAAGATCAGAAGCCATCTACAACGGGTAATTAATCAATTATGATATGGTTTTCTTCAAAAATGATTTTTTAGAAAAGTAAAATTAAAAATTATGTTATTAATCAAAGAGTCTTAATTTGATCTAGTGGTATTTGAGGTATCCAATCAACCAATAGGGCAATAGGTGTACGTGGATATATAAAAAGAAAGATAAATCGGAAACAACCCCTTGATTTCTTAATTATACCGTATTGGTACCTACACAACTGCCCTTCAAGGTTTAGTGTATCGAAGTAACTACACCTGAACGGATACTACTACATGGATTCGATTAAATCCGGTTTGAGACGAGTATAAAACTCGCGCCAATTTTTTTTATTAGGCTTCCCCACAATATGACCCGTATAAGCAATGACATGTGACCACTTGATTTATGACAAGTGGTTATATAAACAAGTACCTTTTTTAAATATTTCCAAATGTGATGTTTTAGAAAAAGTAAAATTAAGATTAATGTTTCCAACCAATATTTTATAAGTATGGTGCACTAAGTTCTAAAATTGTGATGCGACAAATTTAATAAGGCCCCTCCCAACGCGCCGTTTTCACCCCGTTCTCCCCCTTCTTTCATGCCGTTCTGAGAATACCAATGACACGCCCCTCACATTCTGGAGCCGTTCTCGCGTTCTGGCCAGAACGCCATTGGCACGGCCGGCGTTCTGGCCGCGTTCTGGTGTCCATGGCATGTTGAGAACGTGACGTTCTGGGCTTTGTGTGTGTGTGTGTGTATATATATATATATATATATATATATATAAAGAAAGAGATGGTGTATGATGTGACAGTGAGAATTTGAGAATTTGGTGGTATGGTTGGTAGAGGGTAAATTCTTAGTAAATTTTGGGAGGAAGGAATGATGTGGCGCTGATGTGGCAGTGATAATTTGGTGGTATGGTTGGGAGGGGCCTAAGAACACACCAATTTAGTATCAGATGAACACATTTATTGTATCTCTATAGTTATATATGTGAAATACATATGTTGACGAAGTTTATATATTATTAGATATATGGGAGGGGCACGAAATTATATTTATATTTTTTTTTTACTAAATAGATATATAGTAAAAAAAAAAATTTTTTTGGCAGAAACCCATGATCATGTGTATCAACTTGATACTTAGTCATTGCCCTCTGCAAGGTTGAGAGCTCCTGGTTAATTCTCCTGAAAGAATACCACCACATGGAATCGGTTGATCGAGGCAACCCTAGAACCCGCGCCAATTTTTTAGGTTCTCTCTACGTGGGGCACCCATAAGTAGAGGCATGTGACCTTTTGATCTAACTCAAGTGGTTTTATTAGATATATAGTAAGAAACACATTTAGAGCACGAACTGTTATTCCCAAGTTTATGAGAACAACTAATGTAATAATCTTTTTTTATGAATGGCAATTGTCGATTAGCAAACGCCCCTACCATCTAAAAGTGAGAGCCTACTCAAACAATGATAGTCTGTTGTCTTCACTGGGCTCCATTACGTTCTCGTTGAGTAGACATCTAAGAAAAAATCTCACAGGCCCCCATCGAATGAGATTAACGAGAGTAAAACCAGGTTTCTCACCTAGTTGAATTGAATTGAGATCATTGACAACTAATGTAATAATCTTAGGCAACTATTCATTTCATTTCTTTTGTGAAAATGTTTCTTGTGCTCACTGTTAATTGAAACCCGGCCACACTGTGTCCGCGTGAAATTAATTAATGTTTATCCAATTATCCAACTTCCCAACTGTAAAAACCTCATAAAGACAATGTGTAGACTTGGTCCTCTTCATTCCTCAATCGTTAAACACTAACACAAACTTGTGTATATATACACAACAAACTTCAAATTAAGTATATATCATTGCATGCACACTCTACCTTTTCTTGTTACCTTTTGCTCTTAATAACACCTATATTTCTTTTGCATTCATCCTTTTTAAATTCTGCATTTACAAATATGGCAAGTGAGCAAAAAAGATGTTTTGTTGTGCATGTAATGGTAACACTTTTAGTAGTATTGAAAATGGTTTCTCTTGGTGTTAATGGTGACCCTCAAGTTCCATGTTACTTCATTTTCGGTGATTCTTTGGTCGATAATGGGAATAACAATCGTATCGCGTCATTAGCTAGAGCGAATTATCTTCCTTACGGTATTGATTTTCCAGATGGCCCGACTGGACGGTTTAGCAATGGCAAAACAGTTGTTGATACTGTTGGTAAGCTTAATTAGTGTTTTCTTTTGCTCTTGTTAGTTTAACTATATAGCAAATGTGTGTTTGTTAGTTAATTTATATTTTATAATAAAATTTAGACAATACAAGAATTCTTAGAGAAGGCACTTAGACCTACCGTACTCTTCTCTGGTTCCACCATTGTAGGCATACCTTTAAATCAGTGTAATTAATTACTTATTAATTTACTCTTAAGTTTACGAATTTCGGTTTTAACCTATAATAATGTCAAAAACATTCGAATTATATGGATGGTCCTACTATAAGTGTACAAGCTTATATTTCTCATGGGGTTGCTATAGGAAGCTTGGTCGGTATTAGTCCAAAATAATGTCTACAAACACGATTTATTTTATTTTTTTAATTTTTTAACGAGAATTTTGAGCTCAACGGCATTGCCTTTTCATATATCCAACTTTAATTCCAGAGGAAACTCATTCTGGGAAAACCCTTGTCTCAAATCCTGAGTGCATTTTGCTCACGCCAGGATTTGAACCCAAGATTTCTAAGGCTGTAAGTCTCAAGTCCTATCAAGTACCAATCCATCTATTGATCACGCGAATTTTATACGAGTGGTCCATGCACGCCTTCAATAATGCATGTTATATATATATTTCATGCAATTTTTGTGATATATATAAGGCACACTAATTAATTTGTAGGTTTTTGAGGTATATATCATTTCCAAATGTAATAAAATCTTTTATGCCTTTTCACGAGAGTTACTATCTTTACAAAGAGAACTGCATGATATATGGCTTATTCTTATTGTAGTTTTAAGATAGGCTAGTACGTGTGTTTGAAAATCTTTTGCTCTTTCACGAGATTTACTCTGTGCTATAAAGAGAACTTTCATTGAATGATAAAGTGATAATCACAATAGCTGTCATACATAATTTTAGGGAGTAATAAATTCATACGGATTTTTATCCATTCACAAATTGTATCATGTAGCAGTTGTTGTAGATGGATAAAAATCCATATGAGTTTATCACTACCCCATAATTTTAGATCAAAAAAACGAAAGAGCATTTGTGTACGTGTTTTGTAAGTAATATTATTTAGGATTTTGCTAAACATAATACATACTCCTAACAAATATATATAGTTAACATGCCGTAAAATGTTATACATATGTAGAAATAAATAACAATCCTTTAAAAATAATTTTCAAACTGTGGCACATAACACTTTACTGCGCTTAACCATAGCCCTAATGGCTATGTTTAGCAAACTTCATTATTCATTCTCAATTTCGAAGCATAAATATATACTTGACATGATCAATACATAATCCTTACTAAGTTGCAAATTCCTCCATCTACAGCCGAGCTTCTGGGATTCGATTCTTATATTATTCCATATGCAAATGCGAGGGGTCGTGACATACTTAACGGTGTGAATTATGCCTCAGCAGCTGCTGGAATCAGAGACGAAACTGGGCAACAATTGGTACACATTTTCTATTAATTTAGAGTTACATTTCTGAAAATATTTAAACACTAATAATTCGATCAGTTCAATTTTCCAGATAATGAAAATAACGCATCTTACTTATATTTTTCGGATACATTACATTACAGGGAGCACGAATTAGCTTTGGTGGGCAGGTAAATAATTACAAAAATACGGTTTCACAAGTGGTGGACATACTTGGAGATGAAAATTCAGCAGCAAATTATCTTAGACAATGCATATACTCGGTTGGATTGGGAAGCAACGATTATCTTAATAACTATTTCATGCCTAATTACTACCAAACTAGCAATCAATATACACCGGAGCAATATGCCTCGGTTCTCATTCAGCAATATTCCGAGCTCGTAAGAGTAAGTATACATGTGTTAATTGACAAATGATCTCATGTTATGACTTTTGTTATTTCATACTAAGACAATAAAATTGATTTTGGGATATTCAGGAAATGTATAACTATGGTGCAAGGAAATTTGTGTTGAATGGGATAGGACAAATTGGGTGTAGTCCAAATGCATTGGCTCAAAACAGCGAAGACGGATCCACATGTGTCGAGAAGATCAACTCTGCAAACCAAATGTTCAACAACCTGCTGAAATCTCTTGTTGATAACGCAAACAGAGATTTACCAGATGCTAAATTCATCTACATCAACAATTACGGCATTTTCCAGGACCTGATCAATAGCCCTCAGTCTTACGGTATATATTTCAGTTTTTTTTTTTTATTGGGATCAAAGACTTTAGGATTTAAAGGTCCATGATATCTTAAAAAACATTCTTTGTGTTTGATTACAAATGTGTAGGTTTCACAGTCACAAATGCCGGATGTTGTGGAGTGGGAAAGAACAATGGGCAAATCACCTGTCTGCCTGGACAAACACCTTGTCCAAATAGAAATGAGCATCTATTTTGGGATGCTTTTCACCCTAGTGAAGCTGCGAATGTGATTGTTGGTAGGAGGTCTTACAGTGCCCAGGCATCCTCGGACGCTTATCCTATGGATATCAATCGATTGGTTCAACTTTAAACGTATTTATTCTCGACGGACTTGTACTACTTTGTATCGATTTTGTGTTTGATGATTGTTTTCTTGTTGTGATTCTTATGAAAAATGTACTTATAATATTTTTTATGAAATGATAACAATAAGGTTTCTAAGTAGAAGTAGGTGTTTAACCCATGGTAGTACATTAAATCCGCTACTAACTGTGTTACTTAAGGATAGAGATCCTTTCAAGTTGTAAGTTGAAAGGATCTTGTCTCTTAAATTAAAATCAAGGGGTCAAGATTCAAAAATCATATTTGAATCTTAACCCTTGATTTTAATTTAAAGGTCAAGATTCTCCAAACGTGACAAGTTAGGTAACTTGATATCCATTACTTAAAATCCTAATGCAATGGGGTAAAAGTGTAAAACTGGCGCTTGATGTCCTTATTGTCCTATGGATCGGAACTAGCCTGTTCTGACCCACGAGGCAAAGCCTGGACCAGTCGAACGCGGCCCATTTGAGGGGTGCTGTAAAGAATTGGCGTGTCTTGTTTACGGGCCTCTAGCTGAATCGATTTTTAGGCCCAATGGAGAAGCACCACCCCTTCTTGACGACTTCTACTAAGAATAATAATAATAATGCGCCAATAATTTATGGCACAACCGCACAACCATAAAGTGGAGCCAAAATTCAGTAGTCCTTCTATCGATTTTTCTTGTAAATAAGAGATAATATTAAAAGTGGATGTAATATATTATTCCAAAACATCCATTTAAGTAATTAAAACCTTTTTATCTCCATTACTTCCATTATTAACGCGTGGGGTTATGAACAATAACCGGCTGTTTTGAATTGTAATTGTGAATTCTTTTATTTATATACACAATATATAACAAATATCAAAGTGTATATAACAAATAGATATCAAACATGTTTGGGCTTAGTAGGATCGGTGTTTTGTACCCTTCTTCTTATTCCCTTTTTTTTTTTTTTAATAAATATTTTTCCTTTTTTTTATTAAATTTTATTATTATTATTATTTTTTACCTTTTAGTGGATTGCATTTTACGTGTTTATGTTAGGTTGCGTATTACGATATCATCGGCGGCAACAACAGCAGCAGTACAAATGTACAATACAAATATTTATTCTCAAAAGTGATTGTTTATGCCTAAAAGTCTATTTCTTTGAAGAGTTTCTACATCTATCTGCTGGTTGGGAGAATAAATATATATATATAGGAATTTGTGTTTTCATCAACCTTTGGGTTGTAGTAGTTGTCACAAAATTTCTCATATCTGCATTTTAATTTTAGAATTAATTGTTATCCTAACTATAACTATTTGATTAAATAGTTAATTGATGCTCTAGGTTTGACTGTTTAACTAGGTGTTTTGTATTTCCATCGATCGTTAGGCCTTATCCAACTCACACAATTTTTTCACCTCTTTTCTCACTGTCACATCAGCGCCACATCATCTATTTTTCATTTTATATTTACCATATCTATTTCTTACTTTTTTTTTCTCAAATCTCGTATCCTACTAAAGGAGAGTTGATGCTGATGCTAGCATCGCTTATTTGTGATTGTTTGGGCCTGCCACATCATAAAGCACACACATTGACTGATGGCATGTGTGTTTTTGGTATACAATACGTATAAAAGTATGTATTGGAGTGTATGTAAGATGTATGTGTATGTGGGGCATGTATAATCAGAGAAAAAAGGGAAGATAAGATATAAAGTATGATTTAAATATTTGGAAAATACTAAGCATTAAATGATGTGTTTTTTTCTTTTCCAACCATAAGCTACCACTGGGAAGAGTTCTTAGCTTCTTTGAGAAGCTGTATCAAATTTGAATTTCAATTTTGTATAGGGATTTTATGTAGTGATATATCATTGAAAGAAAAACCCAGTCATATCTTCTTTCATACAAAAAAAATAATTCTTCCCTCTTCTATTTTTAGTGAAAGAAAAACTTAGTTCTTGATGCTATATCTATATCTATACTTTCGATTCATTTTTCAGGTATAGTTTCTCTTCAATCTCTTTCTATATATATATATATATATATATATATATACACACTTATTTGATATATGTAATGATAACTGATAAGTAGTGTTTTTTTTTTTAATCAAATTTTATTTGATATATCTAAGATGATGGATAATGCAGTTTCATTGATTTAATTGGATTTTTAACACGAAATAATGGACATAATTATCAAACTTGAGTTAAGCTATTATATAAGATAATCAAATTGTCGTTTCGAGTGTTTTTGTCCATCTTGTGAACCGTTAAATTGATGCCACCCCTTTATTAACGGGGTGGGCTATTACATTACAGGTTAGATATATAATAAAAACATTAACATGTAATTATATATTTGTTGGTCACGGCATGTGAGCTTTAAAGTTGCTCGATGGTAATAAAGTCATACATATCACACTTTCTTAATGATTTGTTGAATTGTGATTACCAAGCATCTATATTTACACGTTAATAGACCGACATAATAATAATTATTATTATAATATATGGATTAGAAACATTTACATGTGTTTGAAGTAAAAATATATATATATTTTAACTACAATAACACTGAAATGGAGTACTTGTTTAACAACATTATTTGAATATTTGGACCATCTTTTAATTAGTCGCTTTAAGTACTTCTGGTGCGTAATGTATTGCTAATTGCCTCCTTTTGAGATCCATCATATTAGTAATATTGATAGAAGTTTTTGTCTCACAAAAAAGAAAACTGCTTTCTTGTGAAAAATGTGACCTAAAAGGTTTCCGTTTAATAATTACAGTACTTAATTATTATACAAAATTGGTGATCATGTCTTTGTCATTAACATTTTTAACTTGAAAAAAGAATGAAAGCACCAATTGGAAAGGCGTAAGTACTAATAGGTAATAAGGACCAATGACCCTCAGTCTAAGTGGTTAAGGTGAGATACCCAATTGTTGGGATGAAATCTCATCGTCATATGATTACTCGTTGTATACAGTTCAACGAGCACTTAGTTGATCATCTAATTCACACAAAACTAGCAAGACTCAAGTAGTTTGAAGAAATACTTGAAGATATGTCTTGTCTCGCTTAAGTGGAATCAACGTCGTCCATGCCTCAGAATCAAAATAAGACAACCAAGTCCCTGGTCAACGAGTGTTGACAAATCACTTGCTGACTTCTTACAACCTGTTTAGACTATGCGGCTCAGTATTTGTCAAGAATGCACTCAAGTGTTGACAAGTATACACTCAAGTGATCGACAAGCCTGTTTAATTTGGTCAAATCACCTTGAGCCTTGTGTATGGCTGCCGCATTTATTACTGGGTGAAAGGACAACAGACGTAATAAATGCTCTTGTTGGATTCCAATGAATGAGTGACATGTGGAATCCACTTACAAATCCTTTTAGGAATGTTTGTCTATAAATAGGGATGTCACACAAAAAATCTTTGAATCGATTCATTAAATATGAAAGATTTGTCATGTGATATTAACTCCGAAAAATTTCCTCAGCGGCTCCAGTTAGCGAGGGTTTGAAGTTTGCACGTAATCACTTAAGTGTCAGTGATTATTTAGGAGTTTCTTTTGTCATTCAAGAAGGTGCCTATAAGTTTGGTGTGTTTCAGTGATTATTTAAGTGCATTTCAGTGATTATTTAAGTGTGTTTCTTTTGCACACAATAAATTAACCAAATATATTCATTGCCACACTATATATGCTATATACGATCTGAGTTTTAATTACATGAATCATGGATATGAAGCAGTGATCATTGTCCGAACATATTTAGGTAGTTGATAAATAGCATCTTGGAGATTGGGGCCTGTGCTTTTATAGTCAATATCGTGCATTTCTAGCGGTGTATGTAGTATGATTTGGCTAGGCCTTACGGCTTCATTCTACAACTCGTACGGCAGACCTTGTGGATCATGTTGACTAGCGTTTTTTTTTTTTTTGAAAAGACATCTTTTGAATTGAGACATGCCTCTCACCAACCAGAGTGAGGGCGAACTCAGTCTAGGGTAGGCGTTTGTCTTAACCGGGTCTCGTTACATATAACGATGAGCCGACGCTATGAGGAAAAACCCCACAAAGGCTACCAATCCATGAGGAATTAAAACGCAGCCTTTTTGTACGCGTCAAGACTAGAACCCTCGACCCTTAGGTAAAATCCCGCTGACTCACTATTAGACCAATGGATCGTAGTTTCTCTAACATTGTACTTTTATCTATTCAATAATTAATTAAGATGTCTTTTTTAAAATAAAAAAATGAAAAAAAGAGTTGGTGACTAAACTACGTATAGTACTTGGTTAAAGGTTGTTATTTTTAGAGTACCACCAAACCTATCTAGCTAGACCATAACGTTTGCTCAATTTCAAAACTATAAATATTACACATTTTTTTTTAATTCCTTTCATACAATCATGGCATACTTTCACGAAGTTTGTATGATCATATTGTTTTACAGTGTTATCTTACCAACTTGGGTAGTTGGAAAACAAGTAGTACCATGTTACTTCATTTTTGGAGACTCCTTAATTGACAACGGAAACAACAACAAATTAGTTACTTTTGCCAAAGCTATTTATCTTCCTCACGGTATCGATTACAGCTCCGGACCAACCGGAAGGTTTTGCAACGGCCGGACGTATGCTGATTTTATTGGTCTCTCTCTCTGACCCTATATATATTTATATGTTCTTGTTATCCAATGTTACATACGTATGCCGTTAATGTGATACATTTTCCATGCACTTGCAGCTGAAAATTTGGGTTTTACTAGTCGGATTCCTCCATTTGCGTTCCCAAACGGATCCGATATACTGCTTGGACTAAATTATGCTTCAGCTGCAGCAGGCATTCGTGGCGAGACTGGACAACATCTGGTGATTTAAATTCGTAGTTCGCTACAACAAAAATGCAAACCTTTCACACATTTTTCTTCATGTCTTTAAACAAGATATGAACCGTCTTTTTGTTAAGTTGTTCAAAGTTAGTACACAATATTGTAAGAAAAAGATGTTCACGCTCATAGACGTAAACAATAACAAGATTTGCTTACACTATAAGTCTAGAAATGATTTTGTAACACTCAAAATTTTCACAGTCCCTCTTTTGTGTCGGGAAATCAGGTGTAAAATTTGATTTTTATACTTTTTAAGTGTTGTTAAATTTTAAATTATTACACGGGTATTTTTCACGCTTGTAAGTATGAACAACTCCATTATATATACTTTTCACACGTTCTAAAAGCGTGAGACTAATTAAAAAAGACTGCGAACAACATACAAATAACTTATTTCTCGTAATATTTACCGGGCTTAAAGTCTTTTACCAAAAAAAAAAAAACTTATTTTTCTTGTAGTGGTTGCAGGTGTAGATAGTTTGATATTGTAATGTCCGGGACGTTAATTTGTTATAACACAAATCTAGTATGTATTTGTTACGTACAGGGAGATCGGATAACCTTTGATCAACAACTGATAAATCACCGAATGTCGATGTCAAGTATCAGAAATATTCTAGGAGGGCCTGATTTGGCATCAAGACACCTAAAAAAGTGCATATATAGTGTAGGATTTGGGAGTAACGATTACCTTAACAACTATTATATACCAGCAGTGTATGAAACCAGCAACATGTTTTCGCTTGAAGAATTCACGGATGCCCTTATTCAACAATATAGAAGCCAAATTTTGGTGAGTTTACTAAAACTATCTATGATTAAATTTAAATGAAACAAAATAATACTGTTTGGTTCCGTTTAGATCATTTTACGAAAATGTTTGCGATAATTATGTTTATATATAGCTTAAGTTTTGTATCTGTTTCCTTAACTTTTCAATCATTTACATTTTATAGATACACCTACAGTTATTTTATCAAACATCTAAATACAATTATCAACACCTATTTACTTTAGTTTATTGTGTTCTTACACTATTTTAACTTATACTTATTCGCTAAATATTTGAATTGTCAACTATTTATTATGTTAGTTACATATCTATGAAAACATGGTTTTATTTTATATAATTGAACATAAACTTATCTATAAATATCACAACTATATTTTTGTTAAGGGGAAATCTTGTTGCTATATATTTTTTATTTTTTTCCGTTGCTCACCCAAAATTTTATTAAATTTACACATTATATCTCTCGTTTTAAAAAAATATGTGAGGGAATTGCACCTATGATAGGTGCAGCAACTCCATCATTTTCCCTTTTGTTAATAGTGTTTATTACTAAGTTTTTTTAAGTCATGTCATTTTCTCTCATTTTAAACATTTCAGTTATAGCTATAACTTCTCTGTCAAACACTTATGTACGAATAAAAACTTCAGCTACCAGCTTTCAGCTACTACTAACTGTTACAGCTCGTAACTTCAGCTTGCATCTAGTTTTACAAAACATACTCTTGGTTTATAATATAAAAAATGTATATGTCGAATACTTACCTCTATTTGATTTTCTCTCTAGGATTTTGTATAAAACAAATTTTACTTTTAACTTTTACATTTAAGATTTTATGAACAAATCAATATTTAGCTATGGCAATAAATACAAACGTAATATTGTGTCAAATGATTAAATCAGAGAGTATTAAAAAATAAAAAATTTGATGTCTGACGTTATATATAAAATGTTGAATTTTTTTTTGATGTTATACAAAAAATTACTGTGTTTGATGTTACTGTTAGAGATGTAATTTTAACAAAAACAACAGTCGTGACATGGACTCCGATCCGGCCCAAATAATCC
Source organism: Solidago caesia (assembly GCA_028566075.1). Taxonomy (NCBI): domain Eukaryota; kingdom Viridiplantae; phylum Streptophyta; class Magnoliopsida; order Asterales; family Asteraceae; genus Solidago; species Solidago caesia. Next base: position 8,180,725 of record JAOXNX010000026.1, on the reverse strand, counting down.
TAATTCATATTCAATTAAATTTTCAAAGATCTCGTTTTGTTGACTTTATTACACATTCAAATTGTTTGTACGAATTCAAGTATTCAACCACTAATGTTATAATTCTATCATAATAGAAATATTTTAAAAGAGTCAGTTTTATAATTTTTGGAGTGTTATTTATTAAAGAGAGAAATCCATAAAAAAGGAACATTTTTACTCGAAATTCCAGGAAATTTATGTAGGTTTTGACTATTAAAAGGATTTAATTTTTAAAAAGTTTTCAATAAAGGTAATATCGTTAGTTACCCGTTAAGTACCACGTCATTAAAAAAGCCGACGTGGCATGCCGACGTGACACTTAACGGGTGATTAACGATAAAAACTAACGATATTGCTTTTATTGAAAACTTTTAAAATACTAAATTCTTTTAATAGTCAAAACCTAAATAGGTTCCCTCAATTAGGAATTTTGAATAAAAATGTTCCCTTTTTATGGATTTTTCCCTTTATTAAAAGTTGCTACTATATATCCCACCCTGACCTCCTTATATACAAAAAGGAAGGATGTAGCACTAATGTTTTTTTCTATCAATTATATAAGACATTGTACAACTACGGAGCAAGGAAGGTAGTTTTGCATGGTTTGGGTCCGATCGGTTGCACCCCGTATGAAA
>JAOXNX010000026.1:8160088-8170272 GCA_028566075.1 Solidago caesia | reverse complement strand
CCCCCCCCCCCCCCCCCCCCCCCCCCCCCCCCTTTTTACCTATTTCATTTTTTAATTTTATTTATCTTATTTGTTTAAAATAAAAATCCATTCCCAAGAAGTAAAAATAATTAGAGGGCATAGCCAATACGGCTAAGGGCGGAGTCTGTCAGTCCAGGTTGGAGCCATAATGGCTAAGGGCAGAGCCATCAAGTAGATCACTCCATCACCGATCATCCGCTATGACCTTTTTTTTTAGCCGCTATGACCTATCACCCCTTATGACCTATCACTCTCACCAGCTAGCCTTTATTAATATTACAATTATGAACCGTACTCACCCCTACTTATCACCTTCATTTCCACGCGAAGCGGGCCGGTCATTAACTTAGGCTACGACATCAAACTCTTCTCTTATCTTTGGTTTACTAGTAGGCTTCATAATTGTAATATTAATTGGATGGTACGGACATGTGATCTCATTTCATTCCTTTTTCTTCTCTTGTAGTTAATGTTAAGAAAAAGAAAAAACATTTTTATCTTATACATTAAAAGAAACTTGAGCATCTAGATAATTTGAAACTTGAGCATCTAGATAATTTGAATACATTTGTATCTGGCTTTTAAAAATTCATATAAATTTTAAGCTTAAACAAGATCATTTACTGTAATTAAGGATGTTCATGGCTCGGTTTGACCCCGGTTTTTGACGAAAAAATGAACCGGACAAGTAAACACATCTTGTGAAATTTTCAAACCAAATTGGTCAATTAGTTGGAGTAGGCTGGGCCGGTCGGACCGTGAAAAAACAGGTCTGGTTTGGTTGGTTTTGTAGTACAAATGTTTTTACATATATAGATACACAATTATATAGAATATCATAAATTTATACAAAAAGATATGAATAAACGATATAATTTATACCCCAAACAAAATAGATATGCTATCATCACCTTATTTTTCAAAAACTAACAACCATTTATATAACTAAAACGAAATTTAACTAATAATATATAAGTATATATTTATAAAATTAAAAAATACATTTGATTTTTATATGCTGGTACGATTTTGCGGCCGGTTCTCTGCCCCAAATTGTAGGCCGGGCCGGCTAATCCGATTTTTTTAATTATTAAACCGGATGGCAGGTTTTAACTTCTCAAACCGGGCTAAACTGCTGGTTTTGACGGTTCGATGTACATCCATAATTTACTCCGTATATAATTCCCAAAAGCTTGGTATCAAAATTATTAGTTCTCATTTTTTTCCTCAAAATTATTGTATCCCGAAAAAAATCACATAGTTTAAGAAAAGTAGAACTATTACATTCTATCATCAATGATATTTGTTACTTATCATTTAAATGAAATGTGTAAGTAAACAATTAATTATTTTGAGATATATATCAAAATAAAAAGTTTGAAAATAAATTTGAAATGGAAGGAATAATAGAAAAGATACTCAATAGACAATTAAATATTTTATTTTATTTTATTATTTATTTATTATTATTATTTTTTTTTATCATTCCTAAATTCCTTACCCGTTGTCTTTGCAAAAGTTAAAGCTCCTACATATGCCTACATCTCTTCAATGTTTCTTGCTATAAATAGTAATGCTCATTGGTATAACTTCAATCATCATTCTTTACTTTGAAATCCTTCAAACATGGCATGTAAGCTTATCCTAATGTTTCCTGTCCTTGTAGTTGTCGGGTTGATGAACATTGGAACACTTATAGTACTCGCTCAACCACAAGTCCCATGTTACTTCATATTTGGAGACTCGTTGGTTGACAGTGGAAACAACAATGCACTACTGTTAACACAAGAAAAAGCCAATTACCCGCCTTATGGGATTGATTTCCCACAAGGCCCGACCGGTAGATTTACCAACGGTCGAACTAGTGCAGACATCATTGGTCTAAATTCTTCTCCATTTCTAGATATATTTGTCATTTATGATTGTTGGGGAGCAATATATATATATTTACTAATTAACTCACTCTTTTCATTATCATATCGTCTTTATGCATGAAATATTGAGATCAACAAATTAAATGCACTTATTGCTGTATTTCAGGTCAACTTTTAGGTTTTCCTAACTTCATACCACCATATGCTACCGCAACGGACCAAGAGATCAGCACAGGTGTAAACTACGGAAGTGGTGGTGCTGGTATTCGAGATGAATCTGGAAGTCAACTGGTAGTCACCCTTAAACTCCCCTTTCTTTGTAATTAAACTCGATACGTGATTATTAATGGATTCAGAAACGAAACCTGTAAAATGTGTAGCTAACAACCATATATCGTTAAGACTATATATATAAATGATATGTTCATAGAATTAACGTTATTTTATTAACTATACTGCAGGGTGATCGTGTGAGCTTCAATAAACAACTACTTAATCACAAAGCAGTAGTTTTACGGCTTTCACTCTTACAACATGACATAACTTTCACGAAAGCGTACTTGAAAAAATGCATCTACTTACTAAACATCGGAAGCAACGATTATATCAATAACTACTTGATGCCTAACAATTACCCGACAAGCCACTTATATACCACTGATGAATATGCATTAGTCCTCATTCAGGAATATAGGCAACAACTGAAGGTACACTTTTAAAAAGAGTAATATTCCACATGGTTTGGAATAGGTAATTAACTTATCATCAGTTGAATAACCCTTAACTTGTATCTAATTTATATGGTAGACTTTGTATAATTTGGGAGCTAGAAAGGTTGCAATCTTTGGTTTGGGACTCATAGGGTGTACCCCAGCTGAAGTAGCAAGGTTTGGCAGTGATGGTGAACCATGTGTTGCGTCGATCAATGATGCCGTGAAACGATTTAATGATAGACTTAAGCCTCTTGTTGAACAGTTGAACAATAATTTTTCTGATGCCAGATTCACTTTCATCAACATGACTAGCATTTCAGCTCCACAAGGAGGTAAATTTAGTATTTATCCGATCGAGCTAGCTAGCTTCAAATAAATTAAACACGTACCGTCAACGTTGATCGATGGTAAAGATTTACTAATTAAGATGATTTTTGATTTGCAGGTGTAGTATTGTCAAACGTTCCTTGTTGTCAATTTAGGGCAGACGGGCTGTGTGTTCCAAACTCAACTCCTTGCCCAGATAGGAAATTAGTTAATTATTATGATGGTTTTCATCCCACAGAAATTGCAAACAATGTCGTTGCAACAAGATCATACACTGCAGTCTCTTCCATGGATGCGAGCCCGTTTGATATTAGCAAGTTGGCTCAATTTAAACCATAACAAGATTACATTACATGCATGATAAATAGGCATTACTAATTGCCATAATAAACACAATATGCTATGTTGTTGATGTATATATAAATATTTCTATTATACTACCAAAAAGTTATTAGCGTATCATATCTACACGCTAATAATAAAAGTAACATGAATAAATTAAAATTATCGTGGAAATGTTAATATTAATGTTAATGTACTTTTTTATAATTAAGTATTATGAAGAAACATATAATTAATTATCCATTTACATGCAATGCTTAATTAGAACTCCACATGTGGCCAACATTGATTCAAATATACCTCGTGATTATCACAAAGATAACCCCGTGATTATCTTACCGAAATGTATATTTTTTTCAAGCAAGTAATGATTTATCATCTTTAAATATCTTTTTATTTATCATCAAAACAACAATATCATCACAAATGGTAAAATAACACTCCCTTCGTCTTAAAAAGATTGTCCATCAACGAAAAATTGCAAGGGGAAGTTTATGGTGCGAAGCCTCTTAAAATGCGAAGAATACGAAGGTTACACTAAAATACATCTTAGTTACTAAGATATAATGCATCTTAGTAACTAAGATGCATGTCAGTGTAAACTAAGATGCAGTATCGATAGGAAAAAATAGGTATATTTTCCAACCGATACTACATCTTAATAATATTTAAGCTGTATGCTAGTTTATTTTAACACACTTCGCACACACACACACACACACACACACACACACACACACACACACACACATATATATATATATATATTAATAATTTTTTTTTTGCGATAAAATGTCATTTTTACTTTCTTGAATAATAATGGTAAGAATAAAGTAAATAAGGGTATAATAAGCAAATATGTAAAAATTAATGTATTTTTAGGATAGTGAACAAGTATTTTTGGAAGAAAAAAAAAAGAAGAAGTAATATGGACAATTAAAATAAGACAAAAAGATTAAAAAGTATGATAAGTGATAATAAATAGATTACACATATCATGCTGTTATTTTTTATTGGCTAAATTCAACATATAAAATTTAAGTTGTTACATAAAAGAGTAAATAAAAAAATATGTTATTTTTTTAATAATAAAATGAGCCTTAAGTTTGTCAAGCCTGGCCCTATATTATTTAATCGATACAAGTTTAAATGTTTAAAAATTACAAATTAAAAATATCAGTACATGCTAAAAATGTGAATGAAACTTTGGGTTAAAATTTGATGTATGTGTTAAAATAAAACCAAAGTTGATGTAAAAAGTTTTTTTTAAGATAAATATATTGATGTATACCGTATACTAATATACATTTGAAATATCAGTATATACTAAAAATGTGAATAAAACTTTGGGCTAAAACCAATTGATATATTTATCACATATATATACATTATTGATGTATACAGTACGCTGTAAAAGTTATACCACGTGATAAATAATAAAAAAACTATGATAAGTGTATCATTTCTTTTTTCTTTAAAATTGATGTTTGTAAATGCCTTAGGACATGGGAGATCGATCACAAACAGTAGAATGGTATAGTTACAACTTACAACAACAAACATAGCATACAACAAAATTATAAAATAAAGCAATCCTTTATTTGCCACCAAATCATAATTATGTATATATTTGACACTGCTATGTCACCAAGACGAATTATTATTAATCTTTAATAAATATTAAATAGAAATACAAAGTAACACTTAATTGTATATCAGTATTAAATAGAAATACAAAGTAACACTTTAATATATTAAAAGAAACACTATGCCGAGGACTTGTATGTATATCAGTATTATACTGACATTATATGCACTGGTTTGGTGCAAGATTGGCTGTAGTTGGGCTGAAATTACGAGTTAGGCCATATATAACTGAAGACTATTGGAAGCTTGGAAGACCCAACTCCTGTAAGAGTTTCTGGAAGGCCCAAGCCTTGGTTTAGGAGTGACCTCTGACAAGCCAAATGGTTGTATAGTGTAGCTGTGTAGTTCCTACGAGAGTCACCCAAAAAACATTCTACAAATTCCTTCAAAATTTTGAACCTTTTGAAGGGGATTAGAAAAAATATACATAAATTTCTAGGTTATTGATGACGATTTTAATAAATGTTAATCTACCTTCATAGGTGAGGATTGTGGGACTTCCAATTTTCACTCTTATGTTGGAACCACATTAAATGTGACCGTCACTGATCGTTTATCATTCGTGATATGATAATTGATGATAATTGAAATCCCTATGTCTGTTAATATACGATGGACGTGTTTACTATTATTGACATACTATAGGGTTTTCCATTAGGTGATTGAAACTACAGGGACTTATATTGCATATACTAAACACCAGGGACTAAAGCTGTGATGTTTGATATTATAAATACAATGTCTTAACCTCACAATTAGACTCTTAATCTCTCTCTCTATTTTTTGTGTGTGCCTCCCTAATTCAGTTTACAAAACCGAAATTCATCCCATCATCAAACAATCATCTTGTTTTGGAAACCCGATAATCTATGGCTAACAAGTTCAATGCTATCACAGGATCCTCAGGATCATCAGGTATGTTTTCTAATTATCATATTTTCATTATTTTTTATGAATCAATTATTTTTCAACATGTGGTATCAGAGCCCTTGGTTTAATTGATCTTTGATTCGTATTTGTCTTTTGTTTGTGTTCCGTATTTGCTTGGAACATAAAATTGAAAATGTGATTTCATAAATGAAAATATGTTTTGACCGTTATTTTGATCTTATTCCCATGATTTTGTGGATTAAAAAACCGAAAGTTATTCAATTTTATAAACATGTTCTTCATGTTCATCATAAAACTCATCTAAATTGTCTTGAGTTTGATCCAAATCCTCATAATTTCGAGGCTTAAAAACATGTTATTAAAACACCGGGAAAAAAAATCAAAAAAATATATAAGTTTGGATGATCCGAACTTATAATTTCGGTTGGCCCGAATTTCTTCTCTTTTGGGCCGAACTTCCTATAGGGCCGAACTTCTATTGGGCCGAACTTCCTATAGGGCCGAACTTCTATTGGGCCGAACTTCTTGCATTTGAGCCGAACTTGTTTGCCTAATGGGCCGAACTTGTCGCCTAATGGGCCGAACTTATTTGCCTAATGGGCCGAACTTGTTGCCTAATGGGCCGAACTTATTTACCTAATGGGCCGAACTTGTTTGCCTAATGGGATAAACTTATTTCCTAATGGGCCGAACTTATCCCTCTTAATATATTTTCTTGGTCAAAAATGTGACTCTAAGACGATAATGGTCTTAATCCACTACCAACCGTATTTAGACTTGGTTACGACCTTGTTTAGAAACAACTAGAGTTGGGTTTAGGTGACTTGGTTACGGCCATGTTTAAATGCATAAATAATTGATACAATATGTAAAATAAGGTATAAGTAGTTTTGAACACAAGAATAATTTTCAAGATTATTTCATTTGTTGATATATAAACAAATTACAAAGGTTGTTGCGGAATCAAGAATAAAGAAAAGCAAGTTTACAAAGTATTCTTAACAACCTATGAAAAACAAATTGATCTAGACATGGAAATACCTTTTGTGTTGTAATAAATACCCAAGTATTTACTATGAGTCGAACACAAGAGTAAATGCACAAGATAACTACTTTGGAAGAGTTTAGCTTGAGGTTTGTGCATTTACTACCTTTTCTATTTATAGGCAATGTCCATGTACGATGACATGGACAAATACGTATAAATATACGGTATACGATATACGTATGTAAGGGACAATTTGCACAAGGTCATTTAATGTCTTTACATACGTGTGTATAAAGTATTGGTGTAAAACGTCCTTGATTGGACTTGCCTCTACTTTATACTCAATTGCCTTTACAAAGGATGAGATATTTGTATTATACTAGATTAGTATAAAGGCAAGTGGTACTTCCTAGGGATTAGTGTAAAACTTTGTAATTACTTTACACTAAGGTAACATCTTCAGTATTCGATCTGGTAAGATAGTCTACTGGACTCTGCCACTGAGACTATCTTCTTTTTTCTTACTTTAGTCTTCGACTTTAGTGAAAATGCTTCAGTTGATTAGATCTTGACTGGAGCGAATCTTCATTAAAACTGAACGTGGAAGGTTCTCTATACAAGTATTGTTTTACGAGCTTCAATAATATTACACGACAAATCTAATATACTCAGCGAAACTGGACATTTTTGTCCAGTGAATCTAGAATTTGTTAGTCCAGATTCACTGGACAAAACTTTCCAGTTTCACTAGACAGTATATCAGATTTGTCGTGTAATAGTAAAACAATACCTGTACAGAGAACCTTCCAGGTTCAGTTTTACTGAAGCTTCACTCCACTCAAGATCCATTCAAATGAATCATTCTCACTGAAGTCGAAGACTGATGTAAGAAGAAAGAAAATAGTCTCAGTGGCGGAGTCCAGTGGACTATCTTACCAGATCGAAGACTGAAGACGTTACCTTAGTGTAAAGTAATTACAAAGCTTGACATTAATCCCAAAGAAATACCACTTGCCTTTATACTAAACAAGTATAATACAAATATCTCTTTTGTAAAGGGAATCGAGTATAAAGTAGAGACAAGTCCAATCAAAGACTTTTTACACGAATACTTTATACACACGTATGTAAAGACATTAAATGCACTCGTGCAAATTGTCCTTTATATACGTATACCGCATACCATATATTTATACGTATTTGTTCACGTCATCGTACATGGATATTGCCTATAAATAGAAAGGTAGTAAATGCACAAACATCAAGCTAAACTCTTCCAAAGTAGTTATCTTGTGCATTTACTCTTGTGTTCGATTCATAATAAATACTTGGGTATTTATTAGAATATAAAAGGTATTTCCAAGTCTAGATCAATTTGTTTTTCATAAGTTGTTAAGAATACTTCGTAAACTTGCTTTTCATTATTACGATTTCGCAACAACCTTTGTATTTTGTTTTTAAATCAATAAATGAAATACTCTTGAAAATTACTCATGTGTTCAAAACTACTTAGACCTAATTTTAAATATTGTATTAATTGTTTATGCTTCAAGTTCTTGTTATATTAAATAAAGGATTCGTGTATTGCTTTATTAAATTTGTTTTGAGAAAACCTCATAGTTTTGGTAAACGTACATTTGATCATTATTTACATAGAGGTGTCTACGAGTTATATTATCTAAAAAATAGGACTAACAAAGAACCACAGGGATGAAATTTGCATTTAACCCTTATTTTTATTATACTTCTCATTCTAGGTGATTTTAATAATAACTTTAGAAACCATCACCAAATGGTCTAGTGGCAAGAGGTTTCAAGTTCGAGTCCTACCCTTATGCATAATTGGGGGTGACCACATGTATTTAATTTCCACCTATAGTGGGCCTGAGACTGAGAGAGTTTTCCCTTCCAGATCTCTGGGTAATAAGGGTTTCCCATCGAAGAGTTTAAATTGAGGATCTATTCTGCAATGCGGCTTTCTAGCGCGAACCCGATTAAGACAAAGTATGTTAGACCTGCCGACATTCAGGAGTAAGTCACACATTTCAAAAATAATAATAATAATAATAACTTTAGATTTAAATAAAAATAAGTTTGTGTGATTGATTTAATCATTAAATAAAGTAATTAAAGAGATGCTATAATGGTATGGCTTTTTCATTTTAGCGTTTGTTCAAGTTGCTTATTTCCCTCTTTTTAAGTGTTTGCTGACTTTTATTTTGTGTAAAATGAAAGTAATGATGTTAATTAAGTGATATACATTGTTTAACTTTTAATTTGACTTTTGGTTATGTCACACATTTAAGGGTTGAGATCTTCTTAAGTTGTTTCTCTCAAGTTGAACCAATGAAAATGTTATAAACATAATTAAAGGTCCTGTAAACATGATTAAGGGTCCATCATGAATTAAATTTAAGACCCCATTATTTTTTTACTCTCATAAATTTCAACTTGAGAGAACTTGAGAGAGTGAAAACTTGAAAGGATCTGAACCTCACATTTAACGAGGGCATAACTATAGTTTTACGATTCAAATAGATTTAATCAAGATGCTAAATATTTGAAGTCATAACAAATCATTAATATTGATTGAGAAAAACTTAATAATATGATATTATGAGAATATAATAGTGATATTTTTAAATAGTAAAATTGATATTGTATTAAATATCATTATTTTTATTTTATAGTTTAGATAAAACGTTTTATATATTTTTTCTTTTACGATAAATTTGACTTTTAACTTTAGTGTTTTAAAAATACATAATATATAAGATATGAGTTATGTAATTGTGTATATCATATTTCAGTTAAAATCAATTATAAAATTATGAAAGATAGTTTTTAAAATTATTGTTTGATTTTCCGATTACTTAATTTATATTAAATGTATGTCAAAAGTAAGATTTAAATTGAAAGAGAGTAATAGCTTTTTTTTTCAATCTTGAAAAATCAAGTAATCAAATAAAAAGACTAAAACTTAAATAAAAAGACTAAAACTTTAATAATGCACTATAGATATTAATAATAACATGATTACTCTTAACGTCATAAAGAGAAAATATTTAAAAAATGAGTATAGATGAAAACAATAGATAAAAAGTTGAATCAAATAAAACATAAACTAAGGAAAAAAAAAAATATATATATATATATATATATATATATTTATTCCATTGTTTTGCAAAAAGAAAAAGGATATTTCACTTAAAAAAGAGCTACATGATCATACATTTTTAATCATATTTTAACACATAATTAAATGTAGGTTGCATTAGGATCAAATGTGGAGAAAAATAATATGACAAAGAGTTAATTACAATTTTCGTCCCTGTCGTGGTACCCAGCTTGCAGGTTTCGTCCCTACCTTTCAAAAATTAC
>JAOXNX010000026.1:8118042-8128332 GCA_028566075.1 Solidago caesia | reverse complement strand
AATCTGGCATTTCTAATGCCGGAAATACTTGTTTCATAAATTTTTTTAACCAAAAATTTGTTTGACAAAACCACCTTCAAAAACGTCCACTCCAAAAAAAACTTCAGAGAACTAGGGTGTGTTTGGTTTTATAATTTGGAAATAAAAGAATGTGAATGAAAGTCATAGATGATGTTTGGTTGGTAGAAACGAGAATCAAAAGTGTGTATCGAGCCCATAAAAATTGTAGTTTTTTCAAACACATAAAATGAGGGTAGGTTTAGGTTTCATTACAGGTTAGAAAACCTAAGTAAATGGTAAATTGATTGAAAATAAACACCCACGAATTTAGTTCTCACCGAATTACTATTAGTTTGCCTAACTGTATTGTGCACCTCTCCTAATCCTTTTAAGTAGTATGTATTTTGCATTCGAAACGAAACATCTTCTTGTAGTACACCGAACATATGGGTCGTCTACCCTCACTGCATATCGTTGTAGTCTTATTGAACTTTGTAACAGTTACATACTCCGATGACCCAAAAGTCCCATGTTATTTCATATTCGGAGACTCATTGGTCGATTGTGGCAATAACAATCCGCTCGACTCAGGATGGAAAGCGAACTATCCACCTTATGGGATCGATTTTCCAAAAGGATCTACTGGAAGGTTTTGCAACGGTCGAACTACAGCAGATATCATTGGTCTCTCTCTCTTTTACTCTTGCATTTTGTTCGATAGTTTTTATTTTTAAACAGCTAATATAAATAAAAATATTCCAGTTCTTACAATGTTATTTCAAGGCAAAGTAGGCACATAGCAGTGTATATACACAATTACGCCTACATTATACACACTAATTAACCATCCAGGCATTCGCCAAAATTACTTGTCGTAACTATATGCCTGATTAGTTGATTTTAACATTATGTATGCGGAGTTGCAAAATCTTTGTTTTAACTTAATTTGTTTCTTTCCGTGATTTGGTCTTGAATCTTTGTTCTTGGAAAATAATATTTTCCCCTAAAATATCGTCCTACTTATCTTCCAATACCACGGCAACAATTGACATGTGTTAACTATTAATTTTCTTTTCTCGTCACAACTTTTGATCTTATATGTCATGAACTTGTTGTTCGAAGGATGTTTTTGGAATATCTATCATATCATTACTCTTGAAACTCTATCCTTTTTGTTTATTGCTCGTGAGGAATATGCCACCTTTTCACATTTAATTGGTAAAACTAATAGCACGAAAACTAATATAGGTCTTTCATTAATAAGTGAATAGAAACAATAACATGAGAGTATATAATCGTATTTGTGCAGTAAGAATTAATGGGATTAGGATAAAGTCCAAATTAATAAATTTCTTGTTTTGCCAATGGGATTGGTGACTCATTGGTAAAGTCTCGGTGTCTTGAGTTTATACGTCCGGGCTCGAGACTCACTATCCACAATTGTAGGGGTTGGGTATTTGGGGTATATTTGGAAGTCCTAGGTTTAATCCAAGACATTCGGGGTAGTTTAAAAATAGGATTATAATAGTTCGCCATTCAAAATAAATAAATAAATTTCTTGTTTGATTTCAGGTGAACTTCTAGGCTTTGATGAGTTCATTCCGCCATATGCTACCGCAACCGACAAACAGATCAGCAAAGGAGTAAACTATGCCAGTGGTGGTTGTGGCATTAGAAAGGAAACTGGTAGTCATAATGTAATCACCGACGAATCCTCTGTTACGGAGTACTTTTTTTTTTTAAACTATTTAATAAAACCTTGGAATTAGCTTTAGCAAAAGCATCATGCTTCAGTACATATTGAATTCTGTTTTTTTAGAAAGGCAATTAAGTATCAAAAGTCAAAACACATAAGTATATTTACAATTTGTTTGTCATGGGATTAGAAATCTCTTGGATGATGCGTGATACCGCTTATAAGAGTCTAAGACCTAGTCCCTTCGATTACAAATTGATTTTAGAAGCAAGGAAGGCATAAACAACTATGCTCATCAGCAGGGCCGGGCTTCAAGATTCAAGTAACTAGGACGAGCCGGGAAAAAGTAGGTCCATGACCCCTAGCGAAGTCAAGTATATAAACAAAAATTTTATAAATGAGGACTAACCTTATGAACACTTTTTTTGGTGCCTCTAAAAAGAATGGGTCCAGGACGGGTGTCGGGTTTGCCTCTCCCTATGGGCGCCCCTGCTCATTAGCACATTCTATTAGACTTTTAGATATTGCATAGAATTTGTAAAATTAATTTGGATATTTTGATTATCAAGTATACATTAGTTTTTGGTTTGTGTGTTCTAATTGATAACAGGGTGGCCGGCTCTGCTTAGATGTACAATTGGATAATCACCATTCAACAATTTCACGCATTGCAAACATTTACGAGAACACAACATTTCTTAAAGAATGCATTTATCTAGTGAATATCGGAAGCAACGATTACATAAACAACTACTTCATGCCGGAACATTACAAGTCGAGACATATCTATACTGAAGATCAATATGCGAAACTCCTTATGCAACAATACTCTCAACAACTCAAGGTACGTACACCTCTTTTACGTATGTTACTTGCATCTTTGGTCAATCATTAACTTATTTACGTTAACCAACCATCAATAGATGGATTGGTACTCGGGGGATTTGAGACTTAGAAATTTTGGGTTCAAATCCTGGTGTGAGCAAAATGCTCTCAGGACTGGAGACAGGGGTTCTCCAGAATGGGTTTTCCCAGTAATTTGAGTTGGATATATGAAGAGGCGATGTCGTTCAGCCCAAATTTGTCGTTCAAAAAAAAAAAGAAACAAACTTATAAACGTTGATATCTTTACATCATTATTGGTCAATCGTTCTCATTTTTTCATTTGGCAATCAAACTGTATCCACTTAAATTGTGATTTTTTTGTTCCATTTTTTCTATCAAATTTCGATGTAAAATCTTAGCAGGGTTTCTAACAAATTGGATGTGTAACAGAGTCTGTATAAATTGGGAGGTAGGAAAGTTGCTTTGTTTGGGCTGACTCAGATGGGATGCACACCGTATATGGTAAACAAGTTCGGGACCAATGGGAAACCATGTGTGGAGTCAGTCAATGATGCCGTTAATTTATTCAATGCTATGTTTAAACCTCTGGTTGAGAAGCTCAACAATAATATACCAGATGCAAGATTCACTTTCATCAACACTTCAGGAATTTTATATCCACAAGGAGGTAAAATATTATCAACGGCCGTGACATACACTTTTCCTTTAAGAAAATGATGTATATTTAGAAGAAGAATTGAAAGTTTTTTTTTAGCTGCGTCATAGTACAACTAAAGTTGCATCATTACTCAACTCAACTTGCAGCTTAAGTTGTATTGTGATGCACTTTGGTTAACTTAAGTTGTATCACAGTATAACTTTTAAGTTGTATCACAGTACAATTTTTAAGTTGTATCACTCTGATGCAGTTTAAATTGTATTGTGATGTACATTAGTCATACTTCGCATTAAAATCATAAAAATAAGGTGTAAATTAGCATAAGATACATTCAGGTGGATGACCCAACTTTGAGCGAAGGTTTTGGAACCGTTCGGGGGTGTGTACGGGGTCTAAAGCATGTCATGGGTACATTTTTAAAAACTTCTTATTCTTCAAATTTTCAAAAACTTCTCATTTGTATCTACACCTATATATGATACAATTTAGATAATTATTTTATGGGAACTCTATTTAGCATGTTTGGAGTTTAAAACACAATGTTTTAAGTTAATTAAGCATGAACTCATCAAAATAGGTCCACTTAGTGTTCTAAGAGTAGTTGTTGATTTTTCAGAAGTGGGATTGCGAACTCCTCCTTGTTGTCAACTAAGCGGAGATTGGCCTTGCACTCCTAACTCAGTTCCTTGTCCGATTCGGTCATTGTCAATCTTTTTCGATGCTCTCCATCCTGCGGAACTTTCTAATATGGTCATGGCAGCAAGAGCGTATAACGCACTTCTACCTACAGATGCGTACCCGCATGATATAAAGCATTTGACGACTTTAACATTGAACAAGACTGCAGCATGATGAACATCATTGTTCTACAGATCGAACTATGAGCATATAATGGACATATATGGTAGCAATCGAGGGTTTACCATGGATTCAAATGATAATTCTGGTCAATTCTATTTCAATCATAGGTAGCAAGTATCGTAAATTGTTGGGTTAATTTAATAGTTATATAGACACTTATTAAATCGAGTATAAAAAAAATAGGATTGATTATCTACGTGTGTAGACTTTAAAGTACAAAAAAATTTAAGGTTTAAGAATGTAAATAAACTTAATTTGTACCAAACAAGCTAAAGTATCTACTGTTAATATTTAAGTACTTTATAAATTTATTATTTATACATAAATAAGCCTTAACCGGATTTTGCTCTCATATTTTCAACCCTTTGATAACAACATTTTAGCTAGTCAAACACATCTATGATCCTTTAATTTTAACTAATTTCAAAATACACCCTTAATTAATGCTTTAAAAACCGGGTTGAACAGACTGTTCAGACCGGTTCAACCGACCTTTTAGATTTGCCTGATTTGAACTATCCGTTTTTTGTAGTGGAACCATCTGTATATTAAACTTGCCAGATTTCTCTTTTTTTCCAGTTTAACCGGTCCGGTTGAACCGGTTTAAAGAAACCGATTAAACCGGCCGATTTTTCCTTTTTTTAGGCCGGTTCAGTCCAAAAATCCGGTTTTACAACATTGCCTTTAATAAAATCACAAATGGAGAAATTAAGTTTTAACCCCTAAATAATATTGGGTATCCAAATCCTACATGTCTTGTAATTAAGCTAATTGATGGAGATGAATAATGTTTATTGCATTTTTTAAAAAGGCTTAGTACTTTAAAATGTAAGAAACTTTACACGTTTTATCATAGTGGGTATTCAACTTTAATTCTGTGCATTGTATGTAATTAACTCGTTATTTTGATCAAATCATGTAACATTTTTACTTGCACCAATCAAAAAAATGCACGTGGCAGCTCATATGGTTTGTCACGTATACACTTTTACATGATTCAAAATCAAAATAACAAGTTACTTACATACAACGCACATGATTAAAGTTAGATAAAAACGTGTAAAATTACTTACATTTTAAAGTACTAAGCCCTTTTTAAAATAAATATTTTACTTAACTGACTTGCTTACTTCTTCTCTCCCTCTTTATGTTCCACGCATTTTGCATTGAAAATTTGCCCCCCTTTCAATATACATCACCAAACAATATTGTGATGATCCAATGAAGACGACCACCTGAATAAATCATGGGGAATTGTCATATCTTTCTAGTGTTACTGCAATTTGGAATTTTGGTAGTCGTAGGCAAACCACAAGTACCATGTTACTTCATATTTGGAGACTCATTAGTTGACAGCGGAAACAACAATAACCTCGCGACTCTGGCTAAAGCCAACTACCTGCCTTATGGCATCGATTTCCCTAATGGTGTTACAGGCAGATTCACCAATGGTCGAACCATGGCAGATATGATCGGTCTATCTTTCTCTTTTTTAGTAATCATAATCATAATATAATATATTTAAGAATACATCGCGATAAGTACTGTTATAATTAGATCATGATAAAGAAGCTAATAACATAAATGAAAAACATAAGTTTCTAAGTTTAAATGGGTTGGTCCAATGTATCCAGGTGAAATACTAGGCTTTGATGAGTTCATTCCAACGTATGCGAGTGTAACTAACGACGAACAGATGATCCAAGGTGTAAACTATGCCAGCGGTGGAGCTGGCATTCGATGTGAAACTGGAAGCCATCTGGTAATCGTACGTACCTTTGATTGATTAATTAAATTAAGTTAGCGACGAGTGGCTATATTTTCTAAAATGAAATCCATGTCAATTGAACTTAGAAATTATAATTGGTGACAATGCTGATTTAGTAAATTATATATTTGCCCAAGGGTGATAGAATTAGCTTGGACAGACAATTATGCAATCACTATACAGTAGTTTCGAGGCTTTTTTCCTTGCAACGAAACACGACATTCACCAATGAATACCTTGGCAAGTGCATATATGTTGTCAATATCGGAAGCAACGATTACATCAACAACTACCTAAGGCCTACCATTTACACTACGAGCAGTAAGTATACACCACACCAATATGCAACAAGCCTCATACGACAATACTCTAAACAACTTAAGGTCTGCATCGCATTGTTTTGTGTTTCTTTTTAAATTTACGTTTACAATTTACTCATTTTCTTCACTGGAATGGCTTATATTGACATATGACAGAAGCTGTACAACTTGGGTGGTCGAAAGATTGTTGTATTTGGTCTAGCGAAAATAGGGTGTGCCCCAGCTGAGATATCCATCTTTGGCGCTGATGGAAATCAATGTGTGGAGTCAATCAACGACATGGCTAAGCATTTTAATGACAGACTTAAGCCTCTTGTCGATGAGCTAAACCATCATAACCAGGATGCGAAGTTCACCTTTATCAACGTTTCGCACATTTCAAGACTACAAAAAGGTAAACAAGAATATATGAAACTAATGACATATATAAGTAATTGTTTTCACTGAATAATACTTGTCAACATAACAATGTAAAACTGCAAGCTTTTAATATCTGAATTCATTTCAGCTGTGCCGTTTGCAAATATTCCTTGTTGTAAAGTCGGGGCTGATTGGCAATGCGACCACACTACAATTACTCGCCCTGTTCGTGCATTGTCTGTTTACTACGACGGTTTCCATCCCACAGAATTTGCCAACAATATCATCGCTGTAACGTCATATATTTCCCTGTCACATATGGATGCTTCTCCATATGATATTAGTCATTTGGTTCGACTTTAACACTGAGGCATTGCGCGTAGTTTTGAGAATCAATTAGTAACACAAAGCAAATAATAATAAGGTTATGAATTCATCATTATATTTTCCAATATGCAAATGATATTTCAGTGCCAAGGAATTAGTGAATGTGACCGGATATAATTTCTTTACATAGATTATTATAACAATAAGAGCATCTATATGGCTTATCTTGTTGGCTCGTGGTTCTGCCACCACACCGGGATCACTACACCCACCAGCGTGGTGGATTAGTGGTGGTATTGGTGTGCTTACAAAACCACATTGGAGACTGAGAGCCAGAGTGTGGTTGGTTTTTTAATTCTTTATCAGGTATTATGTGGGTATGATCGATACGGGTCGGGTATGGGTCGGGTTTAGGAAATTCAGGATCCGGATACAATTAAAAATCATCGTCCCAAACCTGACGGGTTCCGTTTACTTACTAACTGTCGGGTAACGGGTTTCTTCACGGGTAATCGGGGACCCATTAATTTATTTTTGTTTTTGAAATTAGTTTACTTACTACTATTATTTGTGTGATTTTTACTTAACCAAAGAAGACAAGTACATATTTCGACAATCAATACTCTTAACATTTATGATTTTTTAACAAATATTTGACTAAACAAACACTTAATCAATATACAATACGTTGGTGAATTTTAAGCAACCTGGTATAAATTTATAAGCAATTGAAACAATCGAGTAAATAAATAGTGTGACATGCTAGTCTGATCGATGGGAATTTGTGAACACTTATAAATATTCGTGTAAACATTTGACATTTTGTATGGACACCAATTTTTTGAATGACTATTATAGACTTATGAAAAATGACAGTTTATTATTTATCTAATGTAATATATACGGGTCGAGTATATGAGTTTGGGCGGATTTCAGGTATACGGGTCGGGTATGCAGGTTTTTAATTAAAGATTTTTCTAATGACAGTCCTTAGGGCTGTTAATAACCTGCATAAAAAACTTGTACCTTCCATATCAAAAGCCCATCCCCTGAATTTTATGGTAAAAGTACAAATATTTTATGCACGTTAATGACAGCCTTAAGGACTGTCATTAGCAAAACCCTTTATTTAAACCCTTCCCCATGACCGGCCCTAGACCCGCAGACCCGGACCCAAGCCCGGACCAAAAATTCGGGTTTCGGGTTTCCCCGTCGGGTATGGGTTTTTTTCTTGGATACCATGGGGTAATAGTTTTTAGTATGATTGTTACCAATATGATATGGTTGATGTCTTGCTGATGTCAACATTTTTGGAGTAGTGGTGTGGACCATTAACTGTCTCTCACTACAAGAAAAACAATATAATGAGACACAGACCTTTGCGACGAGAATGTTATCGTGATGTCGTTGCTATAGCATTTTTAAATTTTCATTTGGTACCAAACTGAAAGACTCCCGCCTATTCTTTAGCGATAACATGATAATAGTTAATGTCGTTATTGTAGTAATTTTCTTTTTCTTTTACCTATTTAAGTTTTCCCTCCGATGTTGAAATTTTCCAAAATGATGCCTAACTCCTTGTTTTTTCTTCACAAACAATTCACCACAATCTCCCATGTGATTAAAAAAAAATTTACTTTTTTTTTCTAACTCCTGTTTGAAAAGTAGACAATTGACTATTTATTGCCGCGGATATTATATCCTCAATTTTCCAACTACCATGTAGCAATGACAATGTGTCGCTATTTGTAATAATTGTAATTTTATTATCTTTTTTTTTAATTACCTAAATAACTTCCTCTGCTATATATATATATAAAATAAAGAGTTAATTTCATTACATATCCTTGGGGTATGTCATATTATGTATGTGTATATATATATACTAACGGCCGTTAGTATGGCTCCGTCAAGGCCCTTATGTGCAGTGCACATTAGGGCATTTTAGGGTGATGTAATGACAAAAAAAAAAGTAAAGAGTGAAACTTGATAATATGATATATCCCAGGGGTATGTAATGAAATTAACTCTATAATAAATAACTTCATAATATAATAGTTTCATAAACTATATTATGTATAATTAATAAGTTTTTTGTTGAGAGTACTAAAAATTCAATTAATTCTCGTGAGGGTCTGTTTTTTTTTTAAAATTAATAATCAAACAATATGATACCGGAGTATTACTTATTCATTTTTTTTACTCAATTTATATAATGAACCTCATGACTAAGTTGAATCATAAATTCACCACTAGTCCACTGGTATATAGACAAACACATCATATATATAAGATGAAAAACATAAAATAAAAAAAAAAGTAGAATAAAAGTGATATATAAATAAGTATGACTAATTTGATAAATATATAAATAAGTATGACTAATTTGATAAGTATAAATTAGTCTAAAAATCTACTACTGATACATAGCAAATTAAAGGTCAAGATTAAGACAGGGAATGAAAGAAATTCATGTATCATCTATTAAATCTTTAGACAAATTTTTAGACTTATATTTTATTCATATATACCATCACTCATATAATATTGGCATCAACATATATCATGGGAGTATCTTTAATAAGGAGATGCCTTAAAAAAAACAGTAAATAAACTAAAATCTTTAATTAGGAGAGCGTAGTTTCTTTATTTTTCAAATGCCAAGCATCTTTCATTCCCAAGTATGTATTATTTATGGTTCTTATATTTTTGTTTTTTAGAAGAGAAAATAACTTCAATACCCAATTTTATAAAATAATATATCAATTTAGCCAAAAAAAAATTTTGATTTTCACAAAATACCCAATAAAATCGCAATAAAAAGACAAAATCGTAATGAGATTTACAAAATCGCAATGAGATTATTGCAATGATATCTTAGAAAATCGCAATGAGATTTACAAAATCACAATGAGATTTTCAAAATCGCAATTAGATTTACAAAATCGCAATAAGATTTTGAAAAATCGCAACGAGATTTTGGAATCGCAACGAGAAATTGAGAATCGCAACGATAAAATGAGAATCGTCATGAGAAAATAAGAATCGTAACGACAAATTGAGAATCGCAACGAGAAATTGAGAAATCGCAACGAGCAATTAAGAATCTCCACGAGAAATTAAGAAAACTCCACGAGAAATTGAGAATCTTCACGAGATATTGCGAATGGCAACGATAAAATGAGAATCTCATTTTTCTCGTTGCGATTTTATCCAAATTGGATTAGATTTCTTGCGAGATTTTTTGACTATGCAAGTACGTAAAGGTACATAAAGTAACCAGAACATCATCTTCATTTTATACTTTCTAACGACATAATTATTTTAAAGATTTTCATTTTCTCACCCAATATTTGAAAGTCGATTAAGTAAAATACAAAGGTATGTTTTTATTAACTTAGTGTTATATTAGTAATTAATTTGTTATTTAGTGTTTCATACATAATGAAATCAT
>JAOXNX010000026.1:8010858-8025736 GCA_028566075.1 Solidago caesia | reverse complement strand
AGCTTGGCGTAAAACTGGCCTAGGCTCCGTTACCGTAAGGGAACCGCCAACTGATAAGATCTTTCCTGTTACCTTCCCCATAGCTTTCCCTCACTAACACTCTTGCACTCAAATGTAACCAGTTTATGTTTGATCATATAATATAATGACACACACTAAATTTGTTATGAAAAAGTTTAGGAAAATGAAAGTAATAAGGAGCCAAAAGAAGAACGTGACAGGTGAATGGATTGGGCCGTGGTTGAGATGGCCCTAATCTCATAGTATTCCAAATGTCTCCCATCAATTCGATAGATATAGTTCATGTATTGATTGAGATAAATTATCTGAATTCTATTTTCTTTTAAAAAAATGTATCCCAATTAAATTTCTCTTAATCGTTTTATTTAAAGTTAGAAGTGTTTGTGTGCTCTGTATATGCCCATATAAGTTAGTGGCGTATGTTTAATCTCTGATCGTTTGGAAGGAGGGGGATCGGTTGGCACCTGATTGGAGAAGACCGGTTCGTGGAGGAGTGGAAGGAAGCGAGTTATCGGCTTAATTTGTCTGAATATATTGGCGTGTTCTCCTTTGATAGGGATGCAGATAAATGGATATGGAATTTTGATGTCTCTAACTCTTTCTCGGTTAAGTTTTACCAAAAAATAAACTATTTCCCTGTTAAGTCAATAAGAACAACCATTGATACGGCAATTTTGCCTAGTCAAGATGTGGCCATGAGGTGGAATCCTTTGGTTCCCAAGACGGTGAACATCATATCTAGTGTGTGTTACCGGTTACCTACTCGAGTGAATCTGCCTAAAAGAGATATCTTCTATTTTGAGTCCGATTTTGTTCTACTGTTTGAGGTGATATCCAATCATCTAGTTGCATACTGTTGGACTGCAACTAAGCATTGGGCAACGGTTTCCAAATGGCTAGACGTGGGATCGCTTTGTTATATGAATCCAATGGATATGGTAGTGTGGCTTGATGGACTACGTCTTCATCAAAATAAGAGGAAGGTTGTTGAAATGGTTATCTAGTGTGGGTTATATGGGTCATTTAGCGATTCATGAATGAGGCAGTGTTTGGTAAACAACATCAAAGGAACGAGTTGCTTTTTGATTCTGTAGTTAACTCTTTTTTTTCTTTGGTGTATTCCTGGATGTAAGAATTCTAGTATGACATGGGTAAATTGGATTAAAAATCCACTTATTTCAATGTAACGATTTTACAATATTTGGTTAAACTCTTTTCAGTCGTCGTTATATAATAAAGCAGTCGACCAAAAAAAAAATTAGTGGCATATGCTTTCCATGCTTGATAACTGACCATCTATTTTTAAAATGTTTCGTTTTTATATTATTTTGTCATATATTACAGATATGCATGCATACATACCACACACGTTCATTATTCACTCTTTCACCATGGTCGGAGGTCTTTCAGGAAGCAAACTCTCTATCCTAGGGTAGAGGTAAGACTGTCCCCATATCCCACTTATACTGAAATTGCGTACGGTAGTTGTTATTGTAATACAATGTTAAAAGTTTGAATGTTAAATAGTAAATACCTACAATGAACATGATTATAGTTTAATACATAGTATAGACATTCGTGTATAGGTTAACATTGAAGCCATTAACCCAAATTATAATTATTAAGGTAGACATCCATGTATACTTAATAGCTATTCTTTTATATTAGCCTAACTAAAATAAAAATAAAGACCCAATTAACTATATCAAACCTCAACTGGACCACCAATATACATGAGCAGGCCAGTCAAGTTTATGAAAAGCATGCCGTTTTTCTTTTTGGAATTCAAACTCAATCGCTCTCTCTTTAAAGTCAAGCACTCAAGCCTCACTAACCTTAGACCATCCCGACTCATCACATTCTCATCATCCAAAACGTACTGCCATGTTAGTACAATTTTCTCATCATACCATCTACTCTTTTACCCCAACTCATCACACTAAAAAAGAATATCATTTTTATTTAATTTTACACTTTTTTTAATTAACATGTCGGTATATCCGATCAAAACGATAAAACAAACCAAAAAAAACCTTCTATTGATCAATTAATGATAAACTAATAATAAACAAAATAGATTAGTGATGTTTACCTGATCATCCAGTAATCACAGAGAGAAGATGACATGACTCGGTTTAGGTTTAGGTTCCCGTTTAGGGTGTGTCCTTAGGATAGGTTTTAGGTGACAGAGATAAGGTCACAAGAATTTAGAGAGAAATTTCAGGGTGATTAATTCTCTTATGGTATTAAGCCCCAATGGTCACTATTTATAACACACTTAAGGGGAAACCCTAATTAATAAGTGAGGGTAATTATGCTCATCAATTATTTGCATATTAATTATTTAGAGGTAATTAGGTCATTGATTATTATTAATTAGATAAATGATTATAATGACCACATATAAATATTTATAAATACATAAGAATATGTGTATATATATATATATATATATATATATTCTTACATTCTCTCACTTGGCCGAGTAATCATTCATTATGAGTAGATTATTCTGATCAGAAGTTAATACTCATTTTAGTTTTAAACCAGATATGTAGCAGAGAAAATACAGTCGTTGATTCAGTTATTCAACTCAGGACCCCCATTAATCATACTACAACCCCAAATTTAAAACATAAGTAAACATTAGGATCAAATGACAAATAAGCCCTTAATGTTGATATGTATATTAATTGTCTATACGTCATTCATAGTACGATATGCAGTTATGCATGGTCATCAGTAAAACCCGTCTTTATTATGAGCTGTTAGAAAAGATTTATGAGTGATAAACCTTTAGTTATAGGATCCGTAAGCATATCATGAATGTATTCAATTCGAGAATTTAGTTTCCTTTAACTGTTCATAAACAAAAAATAATCTCGTATCGAAATCTTAATACAACTTTGCTCAAATTGTTACTGTTTGAAAAAATAGGTTAGCTTACTTTATCACAATAAGTCTTCAATATGTTATTAATACGGAGTTACTTATGAGTCAACTCACAATTAAGTTTCCATCAAGATTTAGTGATAACACATTTTGTCATAATAAATTAGGTTGTTGTTAACAGTTCCATATGACTCTTCCATAAGATAGGTATGCCACTGACATAAGGATATGCCCCGAAGTTGACATTTTGTTTCCTTCGAATATGACAGTCAAAATTAAGAGTAGTCAACTAGATTTAAGCTTTTTACTCCTTTTATAGTTCAAATTATAGTCTTTCATTTCTTATAGATATTGCGATACTTTCTAAGATGCTTTATATTATCTAGAGCAGAGTTATATTACAGTCTAGTGTTTCAGTAGTGTAGGCAATATCTGAACGAATATAGACTTGAACATACATAAGGCTTCTAATTAATGAAACATGAGGAATTGAACATACATAAGGCTTCTAACCAATGAAGCATAAAGAAATAATCTCATTTATCCTATTAGCCTTTAAAGAAGAGCAATGTTGTATGTTACACGTAAAAGGATCTGCTTAGTGTAAAACTTATGAGAATAAAATAATATCCTGTCAGATCTATTATGTCAAATATGAGTTATCATTGCTTTGACATCATGTAACATATACTTGTCAAAAGAATGTCATTTTTATAAGGACAAGTTTGCATTAGTTGCTCCCACTCATCTTTTGGTAGGTGCATTAATCCACTTGAATGTTGATGGGAAGAATTACATTATGATTTCATCAAAATTACTTAGGGTTGTCAATACTCGACCCAACCCGAAACCCTACCTGAAACCAACCCCAAAAAAACTGGGTTAGAGTTGTGAAATCTCGACCCGTTAACCTACTAACCCGCCAACCCACTAACCTGATTTTTTCGGGTTGGGTTCGGGTTGACCCGTCAACCCGAAAATATATTAAGTTTACATAATTTTTGTTAATAGGTCGACCCACCAACGCGTTTGACCTGCCAACCCATGACCCGTTTGACCTGAATCAACCCACCAACCCACCAAATCACCAACCCATAACCCATTTGACCAGTTTGACCTGAAATCAATCAGCTAACCCACCAACCCAAAACTTGACCCGCCAGCCTGATTTTTTTTAGGTTGGTGGGTTGGGTTCGGGTTGATAGGTTGTGGGTCAGAGTTGAAATTTCTGACCTGAAACTTTTAGGGGGTCAGGTTAGGGTCAGAGATTTTCGACCTGCAAACCCGAACCCATTGACAGCCCTAAAATTAGTTGCTTACATCAACCCATATATAGATTTTTATCGACATACAGACTTAGTGTTCTTGACCTCCATTAAAGAATTACCAGGTCGTTTTATGAACATGTAGGTCATTGTTAAAGAAAGTTGTTTTAATGCCCATTTAATGTAGCTCTAAATCATCATAAGATATTAGAACGGTAATAATCGTCAAAGAAACCTTTGTAAGACAGGCATGAAGGTTCTTTGATAACTTATATCCTCTTGAGTATAGCCTTTATGCAGCCAATCATTCTTTTAGTATTTAACGTTTCCATTCGGATTTAGTTAAGTTATGAACACCTTTAAGGTAATTCAACCAAATTCCAAAAGTTATTCTAATTTATGAAGTCAAGGTGCTAATAATAGATTTATGACATTTAGTAGATTGATTGATGCTAACGGCATAATTAGAATAGGTATGATCAGTAAACTTTCCAACATTCATTTCAACTTTTATCAGGTAAGGTATATAATCATCAAGGTTAGTAGATCTTTTAGACCTAGATAGATAACCTTCTGAGTTGATTATTGGGTTTATTAAGAGTTTCAGATTTATAGGTTAGCTCTTGGTTAATTTTCAAGTATATTAGGAGAAACAGTTGTTTCTAAGTGTGTAGGAGTTGCTGAAGTATGGTGTACAAGAGGTGTAATGGAGTTAAATTCGATGTGAAATTTAATGAGTCTATCCCCCTCGCCTCTTGTACTTCTGGCAAGTCCAGCTAAAAACTTTTACTACTCCCACTAAACTTAGAAATCTTTAAGAAATTCAGCATGCTTAGGGTCAACATTATATTAAGACCAAACATCTTCAAATGAAGAAACAACTTAATGATGTTTATGCTAGTTTCTCTTGTTGAGGATTACATGAGGTTTAAGTAAGAAATCTAAGTTTCCCCACATTCAATTAGGTGTCAATGAAACTTTGTTAGGAGTAGTATTTGAGTCTAAGGAGACAAGTTATGATGGAGCAGTATCATGTACAAAAGGTGTAATTTGAGGTAAGAACAAATTGTCAATTCCCCACCTCTTGTAACTTTTACAAGTTATGATTAGGATACGTAGTGCTCCCACTGATATCTGAAATCTCTAAAAACTCCATATGAGAAGTTTCAAATGATATGTGTGATGCGGGAAACTGTACATATATGTTAGACTTGATTACCTTATCGTCCACATTTCATAATAAATTGTAAGGACAAATTTAGAAGGAATCCTAGTAAGTATATATGAATTATGACTGACAATTGTTTTGATTTCATTGATTTTTTTAGGTTTCAATTGTTTTGTGACGGAAGCGAACAAAAAGAATAAACCAGCATTAATTAAAATATATTCATTGCCACCATCACTACCAGTCGTCACCACCACCACCCGTCGCATCGGGCGGATATCCGTCTAGTTTATATCTACATGTAATGCAACGCATTTAATAAAAGTATATGTATACAAATATGTAGGCTTAATTTAAAAAGAATAAAATTATATATATATATATATATATATATTAATTTCCATTGAAGTGAATAGTGATTTTTTTATCTTTTTCTGTATTTTTAATATAAATAAAATATCTACCAATTTTAAAAAAAATTATGTAATGGTGGAGTGGTTTGGTGGTAGTTTTTCATGAGGGAGGTTGTGGGTTCAAAACCCCCCGTCAACCAATTTTTTTGTTTATTTTAAGTTTGTTTGATATTGATTGTTTCTATTATTCTATATGGTAGTACAGTTAGCATAACACATTTCTTTTTGGTCCTGGGCCGAACCAGCCCATTAGCCGCACCTCATATTCTGCAAACAATATAGCCCAATTGCAATTGGCTTTCCATTAATATCAGTTAGTAATTACGAGTATTAAATTAAGGAAAATGCTAAATACAGTCTTTAGGGCTGTAGTCAACGTGCATAAAAAAAATTGTACCTTCCATATCAAAAGCCACCCAACCCCCAAATTTTTTAACGTGGAGAAAAGAATAGTATCTGACATGTGGCAACTTTATTTTTTCCCGTTTGTTTTATTTTGAACTATTAACACAGACAAATCCAGAAATCGACGCCGCCCATCGGGCGGCTCGAATCTACTAGTTTAACATAAAACTTTGAATTAAAAAAAGGCTACACATGTCATATGGTCATATTGTTGAGTTTTGGTTTGTTAGACCATCTTCGGTGCTACAAATTGGAAATAACATACTGACTCAGCACACTAAATTATTTTTACATCCAATGTCATAATATAGAAATCTAATTTGTCACTGTCACATGAAAAATCAAATGTAAAAACACATTATATCTATAAAATTCTATGGGCTTAAAGTGAAAATAATAATAAAATAAAATTTTAAAAAAAAAACACAGAGGCACATCACACATAACACACACTCATCACACACATTTTATTATTATTATTATTATTATTATTATTATTATTATTATTATTTTATAACGACATACTATTCTACTTTTATTAATGTCTGGGATGTAACCCAGGACTTTCGAAAAACCTCCCACTACCTTTTCTAAAAAAAAAAAAGTCTACTGAACTACCCAAAATACACCTATCATATATTAACTAATTTAAATATCTCCACCTAATATACCGATAATACCCTTAATGAAATTATTTACAACATACATTCTCAACCCTTAAAATAACTACATTAACCCCTTTTACATAAATTATTTTTACATTAATAACCACACCGCTACCGCCACCACCTGTCGCCGCCGCCATTACCACACCGTCGCTGCTACCATTCCGTCTAGTCTAGACATATACAAATATATTGACAAAAAAAAACAAAAAATAAAAAATAAATAAACAAAACCCCAACACGTCTCTCACGCATGTCATGCTTGGGAGCAAGTCAGCCTAACAAACTGTCCAACACATCAAAGCCTAGTAACGACGAGCTAGGATTCGGTACGCTCAAGCCTTGCATGTCAGGGCACCCACACTGTTGGAAATGGTCTTAATGTTTGCATAATTCCATCAAAGGCATTCAACTACTATTTCTTAAGATCATCTTCAACCGGGTGTTATTGCTCGAAGTTTTAGCTACATAGCGCCATCACTATGACATTGAATCACCAGCGTTATAACCGGCCTCGTGATGGTTACGTTATGATATTGAGTTTCTTTTTCTTTTTCTTTGTTTATATATTTTTATGGTTGTATATATGTGGTATAGGTGTTTTATATAAGTGTATAGAGGTTAGTTATTGTAAAATAAGTATTACTGTAAAACAAATAAGATAACATTTCAACCCTTATATCAAATAGATCAAGATTTTAATTAATTAATTCTTTTTTAATTAAAATATTAATAACTAAGGACATATTTGTCATTTACTTCTATTTATCTTCTCTTTTTCATCCTAAATTTTTGCCTTTTTTCTTCTTTTTAACTATTCTTACACTTTTGCCTTTCTAGACTTTTTTGACTTGCAGATCGATATACAAAAATGTTATTTCTTTCTGTATACAAAAAATACAGGAAAGTTAATAAAATGAGTATGACGATAATATACAAAAATTACAGAAAAGTTAATACAAAAAATATAGAAATGTATGGTTTTAATGAAAGTGGTGATGCACAACTCTGAAATAACAAAATTGTTGATGCACAGTCGTTGATGCACGATCATAAATTAACAAAAGCGAGACATTTGTGATGCACAACCATCAGATAACAAAATCGTTGATGCACAATGTTTATTATCCGTTGATACACAACCGTTTATTAACCGTTGATGCACCGCCGTTTTATCACATGACCATTACCAGTTGATATCCGACTACTAGTTTTCCTTCTACTCGCTTTAATAAGATTCAAAACACTAATATATCCCTTCTTCATTCACTGGAATTTCCGAAATTGTTTTGTTCATGAAAACAATTCAATACAATGAAAAACGCTACACAATTAAAATTGATTTAACACCACTACCGACCCGCAAAAACCGACGCAAGCGATTTTATGATTGTACGAAACAATTAATTGCAACCACCAATTGATGGATGAATTAAATTATACTCCGTATTAATTAATGCAACCAATATATTGAAGAATTGCACCGAGAAAAGAAACGAAAGAAATTGAGGATTTCTATCCGCAATTCAACCAAGACACCGACCCACAATGAATGGGATTTTTATTGGATGACCAATTAAATTGCAGCTACAAAGGATTAGCAAAACAAATTGAGACTTCAAAATAACAACACCAACTCACGATGATTAAATAGTTTTTTTTTAGGGTTTTATGTTTATTCCGTAAATCTCAAAATCGCCCACTTATAGGTGTTTTTCCCATTCCGCTGTCCATTGTTTTAACTGTGTTTTTCCCATTCTGCTCGCGTGTTTGGTGTTACCGGTGGCGTACGCAGCGGTGGGACATCGGCAGCAGAGAAAGAGGGTCTGCGGCAGTGGATGAGTGTGGCTGTATCTCGCAGGGTGAAGGAGCAGTGGAGGAGTGTGGCGTACAATGCCTTACTTTCGTAACGTCATTTATATATCCTTTTATTTGACAACTAATATCGAATTATATCTTGGATAAATATATAAAAGACATTCACCCATCCTCTTCTCACAAAGATTTGGTGGCATAAAATTAGTTCCAATTTACTACCGCAAAAAATCACCAACAAATCTCTCAACCCAATTTCACATCTCCATACAAAAATTCCATCGGTATCAATAACCTATCAATTTTATTAGTTGATTTTAACTTGATATATTTTGAGATTATCTTATCTTTTATCTGAAAAAGCTAAAAAAACAAAAAAAAGTTATAAAACAAGATCATCATTATAAAATTATAACACGTTCTATTTTTCCTGATTTGGATTAGATCAGATGCTAAACTTAATTAATGTCATTCAAATTGACAATTTACCCAAAGATTTTCAGATCAGAAAAATGTTGAAAATATGCAAACTACTTTTTATTCAACTTTCAATTTGGATAAATCACTGCTCCACATGATTTATTTGACCTATATAAAAACGTACGGATTCATACGTTTACTGTAGCCATCCCAAATTACATCATCATAATCAGTCGAACGAATTGATTTAATCCATCAATTTAAACGTCGAAACACGGTCAATAAATATCACTTAACGGTTTAGAAAAGCGATCTATGAAAATCGACCATGCTTTCGCCGTTTAAACCAAGGAAATAAATCAAATACTTAAAACTCCATATCCATCTTACAGCAGGCAGTACCAATAAACGTCAATAACATATATATATATATATATATATATTATATAAGTGCCTCAGATAGTCGATCAATCATCACTAACAATCAGTCGGTAATTCCAACTTTTGATTATTTAATTCCTCATTGGCACAAAATAATTAACATTTTACTGAACTGTTAAAAAGGCTTTTTTGATGAAAATCAATTACTTTTTTTATAAAAAAATGTGATCGCAAAAAACGGCTCTGTGAATGAACGGAAAATAAGCAGTTCACAGGTTCCTATAAGAATGCGAAAAGCACAAGAGCTTATTATTGGTTCAATCATAGCATCTTCGGTCAATGCATTTTCTTAGCTACCGTCGACGTGGCATCGAACCATAAATATATTATTTTTATTTAATATATAGAATAATTGAAGAAGAAACCTCAGGAGACCCGTTCCAAATCACACACAAACAGTGAAAACACAAACAGACACAAATTCCCGACCAAAAAACACAAACTATAAAATCGTGTTAATGATCGGATAGTTTGGTTGATTGGTGGATGGGAACAAACGTGTCTGCCGTGACATCCACTGTTTGTTTATATGTGTCATACGGCACTTCCTATCTTTTTAGGGGATATCTTCCTCATTGGCTGCTTCTTCTTCATCTTTTAATAATAATAATTTCAAAAACTTAGTAAAAAAAATAATAATAATAATAAAATTTGATAGAAACAGAAAAATTATTTGAGATGATAATAAATAAAGCAAAGAAGACAAGAAAGGAGGTTAGATGATATTGAAGACTCGTGAAAGTTAAGGTTATATATATAGGCGTGTGTAGGCGTGTGTGTGGAGTTGTAAACCCTAATTTTTGTGGAATACATGGCCCATTAAAGGTCTGTTATTTAGGGTTATTAGTTATGAGCCCGATTCGAACTTCGTCTTTGTTGATGGGCTTTCATTGGGTTTTTTTCTTTTTGCACATCAACAATCAATTCTAGACCTTGGACATCAGGTCAATCCAACTTTTTGGGTAAAAGGGTTACTATGATAAATCTAATAATCTATCTATATTTATACAAGGGAGGTGATATTAGTATCATTCTTTTTGAAAAAGGGTATTTGGATAGGGACCCTCTGACCCTATGTACCGTAGTACCCACCTAACCCCCAGCCGAGCTACAGTGTCCAAGGTGATTCTCAACCACTTCAATCCTATTCTGCTAAGGAATGCCTTAGGCAGGGATTGACCCTTTTTGATAAATATACTATTATGTATAATATATAAAGCAGACTATATAAGTCAATAATGCATGATTGTGGTAAAGTAATAAAATAAATGATACGAATATCAGTTCCCTTTATACAATGATTAATATTCCGCATAATATGCGGATGAACTTATATAACTAATTATATATTAAATTGTTTGTAACAACGTACATTTATATTAACACTACATGCTAGAAATGATGACATTATCAGTATGATATTCTTTTATGTTGAGTATAATAATCATACTTTTAAGTTATCGTCATATTTAAATATAATGAAAAGAAAATAAAGTAATAAGAAACACCCATGTGATACAATTTAAATATAATCATTCATATTAGACAATAGAAAATACGTATGCATAACTAAACTAATAAGGCAAGCACACAAACACTTTCAAGCAAGACATAAAGAATAGTAAATTATAAATATAAATTATAAAAGGAACAATGAACATCTCCAATATGAAAACTAAAATATCTTTACATTAAATTTAGTGTTAAAGTGTCAAAAAGTTTATCAAATGTTTACATAAAAATATAAAATCATTATTTTCAGTTTTAACTCTTTCCAGCTATGTATTTGAATTTTATATCTTATTTCCGTCATCATTCCTTTAGGTCCATCATACGAAGCCTTTGAGCGAAGACTCAAATCTTACGAGCCTCATAAATGGAGAATTTATGGTAAATAGGTGTCTCACTAGCGCAGTAACAATGTGAGTTGCGAGCAGATACTGCTAAGGTGTCGGGGACCAAAGGGTTCCCTCCATCTACCTTTTTTTTTTTAATAAAAAAATAATCAATAAAAGTATTACATATCCCACACACAAAAATAACAATTTATAAATTATCTTAAACTTATCATAATAACCTTTCAAATTAACCTAAAATTATCGAGTTTTGATTGAGAATTGTTTCAAATCTTGCAAGCCTCATATATGGGGGATTTTATGGTAAATAGGTGTTTCATCTACGCAGTAACAATGCGGGTTGTGAGCAAATACCGCTAAAGTGTCGGAGATCAAAGAGTTCCCTCCATCTACCTCTTTTAAAAAAAATAATCAATTAAATTACTACATATCCCACACAAAAAATAACAATTTATAGATTATTTTAAACTTATCATAATAACCTTTGAAATGAACCTAAAATTATTGACTTTTAATTGAAATTTGTTATCTTAAAATCTCAAATGTAACTTACAATTGTTATTATATTAGTTTCTTATATTAGTTTCTAAGTATAAAAGATCAAAAATAACTTAAAATCATCAAGTTATTTTTGTAAAATTTAGTGTAGACATTGGAAGAAACTTTGCTAGTGTAACAATATTACAAAAAGATTTCTTCTTCATACTAAACTTAGTGTAACCTTGGTTGTATACATTATCATACATAATTTTCTGGCAACATATCATTATTGTATCAAGTAGAAGTAGGGTGTGAGCGATTAAACAATGAAACTCGAATTATATACGCACATGGATGCCAAACTTAATATTAATAAAAGACAATTGTCCTATAACTCAATTAACCAATGAGAGACTTTAATTTTTCAATTAACCAATTAAAAGTTTAGTTTACCTAAAAGTAAAATTATTATCTAAAAAATATCTATACTTTATCAAATTTAATTTATGCCCACTTTACCAAAAAATTGACTTTTAATTGGTTAAATGAATTTATTTATATTTGAGTCCATGTAAAAATAAAACTAATAATTGATCTTTTATTATTTGCATTTTGTATAATATGATAAAATTTTATTTGTCAAAGTGATGTTCAAATTTATGTTAATCATTGTTTATAAGTTTTGAGTTCATGTAATAAATAAATTTAATTATATTTGAGTCCATGTAAACTAAAGCTAATAATTGATCTTTTATTATTTGAACTTTGTATAATATGATTAAATTTTAATTTGTGAAAGAGATGTTCAAGTATATGTTAATCATTGTAATTCGAGTATTTAAGTTGGATATATCATGTAAATTTTTGTTGTTGTTGCTGTAAACAAGGAAAATCTGTGTATCGCACGAGCTAAATATCATCGTGGGCAATATTTAAACCCATTAGGCTTCGTTAAATAGAAGAGAACCCACAAATGGTCAATATTTATACTCATTGAACCCAATCCTTCCTAACAAATGCTTTGTAAAGAAAGTAAGTTAAGACATACTACGACAAATGACTAAAATCACAATCAACCAATACAATGGCATGTATAACTTCTAAACTTTCCGAACCGACTTTACCAAGCCAATGCACACACCACATTACAACCATCATAATCAACATACACGAATGATTCTCTAAAGTTATAAGAAACAAGCAGCATCAAATGAGGCAGTATGGCAACTTTCATTTAGGGATGGGCGTGAGACTCGTACTGTCTTGTATTGGTCCCGATACTGATGGTATTGGTCCTGAAAATCACCAAAACATGGTACCAATTCCGATTTCATTTAGAAGTCGGTACCGCTTTCCGACACCATTTCTCGGTACCGACAATACCGATACTGAGAACCAACAAAAATAGATAGCTGTCCCAGTCCCACTTAATATTATCGAGACGAGATCGATACTTCATGCTCATCCCACACTATCCATGAAATGAATTTGTTACATGGCTTAGTGGCACACATATTAACAAATTTCAACATGTTAATAGAAGAATTATAGACTAAAGTACACTAAATCGTAAAAGTTAGCTTTTTCCTTCTAAAGTACTCCTAAACTTCTTTAGAGTAAATGCAATCAACAAACAATGGGTTATATGACTTTGTGATAAACCCTACGTTTGTAGTTAGTAGTACATTGACATTTGAAACTTTTTTTCATTGTTTCTTGAATCATTTAAAATATTTTTTCTGTCATAAAATAAGTGTCCATGTTTTTATTTTGGTATATCCTAAAAAAACTATTAAAACAATTTAATCTTTTTTTAAACCAATTTAATCAACTAACCTCCTTTTTCTTAACCAACTTAATTAAATAATCCTTACCCTAACAAAAAAATTTATCCGAAAATAATAATAACTCTACTTTTTAAAACAATTAATAATGACCATTTTATTTTTAATAAAAAACAAACTAAATTTCTCTTTCATTTCACTAAATAAAATACCCACCATTTAACTAAAATCTTCTCAAAATTAGTAAAATCTCTTAATTATCAAAAACTAAAAATAATAATTTTTTTTCCAAAATATCAATACAATTTTTTTTTTACACGTAAAAACACTCTTTATCTTATCCGTTTCAATTATTATTTTGTAGCCATTTTCAATTTATTAATTTATAATCATTTTTAGATATATTGCCATCATCTTTGAGAAATTAACTTTACTTTGACCCAAAAACTTATACTACTTTCCGTAACACCAAATATCATTACCAACAAGACTCAAAATCCCGGGAAAAGAACAAATATTCCCATAAACACAAATTTGTTTACATTTCGATGACTAAAAAATTGCATTGAACACTACATTTCTAATCTAACTTTTACAAAACAAAAGACATATTTTCGTAAATAAACAAGTGTATACCAACATTTACCATGCTAACAAGAACCATTATATTATCTATACTCCTTAATAAAAGGGGAACCCCCTCCCCCTTTTCTCAAAAAAGCCTCTAGATCTTTCTATTTTGCCCCTCACTTCTATTCACTAATTTAAGCATCTCCACCTAATATACCTATAATAGCCTTAATGAAATAATTTACAATATAGATCCCTCAACTCTTAAAATAACTACACTACCCCTTCTACATCAATTGCTTTTACATTCACCACCACACCACCACCGGCGCCCCCACCACCAGTCGCCTCTGCCACCGCCGCCGTGCCGCCACCCCCATCCTTCGCCGTCACCCCTGCCGCCACCGCCGCCACTACCACACCGCCGCTACTACCATCGTCGCCGCATCGTACGGGCATGCGTCTAGTAAGACATAAATATATCAAGTATATCTTTCACAAAACATTAGCCGACTATAAAGTGTATTACATTAAATATTCTCCCAAAAATATATATACATTTGGCTCACTCGTATTAGCACCTTTCCAATAACATGTTAATCATCCGTTCAAGTCTCGTTAAGGAGGTCAATTATATAAGTTTATCAGTTTATTAGTATGTAGTAATAGTAATGATTAGATCG
>JAOXNX010000026.1:7980464-7995825 GCA_028566075.1 Solidago caesia | reverse complement strand
CGGTTGGTTTGTATCTACAATATCCAGTTTTTACACATGGACAATTGTACGTTGCAATCTCTCGAGTTAAATCAAAAAAGATCTCAAGGTGTTGATATGCAACAAAGATGACAGATCAAATAATACTACAACAAATATCGCCTACAAAGAATTATTAAAAAAGATGAAATGGAATTTATTCCTTCAATGTTCCAGAATTACATTCTTTTACCTTGACTTTAGTTACATTCTTTACTTTTAAATTTATCAGTTCATTTTTTCATATATTTTTAAATTTGAATTTACAAGGGTTTTTTTGGTTACATATATTTAATAATTCACTTTATATTAAAAATGTTATAAACCTCTCGTATATTTGACATGGATCTAAATCTAGTTTAATGCTAAATTAACAAAACCATAATACCTCATTAATAAATAGCAAGTTAGAGTGACCGGGTCTATATATAACGACGTGCAAGCTCATCTCATCCAACGAATTAGTCTTGTGACATGATGAGTAATGCGGCATCTTAATCTTGGTCTAAAGTAACAAAACCATTGTATTCTTACGTTGAACTAACTTATCTTTCAATCGTTTTCCGTTCTAAAAGAATAAGAGGGTTTGTGAATGTGTGGTTAACCCAATTGGTAGAGGCCCTTACTTCTTGAAGTGAAGTCCAGAGTTCAATTCCTAACATAAGGTAGTTTAAGATTATTTGGAATATTTAGGAGTAGAACATATTTTTCTTTAAAAAATAATAATAATAATAGAGGGTTTAAGTGAATATAAGGTTGTTCCATACCTAATCTTAGGTATGGAATCTTCACATTTTTGTTTTTTAATTCATAAAATTCATGGGGCCAGGTCATTTATTTATTATACAATAAATATTAAAAAATTATTATGTGAGAGGTTCCATACCTAAGTTTAGATATGGAACAATCTTATATTCACTTTTGCCTATATAAAATATATAAATATAAATATATATGAAGTCGATAAAGCTCACCAAAGTACATATGTCACTCTTCAAATATTTTCCATATTATAAATAAAATTAGTTAGTACACCATCCAAAATTAAATATAACATGAAAATGAAGATAAACCCACATACAAGATCACAAATTGCACATCACCCTCATTTCATCGAACTTATTATGATCCAGTCAACTCCCTTTTTCACCCAAACTTAATCCACATTATTTGACCATAATTTGATTGCAACGTTCTTCTTTATATATCAACCAGAAAATTGTCACAAGCTGTTCTTGATATTTGTATATATTTGATCATGGTAAATGATGCTCAAAGTAGTTCCGGTTCTCTGCCTCCTTTCATCGCGAAAACTTACGAAATGGTTGATGATCATTCAACGAATTCGATTGTTTCTTGGAGTGAAAGTAACAGAAGTTTCATCGTGTGGAAGCCACCCGAATTCTCTGATGAATTGCTTCCAAGATTCTTTAAACATAATAATTTCTCTAGCTTTATCAGACAACTTAATACTTATGTAAGTCATTTCTTTCATTTCATAATCATACTTTAGTCTATTTTTTCCGATTTTCTTGATCATTAGCTCCACTTTATGTGTGCAGGGTTTTCGAAAAATTGATCCTGAAATTTGGGAATTTGCAAATGAGGATTTCGTTAGAGGTCAACCGCATCTTTTGAAGAATATATATAGAAGAAAGCCGGTTCATAGTCACTCTATGCAGAGTCTTGCGAACAGTGGAGCTGTTTCGTATTCTTTATCTTCTCCGTTGACCCAACTGGAAAAAGATGAATACAGAGAAAAGATTGATAGGCTGCAATACGAGAAAGAATCGTTGTCTTTAGACTTTCATGCCCATCAACAAGAACATAAGAAAAATGAAGTGGAAGCATGGGCATTAACAGACAGACTAAAACATGTTGGCAAAGTTCAAAAAGATATCCTATGTTGTTTAGATGAGCTGTTGCAGAAAGCATCTCTTGATAAAAAGAGGAAGTCGTCAGTTGAAACTAATCATTATCAAGTTTGTCATATTGATATCCCGATTCGTGAGAAAATAGCACTTAATTCCCTTTTAGCATTAGTTACGGAATTCGTTGAGCAATTGGAATCATCTCTTATGTTATGGGAAGGTATATTGAAAGAAGTTGATGATGCATTTGAGCAACAAAAACTGTCACTGGAGTTGGATCAAGAGCCAGTAAGTTGTGCAGACAGCCCGACCATCGACTACCAATTAATGGATGTTGAAATGGTTACTAAAGAAAGTAACATTGACATGAATTCTGAACCGGTTAATGATGTAGCCGAAGAGGAAACTGGCGTTAATGATGTGTTTTGGGAACAATTCTTGACCGAGTATCCTGGTGGTGCGACAGGTAATAATGTAGATGAAATGGCGCAGTCTGATACAAAAGGAATGGACCAACGTGACAAATTTTGGTGGAACCCGAGGAGAGTAAATAATCTTGCTGATCAGCTAGGCCAGCTTACTCAACCAGAGAGAACTTGACAATGGTCTTTAGATGGTGTTTTGAGTATGGTTTATTTTGTACAGATAAATTGCTAGATGTTGATGAGTTATATATTATGTTTGTAAATACTAGGAAAGGGGACTTTTTATGTTATGGTTTAATTTGATTCACACAGTACTTTTTGTTATACT
This sequence comes from Solidago caesia, assembly GCA_028566075.1. Taxonomy (NCBI): domain Eukaryota; kingdom Viridiplantae; phylum Streptophyta; class Magnoliopsida; order Asterales; family Asteraceae; genus Solidago; species Solidago caesia. Next base: position 7,993,183 of record JAOXNX010000026.1, on the reverse strand, counting down.
TGTTGTGAAATGTAGTAATACGTTATGATGCTAGTTTTCAGGCCGGTACGAACCACAAACGTAACATGCTGTGTGATGTTATGTTAGTGATGGGCTCTTCTCTTTACCTCAAAGAGAGCAAGTATTGCTTTCAAGAACCATGAACAGGAAAAATAGGCACCTCGCCCTAAGGATTTCTATAGCAATACTAGTTTTGTGAAACGTTTGTATCGACAAGGGACTGTCGTCCTTGTCAATGTTTAGGTGAAAGGTGGAGTTAGTAACGAACTAGAGGATGTCCCCCCCCCGTTTTTTTTTGGTAAAATTACCCGGTGAAATTATGTCTTGCCCTTCTTCAACTAGTCTAATTTATTATGTCAGTTTTCAGCCCATAACCTAAATTCACAAAGAATTTTCTAATCAGTCATTCGTAATCTATCAATCAATCATCGATCAAAAACGATTTTACAACAATACTAGTTTAGTGAAGCGTTTGAATCGAAAAAGGAATGTGATTCTCTTCAATGTCTATTTTTAGGTGAATCCGTGAATGGCGAAGTTAGTAATGGGCTAAAAGTTGTTTGGCCTTTTTTCAACTAGCCCAATCTACAATGTAAGTTTTCAGCCCTCCAAATGGGTCTTCCTATTTTCACCTCCCTTTTTCTATTTTCACCCCTTAATATATAATAATTTATCCACAGTGTATAATTATTTATTGCACAGTGAAGGGGTGCAATTAAGAATAAAGAGGTAGAAATAGATACTCTGCTCCAAATTTGCAAAGAAATTTTATAATCAGATCTTTCCCAATCCATCAATCAGTCATCGATCAATATCATTAAAAAAGTTGATAACCAGAAACCATCATACATATTAAAATATAAGCAAATAAATACCTCCAGTTGTATATTGTACAATAAAATTTATACATTTGTTGAAATCGTTAAATTTTGTTGTATGAATATAACTTAAATACTTGGACCTAGCGGTTATCGGAAAACTATTTAAAATTTCTGTTAAAGCTACATCTGTGTTATATATTAGTATTTAAATTGAAAATAAAATAAAAAAATATGTACGAACTAAAAGTATATCTATCATTTTTAGTCGAATTAGTTCGCATAAGAAGCATTGTTATTTGCATGTTTTGATTCTAAACCGTTTATCAAACTTTCGTGTCATTTTTATTGATTCTATAAGGTTAACTTTTCGTTCAAGTAACTAACATTTCTTTTGACTTCACAATAACCCAACGTCATGTCACCGGTTTACAAGTTATATAAAGTTTACATAAAATAACAATGATTTAAAAAACTAATACTTCCAATAGATAAAATAGAGACGATAACAAAATGTAACAAATTTGACACAGTATATTTTAAGTACTTGATCCCAAAAAATAAATAACACTTTTTTCAATTTTTAACAATTGTGCAATGGTAATCCAATAGAGCAGGAGGTCAAACACGAGTAGGATTTGTGGACACGAAACATAATAAGGGCAAGGAAAATACATCAATAAGTTTTTTTAAATTAATATAATAACCATTTTTTAATGCATTAGAACCACTCTAAAATTATGCAAGATATAATATTTAGGGGTTGTCTTCCGGAGTTAAGCAATGAGTTAGGTAAGCTTCCGAAAGGTATAGGTTAATCTTTTAAACACACTATAGCTTTTCATCTCGACCATTTTTTCTAACGTTCGATTTGGGTCTGAACCTGCAAAGAACCAGACCAAGAAATTCAGGGAAAAAACCCCACAGACTTATCACTCCAAGAAGTCGAACCCAAAATCTATGGGTAAAAACCAGGGAAGCCTCCTCACAGTCCCCAAGCAATTACCAGTTGATCTGTGATTCATTAGCTTCATCTCGGGCATTCATCTTTCCAACATCCATAAATTTTAATTATAATCATTTATTTTATTCAACTATTAAAAACTCATTTAACACAACAATTAATAATTTTAACTTTCGAAACAAAATGTTTTCCGAAACGAAATAGGTCAAAACTACCATTCATTACCGACCACAAAGTATTAATCCATGCTACACATTTTTGTATTTAATCCACGCCAATTCCTTCATAGAAGGACTGGCATCGGAGTCTTTCAATGATGACTTGGCTTGAGGAGACTCAGGTTCAAGTCTGAGCAGGCATCGGGTTTACCATTTAATTCGCCGTCATGCCTACAGGCGGACGGGTAGATAGGTTTTCCCCGGATCGTGGAACTAACGGTCTTGGGCTCCGTCCAGCTAGGTTGAGTCAGCTGGCGGTAGCTTTTAGCCATCAGGTTAGCCCAGATACTCAGATAGAGTTCGAACTAAAAATTGTTTAGTTGGCAGCTAAATAAATAAATAAAAAACTTTCCAATCGAACTTTCTCAAAAGTAGTTTGACTTATTTAGAGCCTTAATGCCCACATATATAATATAATAAATAAATAAAAAAAAGAAGCTGTTGACTCTCATTAAAAAAAGGAACATGTCTCCATCACTTTATTTGGACCCTGAGAGTCTTAATATGGGCATTGCTATTTCCACCATAAAAAACAAACGACTGTACAACAAATACTGCATACCGTATAAGTATTTTAAGGTTTAAAGGGGTGGAAATAACTTTTAAAATGGTGGAAATAGAAAGCCACCTTAAGATTTGTCTTCTTGAACAGTCGAAAGTCCATCATCCTCATTGACCATGATTCTATGAATACAAGGCCACTTGCTCAATATAGACCTTTATCAAACCAATATAGACTTGTAACATGTTTACAAATATGGGATTCAAATAAGGCAAAATCAAGATTGATGATAAAAAAGACAATAATGAATAAACCACATGTCAAAACTGAAATAAGTTAGACATGTTTTAAGCGATATCTTTTGGAAATATGTTCTATAAAGAAAGACAATTGAATAGAAGGATTACATTACAAATGTTTACAACTACAAAAGGTCTACAAAGAACTGAAAAGCTAAAAAAAAAATGCACATTTGCCCTTTTCCACTGTTCTTGGAGTTGACTTTTATGATTAAGGAAAAAGAAAACTAATTAATTGATAAATAGGTGCTTAAAAATTGATGATTAACCCGTGTGCAACACATTTTGGTATTACCTCGGTGATCTAGTTGAAAGACACCTCCCACAAGAGACGTATCTCAGCAAAGCCCGTGGTTTTCTCGGTCTAAATTTTAATCGAGAAATCTGCATACACAAAATTTTTGTAGTGAGTTTCTATGAAATAACCCAACTTCTTTTAGTATCACATTAGCTAGAGGTGGCAGAATCGCGGGTTTGCCAACAGGTCAAAACGGGTTCGGGTCAACCCGCAAACACTTTTGTGTATTTTCAAAAAGAAATTATATATAATGAAGTTTTATGCATTAAATATATACTGTGTAGGACTTTTCAGCTTGTTTGACCTGTTGTACCCATCTCACTTGTACTTGTTTTAGATAATTTTCTTATTTGACCCATTTAATCCGTTTGAGATAAACACAGCCCAAATCAACCCATTAATAAGTAAATGGGTCGATATTAACACAGTAACACTTCTAATATTAACCAATAATATACAAGAAACAAATAGTAACCATATAAACCAAACTTTGCTAAATACCTTCCGCCGGGCAACTCTAGATGCCTTCCAGCACAACAAGCTTCTAGATCTCGGTTCCAATCTCCTGCAATTTCCAGAAAACAGCACTTTAAGATCGTCATATCAAATTTCAAACAATTTTACTACTTTAAATTGCAAAACCGATTAAAGGATACTTAACTTCTGAGAGAAACCATATTATCTAGAACAAGAATACAAGAACTGCCTTTAGAAAATGTAAACCAACATACTCCGTATAATATTTACCCATTTTGCAAAAACAAGTTTTGAAATCAATGACAACTAATAGTTAAGGGGGGAAAGGAAGCTTACAGATTTTCTTGTTCAAGCTTTTCCGCAATTGAAACAGCTTTGCGTGCTGACCAACCATTTCGCTGAGATTCTGCCTGCTGAATTACACTTGCAAGAGAAACTTTACCTCTAACTATACTCATTGAATGATTTTGTTCCCCTAATCTCCTTTGGAAACCGACACTTGAACTTTTATGAGATGGGGCTGCTTCTATTTTATCATTATTATTATTATCAATATGCAACTTAGTTTTTGGTTCTCTAGGAGAAGCTTCTACTTCAATGATCTCGCTTCTTCGTTTTGCATATGAATCTTCATGAGATGAACTTACTTCTTTCCGAGATTCACTTCTTATTTCAATTGTAACAGGTGATCCAAGAACATGCTCAAAAGCTTTCAGAATGTGTGTTTTGAATTTCTCTGCCTTTGATTTTGTCACATGTGAAGTGAAAATAAGCTGAACAGTCGGAGCTGCAAATGAGTCAAATAATTTTTTTTATAACGGAAATGAGTCAAATAATTAGCAGTTTCAAATTAAGCAAAAGTTGATATTAATACACACACACACACATAAGTATAAGATTAGAAGCACATATACGAAGAATCTTAAGCATTCCGTTAAGAAACAATCTAATAACTTAGAGAATAACCAACCAGCATTAACAACTCATTAAGCTAAAGTCCATAAACAAAATCATCAAGGACAAGACAAGGTAAAGAATGGAAGTTATTTGGCAAAATAGAGCGACTTTCTTCTTCAATTCATAAGGTTCAAGGTTTGTTCTAGAGGTACACAGGTGCACAATGTTGAGTTGTTCCAACTATTTATATGATACATTTATGCATTGTTGGCACTTTGACATATCTTGTGCCTAACGATGGATTTTATGACGGTCTTTTAAGTACTAAACAGCTTTATTGACACTCTATGTATTATATTTTCAACTTTCAATATACTTTTCAAAGGAGTATCAGTGTTGGCCGATTACTCGCTACAATACAAGGTCTGACTGAGGCGACGTGAGTAATATCCGAGTAATCAGTACAAGGTCCACAATTTTGTCAAAACTTGATTAACTCGGACAAAAATCGGCCAACCTGGTCGAAACTCAGTGTTAACTCGTCAAAAATCTGTTTATAAATATGCTTCTAGGGTTCTATGAACAATTATATGGTCCTATGAACATGTCATATGTATAAATTTAAAATTTATATATAAAATTTCCAATCCCAGACTTATTTCCCAGTACTCCCTAAGTATTCCCTGCCTTGGCAGATTACTCGACCAAGGTCCCCGAATGGTCGAGTGTCGATTAGCGTGCTTTACAACCTAGAGGAATACTTTATCAAGCAAGCTTCCAAATCCACAGAAGTTTTATATGGAGGTAGTAAGGGAAGTTGTTTGATTTGCGTTAAACGAAACTTCATTGGAATAAAATTACAAATTCCATTGGACAATATTCCATATCCTAGTTTGGTTCATTTTCTAAGGATTTGAATCTCAACGGATTCCACTAAATTCCTCTAGCACAAAAGGTTTTCATTCATTGATGTTGTCTTTGGAATGTGCAATTCTTCTTATTTCCATTGTAATTCATTATATGACAACAATATCCTTGTATTGCGACAATTCCTTTATAAATCCAAACGCCTAATCCTCCATTGGCACCTCACATCACAATCCTATAGAGCCAAAATTCGTGCAGTTTTTATACCCATTAACGGAATCATAATGTGCCAATCATATAAACTATTTGAGTGGTAAAAGTGAACCATGAAGACAAGAATGAACTAGTTAAGCCTGGTGTGTTTTTATTGATCAAAACAAGGAACCAGTATTCATTCTAGCATTCCATAAATGCAATAACATATAAAAAGAAACGAAAATCTTTATGACAGCTAGCATTTCATAAATGTCATAACAGATCAAAACGAACATAAATAAAGCACAATTAAAATGTATAATAGACATACCTGCACCAAAACTGAGTCCTGTCATCCTTCCTTCATGATACAAGAACTCTTTTATGCTGTTTATTTGAATATTCTCTAGCACCTCCAACCAAATTTCTTCAATTTCTTGCCGATATATATTTTCTTTCATTTTCATATGATTCCCACTAGAACTTCCACCATTTTTCATGGGACCCCTTTGAGTTGCAAACATCTCACCATGCTCAAAATTACTTTTCCGGGACCCGTCTCTTCCACCGCCGTTATTTAACCCAGGTGGACTGTGATAAATGCTTGTATCCACAGAAGATGTGGGTAACACATACTGCTGATCAGGAGCAAGCTGCAATAAAGCAGCCGTCAACCATGTCAGCTTATCATTTGACATTCTGAGCTGCTTTTCTGCTTCAGACAATGTCTTTAATGCTAACCGCAGCTTCTCCATATCCTCTTTAGATACTGAAAGGACTAAATATGTAAGAGAACACCAAAACAAGTAGCGTTTTCGAGTTCTTGAAATTTAAAGAAAGTCAGACTTACAAGCTTGTCGTTTAAAGAACTTCCTTCTTGGCCTTTCTTTCAAAAATTTATAACTACCCGCAAGAATATCGGTTATTACAGTTGCAAGTTGTGACATTAAAGCTAATGGCTCGACACCCGACTCCATAATTTCCCTTAAATGCTTCACGGTATTCACTGTATCTGCTGATAATGCTAAATCGAGTAGGTCAACTAATTTGTCATCGGATATAAGTCCAACCTGTGAAGTCAAGTGCATACTTAACTATTTTAGCAATTGTAAAGACGAAAAATGCCATAAAGGCAACACATTTTCACTTCCTAATTTTGGCTACTATACTTGAAAATAATCACTACAACCATTGGACTTTTCAAAAAGGACTGGTGTCAGGTTTGGTAGCGCCGACCTGAAAACACTTCTCTATCCATTTTATGTATTTCTAAATATTTAATGTGCAAAACATAATTATAAGAGATATGTTATTACAAAGGTAATTTAACTTTTTCAGAAAAACAATTTAAGAAGTCTTTCTGCATCTAAATACACTTTGGGCGACTTTTAACTTGTTCGACCCACTTGATGAGAGTTAAATCCTTTGGGTCAACCTATTTGACCCGTTAGACTTACAGAAAGAACCCAAATCGCCCTAATTATCATTAAATAGATCAAAATCATGATAGTTGGCGGTTTTCAAAGTTGGGTGACTCTTATAAGAGTTTTGAAAGTTGAACGACTTATATAACAATCTTCTAAAGTGTTTCTATATATTGACACTTAGTATTATAACTATAAAGTACACAAGCCGGAAAAAATACCAGTTCTTGAACAAGTGGAACAGATATTCTTTGCCCAAGTAGACTCAGCTGCTCGAGTGTCATTTCCGCATCCCTTAAAGATCCATCAGATCTTGAGGCTATAAGCTTCAATGCATCTTTATCAATTTCAAATTCCTCTTTTGTTGCAATCCACTGTAATGTGTAGATAATGTCCGCATCTTTCAACTTCGGGAAGAAGAACTTTTGACACCTGGAAATTATTATATGCGGCAAAACATCAAGACTTGAATTGACTAGTAGAAAAACCATACGCCTGGGAGCTCGATCAATAACCTTAGATATAGCACTCCAACAATCGGGAGGCAAAGTGTCACAATCATCGATTATGATCACTCGATACTGTGACGGTAACTGAGAAACAACCATATGTTCTATAACTTCCATAAGACGTCTGTACCCGAGATTATTCGCAGGACCCACTTCACGAACGCTCCTATTCTTGCCCATATCATGTGCTATACACGAATTGCAATACCCACAAGGTTTTGGATGATCTAAAGATTGACAGGTTAAAGCTCGAGCAAATATACGTGCACATGAGGTTTTGCCAGTGCCAAGAGGCCCGTAAAATACATAGAGCAAACCGACTTTCTTTTTGGCTATAGCATTTGAGAGAGCTTGTACTGCCAAATTTTGTCCAACTAAATCCCGAAACGTCCTAGGCATGTACTTTTGAGTGAAATTCTGGTGCCGCGCATTATCACGAGATCGTCTTTGATGACCGGATCGAGCTTCAGAAGCAAGATCCGAGTCGACTTCACTATTTAAAAGGTTATCGGCGTAAAGACCTAATTCACCAGAGTAGTCATGCACCCATGCAGCAGGATTTTCTCGACTTTCTTGAGAACCATCTATTAATAAAGGTAATGATTCACCATTGGTAGATGAAGTAGAGTGATCAGACATAATGGGTATCTGACTAGAGTCCCGTTGGCCATCTCTCTTTGATCTCGAGTCTGATAAACCACATGAGAGACTTCTTCCTGCTATATCAAGAAATGACTTTCCACGGTCGTGAATTCTTGACCAATTAAAAGGAATCCCACAACCATTTTTTGGACCCCCTGTCACATTCTGTTCACCACCATATTCGATATGATGTTTAGAGTGTGATGCACCATGATCTACAAAATTAGAAGCCATGGACGTTTCATTTTTGACTACCCGAGAAACTCGTCTTCCACCCTTAAATTTTCGCCTTTTGACCCTATTAAGACCATGGCCATGAAGACTTGATTCTACCTCCATACCACCATGGAAACGATTATGTGACGAAGCTACATTGTCGCTATCAAGTGGGACATCGTTCAACTGTTGAGAAAGAGTCTTCACATGATCATCTTGCTTACTTTTTCGCCCTTTTTGTTTACTTTTGCTATCGGAACTTCCAGGATAAATATCACGAGCCAAATTGGCAGCATCTAATGGAGAATCATCCTTAAAACTCCTCCCACTCGGTTCTTCTTTCTTGTTTCTTCTACGGGTTACATCACCCGTCCCTAAATTTGATGATGAGTTGCCTGATAAACCAATAGACTGCCTTCCACCACCACTGCCGCCAGCAGCATCTTTTTCGGCCCGTTTTGGTGGCTGGTCCTGGGCTGAAGGGGACTGAAATGGGGGTGGACTCATAGAGGGATCCCTTAAAGATCGCGACCTTTGAAGAACAACAAGGTCCCGAATAAGGGACCTATCGGCAATTATAGGGCTATTTTTGTGCATATGGTTTTTCAAGTGAATACAATTTGTCAAATGGATATGGTTGCGTAGATGATCACTAATATCACCATTTGCATCTTTAAGTATGCGGTCACGAACAACTCTGGTCATGATCCGATTCTGCAAGATATCACAAAATATGGCATTTTCTTTCTCATTTACATCTCTCAGTTACAGATAGAAACAAATATTCTCAGTCACAACATAGTAAAAAATCAAACAGAACTATACAAAATCAAAATCTTGAAATTTTAATGCTCCAAAATCTAATTCATTACGATATATTCATTAACCTTTTTTGCATTCTAAGCCTACCTCAAAAACGCTTTAGCATAAACTCTAACAAAATAATTTTTTATAAAAAAAACTGCTTCAAAAACACTTCAAAATCAATGCTAGTAACAATCAAAGATTCTAAACTTAAATTGGTTAAAACTCATTTAAAGAAATCTTAAAGAGGAAAGAACCTACTTTTATGTTAACCCAAGGTTATAACAGTGAAATTCACAAAACTCCACTTGAAGAAACACATAAAAATGCAATCTTTAAGCCAACATTTATGTTAACCCAAGACAAACAATGAGATTAACACAACCCCGTTTCCAAAAATTACAATTTTGAAACAAATCTTGGAATTAACCAAAAACATCAATAAAATTAATAAAAGCCCATTTCAAAATTTACATTAACAATACAAATTTTAAACAAACTTTTATGTTAATCCAACATCATAAAATGGAACTAACAAGACCCCATTTCAAAAAACACATAAAAATGCAATCTTTTGAACAAAATTTTATGTCAACAAAAGAATATAACAATGTAATCAGCAAAAGTACAAAACCCCATTTCAAGAAACACAAAAAAAAAAAATGCAATTTTTATGTAAGCCCAAAAAGATAACAATGGAATTAACAAAAAGCCCATGTCAAGAACACATAAAAATGCAATCTTTAAAGCATCCAACACCTGCCCACTTGACAAGAATCACAGTTTTATAAATCTGTGAACAAATTCAATTGAGTATAGCTTTATGATCACTTTAACATAAATATAATAATAGAAAAATGCATTCACAAGATACATGAAATGAAGGCACAGAGACACACCTGAATTAGAGGCAAAGTTGCAAGTGACCCGTTTCCATCATTAAATCTCAGATCTTTTTCTTCATTCACTCACGAGGTTTGAGGTGGCACACATAGTTTACACCTTTTAGTGTGTGTTTGCAGACAAAAGGGGCTAAAAAAGAATGCACAAGGGCTAAAATGGGTCTATAAAAGTGTTCGTTAGTAACAGAGACTGAGAAAGATGCAGGCAGGTTCTAGAGAGAGAAAATGTTGTGTGTTTTAGAGAGAGCAGGGGAGAATGGGTGATGTAATATTGTTGATGCTGACAGTAGTGCTTTGGAACTTGACACTTTGCTAATGAAACCAGCTCTGAATGTGTTTTGTATCATCGTATGTGTGGATTAATTATTGATTATTGAAATCATATAAATTTGGGATTTTTGAGTCTTGGAATTCAAATGAATAATTTTGGATCTTTGAATCTTGAAGTCAAATAAACATGAATCCCAGCGTGGTAATTTACAAGGAGGTGGCATCAATGTTTTAAAATCCTGGTGAACCCGATTAAACCAAAAAAAGGTTGGATTTGGCCTGTTTTTAAAGATCCGATTTAAATTGATTTTTTTTTCAAGAAAAATAAGGAAATAGCTATAATTTTTTACCAACTTTTGGTGTAGTTAATTATTTACTCATAAGTATAATATTTGGATTTGATTTATATAGTCTGTGTAATATTTTTAAATGTTGTTTTGAACTCTAAACATTATATTCTCGTTAGATTGTTAATATTTGTTATTGTTTTTTAATGGAATGTAATTGTTTGACATTTAAATTTTGTGTTTTTTTTAATTTAGCTTTGTTTTATAGTTTACATTTCATTTTAATCCATGTTTGCAACCACTTTTATAGATTTATTTAGAATGTAAGAAATATACATATATATATATATATATATATATATAATGGACCGGTTGAACCGGCTGAGTCAACCAGTTGAACCGAAACCAATGACCTGACCAGGTCAACCAAAAACCCAGGTTTCAAGATATTGGGTGGCATGTAGAATGTCATGATCGTATTTGAGGATGGAGATATTATATTTTCAGACCCTAGTTAGAATGTGTGAAAATATATTATGTGTGTGTGTGTATTTACAGCATTTGTGTGTGAAAATGTATGCGAACATATATCATATTTTAAAGCAAACACATATAATATGTAAAACGTATAAACATGTAAGCATAAAAGCATTTAAGCATATAGAGAAGCATAGACAGATATTTACACATTGGACCCTACGTTACCTAAAAAGCATATAAGCAATTACCCTGTAAAATAAAATAAAATTGCTTATCCAACTAACTCATATATCATAATTCTAATCCTCCAAGTATTTATCAGATGTCATGTCCTCATAAGTGGAGCTTAAGTCTATTTTTCCACCTAAATTTTGGTCTACCCTTCTACTCAAGTCGTCGACTTTGAAAGTTTCCACTTTTCTAATTGGTGTTGTTTGTTGTCTTCTCCTAACATGCCCAAACCCTTAGTCGCCATTCCTTCGGCTTATTGATAATAGTCACAACTTCATGTTCTGCTCAAGAAACTCCAACTGGTGTCATGTCTAACATGGTTTTACCACATGTCCACATTAAACTCTTCATCTCCCCTACCTCCATCCTATTTGCTTGAGACTTCGCCATCGGCCAACACTCGGGCATGTACAAACATTGCTATTATGATTGTCACCCTAGAAAGTTTTCCCCTCAAGTTTAGATGGACTTTTTTCTCGCACAAGACTTTTGTAACTACCCTTCACTTCATCTAACCTACTTCTATACTCTTGTCATGTCCTCGTCCATCTTTCTTAATTTGTGTACTACCAAGCCCATTAACTAAAAGTATGATTCAGGTGTAAAATCTGATCTCCAAAACGGACTTTTTCTCCATTGTTCCCCCAATTCACATTCCCATTGAAGTCGCATTGTAGGTATTCGGTTTTTCTCTCACAACTAATACGAAGATCTTTGTCTTCTAAAGATTCAATCCACTGTTCCAGTCTGTTATTTAGCTCATCCTCGTAATTGAGACAACCATGATGTCGTCCGTAGATGTCAAGCACCATGAGATGCTCTGATACATCCCTTGCGACAGCGCGTCTAGAATCAAGATAAAATGTACATGCTAAGGGACGATCTCTAGTGTAAATCTACTTCTACTAATGAGGACAAGATTGAAGAGTAAGCTGACAGGTTTTCGGATCAAGTGGAGCATAAGATATACGGAAAGAAGAAGAAAATGTATGTGATATCTTAATGATTTGATCACTAGTAGGAATTGAATTTGATGACATCATCACTCCGAAAGAAGGATAACTTGATTTTTGAGCTCAATAATTGACGAAATTCACACAGTTAATGTAAAACAAGCAAACGGCCAAGATTTCTTGCTTTTCTATAAATCCCAACGTTTTTGGCCGTTCATGGTTATTTAAGAAGTCAAAGTTACAATTTCTATTTTACCGGTTTTTTATTTTATGTTTTAAAATTCTTTTTTATTTTTTTGTTATTATTAAATAAGGAATGATTAGAACTTGTTTTCTAATCATATTAAAACTAAAAAAAGATTTACTTATTCCTAATCATATTTACTTTTTGCTTCTTTTTTTTTTTGAAAGGTGTGGATTACTCGCGAATATCGGGAGGTCTAGCATACATTGTCTTAACCGGGTC
>JAOXNX010000026.1:7937693-7950557 GCA_028566075.1 Solidago caesia | reverse complement strand
TTTTCTGGTTTCGTCATTAAGTAAAATGTTATTATATATTTAAATTAAAATATACATTATCACAAAAATATTTATTATATTGTCATTAAAACAAACATTATTGTAGTTAAAAAATGTTGTATTAAATGCATAAAATGTTGTAACTTTATCTATAAAAGATGAAAGTTTATAGACTTATACTTTATGTTAGAAATGATGTACTTTTAGACTTTGGCTTTTTGTTAACTTGTACTCTATTCATTTGAAAGACTTTTACAGCTTACTTGTGGCTATTGACCGAAGTCAATCAAAAAAATAAAAAAATAAAAAACCACCCAGCCTATTTCTTAATAAAATATGATAGATAAATAAAAAATAATAATCTCACCTCTCAATAAAAAAAAAAACCACCCAGCCGGCTCCCACAAAAAAAGGAAACAAAAAAACGGAAAAAAAACGCTACAGTACCGATACAGTGCCGCTACAGTAGCTTTTCCTTACGCATTGGGTAGTTATACGTTGCGCTTAAAACCTTGTACTATTAGCTACAGTAACTCCCCTCACAAAGGGGAGTTACTTTTTAAATATATATAAATTTATGCTTTAAGAAAAAAAAAAACCGTTTGGTTCCACAATATACGGCATAAGTTATTTAACTTTGAGTTAAAAGGATTACTTTAATTTATTTTAATTTATATTGAGTATTTAATTTAATATATAATCAACTCCACAAAATATGGCATGTGTGGGTACTGGGTAGTACTGTATATATGAAACTTGATTACATATGTCAATATTTTTTGTTGCATAATGTACTAGTTACTAGAATGAATGTTACAATGTACATCGAAACTTGATATGGTATTTTCTTTTTTCAGTCTAAATACTAGGTTGTATCTTAAATAATATTTAAAATAATGATATAACTTTTATTATATTTTACAATAATCTAATAAGGTGTATTAATAAAAAACAAGTGACGATATTTTATAAGCTTTATCTTAACGTCAATTTATTTAAATAATTTAATTTTGAGATGTATACAAGTGAACTTTTTTTTTTTTTTTTAATTTCAAATATCAAAAGTCTTTTATTGTTAATATATCTTATTTGTTATGCACATATGAACAAATATGATTATATGTGAATATTAATTGTATACACATGTGAACAAATATGATTATGTGTGAATATTAATTATATACACATGTGAACAAATCTTATTTATTTGAACATGTGATTATTGTGCACATGTGATTATTGTGCATATGAACTAGTATAATTTCATTATATTCATTGACGGCACTTTAATATTTTTGTGGTGTGCATATGCACATATATTATATTCACATGTAAACATTGCACTTATTTCTAAAATATATATTTACATAATTTCAAATTGAGAAATGCACAAGTGATCAATTTTACATTTAAAAATAAGAGTCATAGAAGATCATATATGAACATATATTATAATTTTTGACCAAATTGCAATAATTTTTTTTTTAATCCAAACTGAGTAAAAATAATTATGCTTAATAAGATTCTGAAGAGAAATGAAAAATATATACTCAAATCAAAACATAAATAAAAAGGAATAGTAAACAAGTCCACTATGTGAATAACATATGACCATTGATTTATTTTGATGTATCAGTGTATAAAAAAGAAATTATCAATTTGATTACCTGATTTAATTTCCAAAACCCATTATGTTCATGTAGTAATAATATCCTCAAAAGCCGATGAAATGGTTTTAATTGGCAGCCAGATTTGTGTCAAAGAATGAAAAAAAAGAAGATAATTTAATAATCACCCATTCTCATTTGTAACGATAAGAGATAATCATGGGATTTTTTTCATTTAAATTATTAATTATTTAAATTCACTTAATAAAATTACAATACTATCCTTATACATAAAAGTTCTCATAGTTCTTGACATTTTTTTAGTTCTCATTTTAACCTTTTACTATATGTATATATATATACTAGAAGATTACCCGCGCAATACGGCGGCGAAACGTGAGTAGCGATGGACAATGGTGGTGGCGGAATGAGGGTATTGTAGGTATTTTAAGGAATGAGGGTATTGTGGGTATTTTAGGTGATGTTATTAAAAAGATAATATGGGTGTTTTAAGGAATTGAGTGATAAACTAACAATAGATTATAGTGGTAAAATAGGTATATTAAGTTCTTTTTATAATGTATTATAAAAAAAATATATCATTAATTAATATATAAATAATATAGATCTCTCTATATATATATAAATCTCTATCTTTCAGAGCCCATGTGGCATATCTCTTTGTTCACCACGTCATTATTTTCCTACGTGTCGTTTTTACGTTGATTATCTCCTAGAACTTGACATCTAAGCATCCAGTCAGCAGCCACGTAGGAATCTGCTCATGGTTCATCTCTTAAAAAATATTCAAAAACTAAATGTCATTGTTAGGATTCGAACACAAGGATCTTGACTTCAAAAGAAGCGCTCATACCATCTCAGATATGAAATGTCATGCTACCATCTACATTATATATATCATCAAATTTGATGCCGAAACAAGTATTAATGTCATTGTTTTTTTTTATCCGTTTTCATCGTTTTATTGGCTATGAATCTATGATTAATTGATCATTCATCCATGCCAATAATTATTTATTTTTATTATAATATAATATGTATGTATTGTATATTCACCTATCTTTGAAAATCAATATAGATTATTATAATATAATGTATCGTATATTCACCTATCGTATAATAAGACATTAAATAATAGATATTATGATAAGATAAATAAGGAAATGTTAAAAAAATTTAAATTTTAAGACTTCAAGTCATTTGCTTTATAAAGTAGTATAGATATATATAAATGGTTTTGATCATTTACGTTTTTGATATATAGCTTTGAACAAAAATGGTGTTGAAAAATGAATATTGTAAAGTGTGAAGATAAAGAAAAAGTTAAACGACATTAATTGAAACTTCGTCTAGCTTTGATATGACAAATGACGTGTAAATGATTTACATGAAATGAAATAGGAGAAAATAGAAAAATGATGATTATTTTTCGCTTAAGTTACCTTGTATGTATATGCAATAAAGATGTCTATAAAGACAAATGCCAATCAATTTTGAAATATCAAAAATAATTGCATACAATACAAAAGTGAAAGAATAATACATTTTTCTCATTATTAGCCACACCAAAAAGATCTCATAAATATTTTATAAATAAACTTATTTTATCTTGTGTTATTGTATATTTGAGTTATCAAACCTCTATTATATGCAACAAGTATTTTTCTTAACGTGACACATCATTAAAATCGATGTTACAATAACAATTTATTAGTTATAAGATGTCACAAACATACAGTAACATATATTAAAAGTTTGACGTATTTTGAAAGTTGGATTTATAAACTATCAAAACAATATGACACATCATCAAAATCGGTATCATAGTGCTTCACAAGTTATAAGAATCAAATACATAATAATAATATAAATTAAAAGTTAATAAGTATTTTGGGAGTTTATAAAAATAGCAAAACATGACAGAATTTTATATATATTTTAATTTATTTGATGGAGAAGATGAATATGAGGTTGTCCGACTTGTCCCACATCTAAGTTTAGATGTGGAACCTTTTACATTTTAATATTTTAATTCATTAAATACATGGGTGGCAAATCATTTATTTATTATACTTATCAAGTTCATTTTAAAATGTAGATGTTCATTTTAAAGTATTAACTTATCAAGTTCGGTAGGAAAAATCAGCTTTTCACAGGCTTGTTAAGTGTTACGGTTATAATGACCTTTTTAAGAAAAACGATGAGCTTATTTGTATATACTCATGCACGGACTCAGATTTAATGAACATCCACAAAAAAAGTTATAGTTGCCTTAATCTTCATTTATTTGAACATTGAGTTTGGTTAAGGCATTTACTTTGGAAATGGTTTACCCAAAATCACTCGTTTATACTTATTTTGTGTCGTTCGTGAAGTAAACGTAAACGTGTCTCTATAAAGTATGTTGCTTTCGTTATTGAAAACAATTTTTTTTTATTTTGTTTAGTTGAAATGCTGGTCTTTTGGATCTAGATACATCAATAAGTTTCATACTTACAAAAATTTATGTAACTAGCCATTAGTTTTATCAAAAATATGACATTGTGTATAGAATAAGTGATCATAATATATGCATGTATTGTTGTTGGCAGAACTTATAGTTGGACTGTCACATATGGAAAGAACATCATGGTGCTGCTGTCCAGCATTTGTCTCTATTTTTATTTAATCTTAGCTTTTTGTTTCATCTCCTTGTAATCTCAGCGGATTTGTTAGGCCTTACTTTTGTTAGTTTTAAAATTCAAAACATTGTATAGAGAGGGTGTGTTTCTATAGAATGAATAAGAGAGAAAGAAAGGTTGTTGATAATTTGGGTTTTTAGTCAAATGATACAAAACTTATCAAAAGTACCATTTTAGTAAATATATTTTTTTAAAAACACCATTTTGGTAAATATTTTTTAATTATTTTTTCTAAAAATACCATTTTGACTAATAACTCAGCTTAGATATATGACAACTTTATATTTATTTTTTTCTTAGTTGATTAAATATAAACTACGATGATATAATTTAAACAATGTAGTTAAAATAAAAAATCTTGCGATACAAATGATAGTTGAGATATTTTATATTAAATATTTAAATTCTAATTATATGCATTGAATTTCTGGCGGATAATGGAAATAAAATTATATCGCAAAAGTCAAATTAGTCAGAAAACACGATGAGTATTATTTCACAGATGTCGCAATATGATTGGATGAAACTCGTGTCAAACTACTTTCGTTCTCTTTATTTTTGGACCCCTAAACATTGAACCAGGTTTCAAGATCACCCCTTAAGTTATAAACTTACCATTATGTTTTAGCACTTGAGAGTATGTGTCAAAACTCCAATTTTATTTATTTATATTTATTTTTTATTTGTGGATTTTCGTCAATACATTGTTTAGGATGATGTCCATATTGTTTCAATAAGCTGAGATTATTATATTATGTAAAATAATTTATATAGAATTTAATAATAACACGCAACTTAAAAAAAGTTTAACTATTATTATATATATATTTTATTTAAATGACAATATATAATTAGTTGTTTAAGTTACTTTCTTTTTACAGTTTATGATACTAACTTTAACTAGGGTTGAAAGAATGGAAAAAGTTAATCAATTGTATCCATTCATTTTCAGTAGTAGAAGTTATTTCCAAAACAATTTTTAAAATGATAATAGGTGATACGCTAAACACATAAGGAGCAATACTTTTAGGAATGTAAATTATTTGAGTTACTCGAATTCGACTCGAGTCTAAATGAGAGCGAGCCAAGTTGGAGCAAAATTTGAAGCTTATTTAATATACCTACTTGAGTTTAAGCTTCAAACATCAAACTCAAATAGACTTGCACCACTAACGAGCTTAAAAGAGCCTCCATAGTAGAAATTATTGTATACGAGGTATATGTTTTTATTACTGATATATAACCAAAAATTCAACATACTATGATTAAAATTAATTAAATTTAATCATAACAAATTTAAATAAAATAATACATTTAGCTAACAAACGAGCTGAGTTCAAACCTCTAACACTACTTACGATCCAAACTCAAGCTTTATTTATAAGCTGAATGGGAGTCTAGCTAAAGATCAACCTTAACCTCTCTCAAATTAAACAAGACAAGCTTAAACTTGGATCGACAACGTTAAGTCACAAGTCTTCGTAATCCGTTTTTACGTGTATAAGTTTGATACTCGAGACTCGAAGGACGAACTTTAAAACACACACCAAACATGAAGGTCAAGTTTTTAAAAAAACAAGCATTAAAATCCTAAATAGCAGTCCGTAATGGATCCAATTTACACATATATACAGATTTGGTTAGCTAACTCCGCCCATTTTTATTATATATAAAAATAAAAAAAAACCTTAAGGGGGATCTCACTTCAATTCCAATTTATGTAAGTTCTCTCATGTCTTGTTTTAATTTAGATCTATAACTATAATAATAATTGTATGTATACACAATGGGTGATGGCGATGATCCGTACACCATCTTTTTTTAGCCGTACACCACCAAACGTGTTTTAAAGTGTTTGTTGTACAATTGAAACATGTTTGGTGGTACACGGCTAAAAAAAAGGTGTACGGATCAACTCCCATATACAAAATATGTTAAATTTGTTGAATGTTGAATATATATTATAGATCTAGGAATTTTATTATATATATGTATGTATGGATTTGATTTGATTTGAAATTGGAGATGGATATGTGTTATGTTTGAATTGATAGTAATTAGGTTTTGAATTGTGGATTAGGGTTTGTTATTATGACACAATTATTATCTGCATGTTGATTGTGATACAGTATTTGAAAGATTAGTATGTTATAATGATTTTTAGCTTATGATTTATGGTTTATTTAAATGGGTCGAAACGCAGCTGGTTTGCAGTGGTGATTTGATAGAATGGGAGGTGGTTTTAGAGTGTTACATTTGGTCAGACCGTTTCTTTCGTTTTTACCGGAAGTGCAGAGTGCAGATAGGAAGGTTCCTTTCAGAGAGAAGGTCATATACACTGTGATCTCTCTTTTCATCTTTTTGGTGTGCAGTCAGCTGCCATTGTATGGAATACATTCGACAACGGGTGCAGACCCTTTTTACTGGATGCGTGTTATCCTGGCATCTAACCGTGGGACCGTTATGGAACTTGGTATCACCCCCATTGTGACTTCTGGATTGGTTATGCAGCTTTTAGCTGGGTCGAAAATTATTGAAGTTGACAACAATGTCCGAGAGGATCGTGCACTACTGTATGCATCTCCTTTTTTTGTACCTTGGTATATTTTATTGTCCTCTCACGTTCATTTTCGTTAATGTTTAGATTGCTGAACTTTTCAGGAATGGTGCTCAGAAGTTGCTCGGTATCTTGATTGCCGTTGGTGAGGCTGTTGCCTATGTTCTATCTGGAATGTACGGCAGTGTTGGTCAACTTGGTGTAGGAAATGCTATTCTTATTATCGTTCAGCTATGTTTTGCTGGGATTATCGTGATATGTTTAGACGAACTTCTCCAAAAGGGATATGGTCTAGGCTCTGGAATTTCATTGTTCATAGCTACCAATATCTGGTAAGCCATCGATATTTCTTTGTGTATACACGCTAATTTGTGTTATTCCGATGCTCATATGTTGATTTATCTTGCAGTGAAAGCATTATCTGGAAAGCATTTAGTCCTACAACTATCAATAGCGGGCGTGGTGCTGAGTTTGAGGGTGCAGTTATTGCATTGTTCCATCTTCTTATCACCAGGTCGGATAAAGTGAGAGCACTCCGGGAAGCTTTCTATCGGCAAAATCTACCTAATGTGACTAATTTGCTTGCTACGGTTTTGATCTTCCTCATTGTTATCTACTTCCAAGGATTCCGTGTTGTTTTACCCGTGAGATCTAAGAATGCTCGTGGGCAGCAAGGCTCTTACCCGATCAAGCTGTTCTACACTTCGAACATGCCTATCATCCTTCAGTCTGCACTTGTATCCAACCTTTATTTCATTTCTCAGGTATCTAATTTATATCTCATTAGTCGATTGAATAAGCTTTGTTATGCTTGCTGATACGTATTGCTCATTATAAATTTGTTGCTTTTCAGTTGTTGCACAGAAAGTATAGCGGAAATTTCTTGGTTAACTTATTGGGAAAGTGGAAGGAGTCTGAATACTCGGGCCAATCAGTCCCAGTTGGCGGTCTTGCATACTATGTCACTGCTCCATCGAGGTAATAGCATCCCCCTAATTGGAATGTTTCGTTTATAGTGTGGGCCTGGTCAGTGGGGTAACCGGTCAAAATTTGAAATTTTTGGTAATGGTTATGTTGATCGGAAGCTTTTTCTGCCCCAATTTTTATATTTGTTTGTACAACTGAGTACATGAACCTTATTTGATAATTATAACACTTTTTTGTTAAATTATTCTAGATGTTTTATGCATTAAAAATACGCTTTGAGCAACTTTTGACCAGTATGCATTTTTGATATTATTTGACATTACATATTTACATTGTTTATAACCAAATTATTTCTTCGTATGAATTTTTTTTTTTGAAATTGCCATCTCTGTTTTTCAGATTTGTAATCGAACTAATTCTTTTCTTTTTTCATATATGTTTGCATCTCAGCTTAGCAGACATGGCAGCCAATCCCTTCCATGCTCTTTTCTACCTGGTCTTCATGCTAACAGCATGTGCCCTGTTTTCCAAAACCTGGATTGAAGTTTCTGGTTCTTCTGCTAAAGATGTCGCCAAGCAACTTAAGGTAATGCTCAGAATAACATTAACCTTCCAATATGAGTTTGTTCCAGTTGCTTTCGAAAATTAATGAGTTTGTTCCAGTTTACTTACATATCATTCAAAACCTTTGAAACTTGTAAACTGGTGATCATACCTTATTATTCAAATTGTCTGCTTTAATGCCGACAACCAGTAGTTGTAGAATGGTATGTTTTCTTTTCATTGCCTCGGTTTTAAGCAATTTATTGGAAACCTATAGGACACCGGGACTCAAACCTTCAGAAGGAACTGAACCGGTATATCCCAACAGCGGCTGCATTTGTAGGAATGTGTATTGGTGCATTTGGGTAAAACATACCAGTACTAACTAAATGCTTTTTACATATGCGTAAAACAATAGATTTATTTTTACTCAAAACATCAAATATTATTTTACCTTCTCGTAAATAAATAAATTAATTTTATTATTCCCGCGTATAGTATCACATGGAAAATAAATCTAGTATAAACTAAAAAAACGATTAATTATCAACCGGCCGAAACAAATACTTTCAGAGGTCGGCAACATGATACATGAAAAGTAGGCAACCCATGAGACAACTAGAGAAGTGGATATCTATTTTTACTATTTTTCCCCCTAAATACACATTTCATTATGCAATAAACAATTATAAATTATACATTGAGAGTTGTATTTGGGGAAAAAATGTGGAAATTGGAGCCCCCTTAGAGAATCCAAAATGGTGTATTTTTTTTGTCGTGGTTTATCTACCATGCCAGAAAAGCGCGCGTGGTGCTTTGCAAGGCCGGCTCTATCATATACTTGGGCTTAGACATGCCCAAAAAAACGGGTTTTTGAAAAACCGGGTTCAAAAAACCGGTTATTTAACCGGTCAAACCCGGGTTTAACCAAATCCGGTTTGGGTTTCGGGTTTTTGGACCGGTAAAGACCGAGTTCAAATCGGGTCGGGTTTCATTTTTGGCAAAAAAAAAACCCGGAAAAAGCCCGGTAAAAAAAAGGTCCCTGTTGACCAAAAACCGGTTTGAAACCGATTCGGGTATGGTCAAACCCGGTTTTGGTCCCATTGACCAAATTTCGGTTCGGCTTCGGGTCGGGTTTGGTTTGGGTAAAACCCGGTTTTTGGGCGCGACTACTTGAGCTAGGCAATTGCCTAAGGCCCCCAAATACTTAGGACCTCCAATTTTATGTGTTGGGTTAATGTTTTGGGCTAGGATTAATACAAAAAAGGCACCACAAATTCATATACATAATCCATGATAAGTAATAAACATAGAAAATAAACAATTGATTAGTTATCTGGTCATCTTCTAAAAGTTACAACACCATTCCTCTTTGAATAGTGAATAGCGGTGATTTTTTCTCTCAAGAAATTATGTCAACATTCAGCTCTGATGATTTAAATTTAGAGGCTCACCAGGTTTACGAGGTTCACCTTCTCCTTATTCAATTAATTGATTTTTATTATGATTTATGTTAATTGATTTTTTATTGTGATTTCTAAGTTTCATATTTTTTAAATGTAAACGTCAAACCAAATCCGTAACTACGAACTTGGTCATTCTAAAGTGGATAAAAAAAATATTTTAACTCCGCCATTATGAGCATTTTAGTGTTTTTTTTCAGGCCAGATAAAAAAAAGAGGATTTTTGTTAGAGACTTATAAAAAAAGGCCTCCAGAATTAGTTCCGCATAAAGCCACCAAAAAAGTTAAGTCGACCTTGATATCTTGTAGGACCACCAGTCATTTCAGTGTGATAGAGGAACATGAAGCTGTTCACACTGGAGTGAGGAAAACGGTTGATTTATTTTCATTTTTTCTTTCACAATGAACGGGTAACTAGAAAAATTATCTACGTTTTGTTGCGATTTTATCATGTTTAGTTTTTCTCAATAATATATTATTTACCATTTGTGTTGAATAAGTTTTACCTAACAAAAATAACCAACAATAAATATTTTTTTATTGTTGTATTGGAACATGTAACATCTTTTCGAACATCAATTTTTTTTTGACAAAGTATAAATTTGTGTATCATTAAATAATCTAATCATAAAAATCGACGTATAATCTCTCCTTTTACTTAGAAGTATCCGTTATTATTTTACACATGTTATTAATATAACAAAAAAATGACATTAATTTCAAAAGCGTCATGAACAAATAATGTCAAATGAAGGATAACATAACCACAACAAAATAATAACGTACATAAGTATCCGTAATTATTTAATACGTGATATTAAAACAACTATAAAAATGACAATTATGGCAGTGGAAGCTTCATGGAAAAACCTTTTTCTCTGTTGCTCAGGTAAGGAAACTCATTGATATCAAATTTTTGTTGCATCCGGAGAACATTAACATTTGGAATAAGTGGGTACCGAAAAAAGTTAACATATTTGTTTGGCGTTTGGTGCGTAATTGCATTCCGACCAATGTTAATCTGTTTGGTCGGGGAGTCGATGTTGATTTTGTTAGTTGTTGGTTGTGTGATTCCGGGCTCGATAATTTGTCTCACTTGTTCGTGGATTGTGGTCTAGTGCAAACTATTAGACTTTTGATGAATGATTGGACTAAGGTAGAGTTTCCTGAGATGGAGCCGAGCAGATGCATG
Source organism: Solidago caesia (assembly GCA_028566075.1). Taxonomy (NCBI): domain Eukaryota; kingdom Viridiplantae; phylum Streptophyta; class Magnoliopsida; order Asterales; family Asteraceae; genus Solidago; species Solidago caesia. The sequence continues at coordinate 7,939,566 of JAOXNX010000026.1, read as the reverse complement.
TCTTGGGTTATCGAGACACAGAATCATAGCCAAGCTAGAAAGACTTTACTTGCTATTGTTTATGTTTGGTGGTGGTTCTTGTGGAAAGAGCGAAATAATGTTGTTCATCATGGTAAGCGAGAAACAGCGTCGAACATTTTTAACTCTATTGTTGCAGCCTCTTTCCTTTGGATATCGAGTAGAGATAGGAAGAATTGTTATGTGTGGAACGAGTGGAAAGTTAGTCCTATTGCTATGGAATCTGATGGCGAGTGATCGGTTGGTAGTCTTTGCTTCCTCCTGATTTTCATTCGGTTTTTGGGCTTCTTTGGTTTTAGTGTTTGTTCCTCGTAACATGGTTGGGATTACAACAAAAACAATGCGAAGTGAAAACCGGTGGCTCGGCCTTCGCGGTTGGGAGTTTTTCTCGTGTCTCGGGCAACTGTAATTGGCACGAGTTTTTTCCATTCCTTTTGTAATCCTCACAGTTAATTTTGCGGGTAGAATCTAGATTTGTATTTTGTTTCTTTCTAGATTGTTTGTATTTGTAATTGTATATTCGGTAACTAGTAACTTGCTAGTTGCTTATAGTATCAATAAAATTTTGCCGTTCTAAAAAAAAAAAAAAACCTTGAGTAATTGAATTGACGAGTTACAAAAGTATTAGTATGGTTTTAAAGTGCCAATAGTTAGAGAGAAAAAGTTGAAGGAAATAGAGAAAATTTTTATATTACAAATAAGTGCAAAAAGCTTCAAAGGTTTTATTTACAATGTATTTGAGGGATATTTATACACAATACTAAACATAACAAATACGATCCCTTTGGTTTTAACTAATAAAAATTCACACCATTATATATTTCTAACAAAAAACAATCATAACACCAATTACAATTAGTGTAGTACTTTTTGCTAGAAGAAAATGAATTCCAATAAGAACATGATAAGCGAGAACATGCTACAAAAACAACCAATTAAAAATCCAAAATTTACAAGATAGTCAAAGAACGACACAAAAAGCTATTTTAAAGGTAGGAGGCATGGTGACTGCCATTGCATCCACCACCATGTCAGTCGAGAGAGGGATGTTGAGGTAGATCGGAGGTGGGTATATATGACACATTGGCCCTTCATATGTCATAGTCACATGTTGAACATATACCCCCTTTGCTTGAACTAGTATGATATCGTCAATGTGGGATCAACCCACTTGATAAAGGCTCTTATCTTTTGCAAAGAAGTCCTGGGTCAACCTCTCACATGTGTGTTTTTACGATTATTTAAGGTAGTTTAAAAGTATAGTAAAATTGTCGTTCAAAAAAAAAAATAGCATGCGTTGGGATCTAAATCCCTCATGACAATGTACTTATAAGTAGTGCTCGTTGTATGTAATTCAACGAGTACTCTGTTGTTCCTCTGATTCAAACAAGATAGACTCGAAAAGACCGAAGGACTTTGAGAAGACATATTGTGTCTCGCTGATGTGGTCTCAGCGTACACGATACCAAATCAAGAACAAAACATTCAAGTATCTGGTCAGCAAGTGTTGACAAATCACTCGCTGACCCCTGATCTAGGCCTATAACAAAAAATGGGCGGCAAACTGGATGTACAAGAAAGCACTCAAGCATTTGCGTATGACTTGACATTCTCTTTACCGCTGCAGTAGCACTTGATGGATGGGTACCATCAAGCCTTAAATGCTCTTGTTGGCTTCCCATCAATCATTAAATGCACAAGACTGGTCTCCACTCGTCTGTTGATACGTGAACTTCACTCAAGCACAAATGGGAAGTTTTTGCCTATAAATAAAAACGTTCCTTCCACAGAGATCCGTGTGAAAGATGGGAGGGAGAGAGAGAGAGAGAGAAGAGGGGGGGGGGGGGGGGGGGTT
>JAOXNX010000026.1:7914733-7934264 GCA_028566075.1 Solidago caesia | reverse complement strand
TATTTAATGTTTTTATTGTCTTTGGATATTAAGACATATTTATGTATGTGTTGGCATTTATGTTGGTGCCAATACTGGCTGGATTTCATTGGATTATTGTTATGATATGAATAAGTAACGCCCAAAAGTTTTAATGAAAGTAACTTTGTTTTAAGTTACATATGTTGGACCTAAAGCTTTCGCGATGTTTAACCACCGTTTGGTGAAAAGTTTTTGAAATCCGGTGTTTTTAAAGTTGGGTGTTACACCTTTATTATCAACCTACACTGTATTATCGGTCTGATAGGTTTTACAAAGAAAAACCTACAAAACTTCCAAGAAATACAAGAAAGAGAGACACACACTGTTTTGCCAATTTTCTTCACATTTCATTACCAAAAAGAAACTATTTAAACATACAATATGCAAGACCATGGGTCCTTATTTCATGCAAGACTAATTAGGGGTGAGTTATTCAAGGAACATTTAATTTCAAGGGAATAAGAGAACAAATCAGTCACACATTTTTCCCCTATTCTTTTTTCCTTTTTATTTTATTACCTTGTTTTATTTTTTATTTTTTTAAATTTTATTTATTTCTTTTTTAAAAAACCCATACCCAAAAAAAAGTGGTAGCTAGTGGGGGTGATAGGTCATAAGGAATGATAGGTCATCGGGGGTGATTGGTGATGGGGTGATCTACTTAACGGACTCCATCCTTAGCCGCCATGGTTATGCCCTGGACTGACGGGTTCCGTCCTTTGAATTTTTTTTTTTTTATTTAACTTTTTTAGAATGAGTTTTTATTAAAAAATATATAAAAAAAAATGAAAAAAACAAAGTAAAAAAATAAAAAGGGGAAGAAAAAAAAAGGAAGAAAATGATTAGCTGAGATTTTTTCTTAAATTAATTTCGCCAAGACTAATTAAACGTGGAGGATATGCTAAAACTAACATGCATGCTTTATGGTGAAATTGAGTGGACAGAGTCCTAATTAAATGCAGTGGTGGCCACGATTTCTTCAACTTGACCCCTTTAACTTTTGAACCAGGTAACGACTAACAGAGTAACAGGCACATAGCTTGGATTGCCTTTTGGGCATTGCCACGGATTGGGCTGTTGTTCTAGTGGGCCGGGTCGGGTCGTATCATAGTCAGTCTTGGGACATGAATAGAGTTGAAGACTGGAAGCGTCTCCACTCAACCAGTTCGCCAATTCTATTGTCCATTAGAAACATATATCAGCAACTGTGGCATCATGCTTAAGGTTAGTTGCATAAATCATCATTTTGGTAATGAAAGTATCCGAATATCCTTATACATCATACCAATTTTACACTTGATATAATTTTTATATTTATCTCTCAACTCCGAAATCGTTTTCCATACCCAACCATCTTTAGAAGAATATGTAACATCCCAGAAGTTCATGTCTTTTGATCTGACCACATTTATCCACTTTGACTAGATGGACTCTTTCTTCACATTGATATTCCACATATTCTTCCTCAACAGGGTTTCACTCCATGGCGCAACAGACTTTAAGCCTAACCCTCCTTGGTAATTCGGTTGACAAATGTATTTCAAGGCTATTGAAGATATTAGTATATCTTTGCCCATTAATTAAGTTTTTTTAAAAAACTTATACATATTTAGCAAACAAATACAATACTCTATAAACATAAAAAATATAGTATATATATATATTAAGTTTTGGCACACTGATATCATTAGACTTCACAATTTCTTTGTCATTGGTTCAAGTCTCATCATTGACATTAGTCGTGTAATTTATCAATTTAGAGTATTAGTTTGAATAAAATACTTTTTAAAGGCATCCAAGGTGAGGGCCCACTCGAACCAGAGTGGTCGGTTGTCTAAACCAGACTCCGCTACACCCAACGCTAAGTAGGCGTCCAAGGAAAAACCACATAGCCCCCCTCAAGTGAGATAACCAGGTGGCCGTGACTACCTCACAATGTCTATAAAACTCTATATTTCTAATATTATTTTTAAGTATTAATTTAGTCCAAAGTTAATTGACCTCCCAACAAAACATACACTTAAATTGTAAACTGTTAAACTTCCCAAGACCTAGAATCCTAGCTTTCTAAGAAAAATCTGAACTCATCAATTGATCCCCAGATCATTTACCGTTGAATAAATTGGTGAAGTTCAATTCTCATAAAATTATGAATAAATGTAAGGGGACTGTCAAGAGTGTTCAAATGGTTGTTGAAGACTTTAGTGCTTCTATTCAATGTCATTGCTTTTATATTAGGTCATGACTATTTAATACGCTTATGACATAAATACAAATCTATAATGACTATTGACTAGTCCATATGAATGTTGAAATATAAGAAACTATAAAATATGTGAAGTGATCATATATGACACAAACTTACAAACATGCCTCAACATATAGTTGTACAACAGTACAAGTTATCGTAAAAGTTGCATAATGTGATATATGAAGTAATTTTGTGGTATAATTATCATCTTCCTTACAAATGGTTATTTTAAGGAGGTGTTTGAAATATTGTGTTTGGTAGAGGATATAGGCAACTATGAAAGTTATAAATCTAGTTTGTTCATTGAAAGTGGGATATGAGATTTGGGTTTAGCCAATACACATAGTTGGAGTGATGGGACATACAGGTTTTATCCATGAGACGGGGGTTCAATCATTGGCTTGATCTTTGTGGGTTTTTTTTTTTTTTGAAATTGGTGCATCTTGATGGGCATGGGCTTTTTTTCGGCCGGAATAGTGGGCGGCTGTAGGTTTCGGCCCACGATAGTAGTAGCCGTTGGCCATAGGGGTCCTGGATGAAAGTCTGGGTTTCATGTTTGTTTTTTGGGTAAATGGTTACCCCGGTGAATTGTTATTACCAATAAAATGTTCGAGTACAAGTAATATGACTGCATGCCATATTAGTTTATATTATATAAGCCGTATATATATGTAAGCATCAAAAAAATTAAACCAAATAGGGATTCAGATAGGCCCAAAACCCCTATGATACCAAACATAGATATAGTCTAACAAAATATGAAGTTACAATACATGACAACTAGATTTATCATAACCAAATGACACTATCTTAAAAACTGCGCAATTAAAAGTTTCGTGTTTGTTGGCGTTAAAAAAAGAAATTGGGTTTAACATCCATCAAATGACACTATCTTAAAACCCCACTCATATGGTGATTTTTTTGACAATGGACACATAGCATATGAATATTATATTTCAATCTCCTTATCTCTCTCTAATTATTGTTTTTTTTTTTTTAATGTTACATAATTTATACAATGCATTCTAAATTTATAATTTTATATAAAAAAAAGGTTTTGACTTATAAACATTTTCTTCTCTTTATAATTTGCTTTCATACATATAACCAAATCCTATATACATTACCAATAATTAAACAAATCAAACATACATATTTATATGTCGATCATTTTGTGTCAAACTTCGAGAGTTCATATGAGTTCATGGTTCTTGGTGCATAAATCAAATGATAGTTTGGTTATGAATATGAAAGGTGTAATGAAGAATATATACAACATGCTAAAAAAGTAGTTGTTTTAAAATTTGTTTGACCTTTAATGTTTGGTGAGGGTAGCCTATACGTTTGATTGGTGATGATTTGTAGATCACTTCTTGTCTTTTAAGTGATAAGCATGCAACAATCTTCTATAATCCTATATTATCATGCTTGTTTGTTATTTAATATATATATTATATATGATGGTCCCGGACATTTTATATATATAAATAAACCCCATTTCATGCTATAAAATATTAACCCCATTTCATGCCATGAGACACATTTCAAAATACTTTACAAAAAAAGACACATTTCAAAATATAGTGCAGCGTCACAATCTCATCAATTCAATTTTGTATGGGTTAGTCAACAAAGAAAAAGTTAATAGCAAAAAGAATTGTAATTGTAAATGTAAAAAGCTAACATTTGTAATTTTATAAAATAGGCCATCATCTTAAACTTACTCACTTAGGTTGAGTTTTTTATTTTTATTTTTTTCTTCCCTTTTTCTAGAGAAACCTCAAATTTTAATGTAATCTATATTGAATAATAGTAATGTGTTATTTTTTTAAAAATGTAATTACACAACTCTTAAAATACCAAATTTAATATTTATTTCTATATCTAAGTTAATATATAATTTAAAATAGATGTTTCACATGGTTTAACGGAATCCTAAAAAATCCGCCATATCATCATAGTCCATTGACAGCATACACAGGGACTTCTAGAAGAAAGACAAGACAGAATACGCAAGCAATGGCGCAATGATGCAATAATTCTAAAATGGCCGACAGTAATAAAGTAGCTCAATTCCAATTGGCACGACCTTGTTCTCCGCTACGTTTTGGAGAAGCCATTGTGTGGAGAACGAGATGGACAAAGTGGTCATTATTGGTAAGGAGTGTTATGGGAAGAAGGGGTAATGTGACGTTAATGTGATAGTGAGAATGGAGGATGATGGTGGTATTGTTGGGAAAGGCTTAAAGTCATAGATCATAATCAAGTGTGCCCAATACAAAAAACATTCAAGTATAGTAAATTAACTTCACATAGATCGGTCATATGTATTAAACTATTAATGAACATAGATGTCATTAGGTGATAATCAAAGGAGTAAAAGTATGATACTGAAGTGCGCCAAGCTAATCGCAAAGATGGATCGCTAATAAGGAGTCCTCTAAAACCAATTTCGCCTTAGGATTGATTGATCTAAAGGCCTAAAATAAACATTTTTAATTAAAAATTTTACACATTAATACTCGACTATGCTAGATGAACTTATATACATTTACTTGCTTCTTTTTTGTTTACAGCTTGAATCTAAAAGTTAGTCTTCACAATAAATTTTTTTAAAGATCTTTTTTATGGTTGAAAAATGTATCAAAAATAGATCTTAACGAAAGTGCAACGGCTATATTGACCAATACAATTGCTTCTTTTTTTTTTTTCTTGTATAAAAAGATAATATAATGAAATCAATTTGAAAAAGAAAGGGAATGAAAAAGAATAGTGACTTAGGCTAATGGGAATGGTAATGCTTTGTCACGCCCTGTACATGATTGGTAACGTTCGTTTTTTTATTTTTTATATTATATTTATATTAGTATTATATGTATGTGTGTGTGAGATTTTAGGGGCACCTCCGTTAGTTTTAGAACGTGGCACGGTTTCCAACGTAGAAAAAGTGGAAAAAATGCTTGGGAACGGGCTGGAACGGCTACCATTCCTGATGGTCTTAGAGGATGCGCATGACAACGACTTGTGTTATATGTAATGACGTCTTTTCAGAAAAGAAAAAAAAGGAAAATCTTTTTCAAACCATCCAACTGGTATGCATAAGGGGGGGAACAAACATATGTTTAACCAATTATCTTTCATTGTAACTAATTATTTGAAATATTCATATCTAATTACATCATACTCAGAGTCGGTCTTGAGAATTTAAGTCCCTCAAGACGAGCCGGGAAAAAAAAGGCCTTTAGCCTCTAACGAATTCAAATATAAATTTTTTTCCCCCCATAAATAACGATTAAGATCATAAAGTTTTAAAGTTTCGTGCCCTTAAAAAAACTGGGTCCGTGACAGGGGTCGGGTTTGCCCCTTTCCAGGGCCTCCAACGTTGAACAATATATATGAATATGTATTGCGTACGTATATCATAACTTACTTTTCAAGTTTAGTGTCGTTTGCTTACCATTGTCACCCAATGTTGATGATTTCTTTCAAGGATGAATGGTAGATAACATCTCACATGGAAGAAAGGAGAAAACATATATAATCGAAACGTGCATCGTATATGTTCTCAAGTTTTAAAATTCAATAATGGAATTGAAGTCACAATTTCATGTCACGTTGGGATCATAATATCATATGATGATAATGTTACTTAGGTATGTAACAACAATGGTGATCCGTACACCACCAGTTTTTAGCCGTACACTACCAAACATGCTTTAAGGTGTTATACTGTACAACAATGTGAAACATGTTTGGTGGTGTACGGTTAAAAAGTGGAGGTATACGGATAATTACCCATCAACTAATATTACTCCTAAAATTTCCTAAAATTTTAATGCATATATAAAGAGGAAAGAAAATAATGCATATATATCTCCTAAAATTTCTATTTCTATATCTAAAAAAGAGCAAAAACAAAAAGCTGTTTATATATAGTACAGGCCAACAACATAAATAGATGGAGACTGAATGAGTGTTTGGAGATAAAAGCAAAAAATGCACATAAGACTTGTATGGTTTACGTATTCTCATGATGAACTTTTCTTAAAATGTACATTTTACCATACAATGGAGATAGTGGTGGTATTATTATTAGTATTATTATTATTGTCATCAATTCCTAATGAAATTGGAGCCAGTAATGCTTTTGTTAAACCCCACCCTTGGATTCATGAGCACCATCATACTTTATGTTTATCTAAAAGAATTTATGATTTTATCACCCCAATTTTTTATAATACAATAAGATAAGGTTTCATATATGCCAATGATCCATGGTTTGCGGGGCGAGACAATTAGGTTTTACCCACGAGACAGAGATTTGAATCTCGGCTTGGCTTTTGTGGGGTTTTTTTAAAATTGGTGTTATTGGGCTTAAGCTCCGTACGGTTGGGCTGGGCCAGCTTGCGGGGGCCTTTCATCATTGGGTTACTCCGGACAGAGTTTTGGGCTTCAGATTTGCGGGTCGTAAAAAAAAAGGTTTCATATATCTATTTAATATTATAATATCAAAGTCTTTCCGCTGTTGTTAAAATCACTAAATTCATGGTAATTATTTTTTATTAATACAAAAACTGCTTTAAATAAAGAATCAACTTTTTTTTTAAACAGTCAAGCCCCCTAACCCTATCACTAACTCTCCACAATTGACTTTGGTCAATCATCACCGTTGTTGAACACTCGACGAGGCTCGAACCTCTGACTTTCACCGCATAGGGGAAACAAAGAAAACCTCCATGACCACCCCTTATATGAAGAGATGGCAATAAAGAATCAACTTAATAATCAAATGTAAAACAATGTATTTGTATGATGCAATAAATTTGTAATGGCACAGTATTAAATTTGTATTTAGTTATTTTCATTTTTGTGTCATAAGCTCCAACTAATCAAATACTTTTACATCAAAACAAAATTAAATTTTCATTTCAAACTACTTTAATTGATTCAAACAAACCGAAATGCTGTTTAGCGAGCAACCAACTCGTAATTCATTATTTATGTTGTCACATCAACTTTAATAATCCATACATGGCTGGTTCACTATTAACATTGTCACAAAAAATTTCTTTTTAACGACAAATCTACTGTACTAATAAATAACATTAAACAATCATATAATCATTTGTGTTAGAAATTAAACCCTAGATTTCACCTCAAAAGACAAGAGCTTTGCTAACCGGGCTAACCCCACCTTCACAACCAACTTTAGTAATCGATCGATTATACGATAATATAAAACTATAGACTCTACTAGGCAACCTAGTTAAACACTTAAATACCTAAATTTGTTTACACAAAAAGCAAAAGAAAAACAAAGACGATCATAATTCAAAAAGTAGTCAGTCTTGAATTTAAGTTAAAAAATTCTCCCACTCTAAACACTTTACTTTATTTTAGTGTTTTTTGCTTTTCTTTCATTTCATTTTGTTGTTAAATCCAATTTCCATACACACACTCCTTCATATATTTTTTTTCTGCAACTAACTAAAAATTGTTTGATGGACACCACCAATAAACCAACATCTACCACATCTCGTAGCAAATTCTCAAAAACATTCCACAAAGTCATTCCTTTCAAGAAATCAACAAAATCACTTTCCAACAACAATGGCTTTTGTTTGCTCCTTCCACATGACAACAAGTTCAAGAATTCATCAGACACAGGATATGAGACCAAGAGACATTTCAACAAATTGGTCGACAACGCTGAGCTACGCAACAAAGCTGCCATGGAGGCTTTTGTTGCGAAGCTTTTCGCGACTATTTCGTCGCTAAAAGCTGCTTATGCCGAGTTACAAGCCGCACAGTTTCCATACAATGGTGACGCTGTCCAATGTGCGGATCAAGGGGTTGTTGATGAGCTCAAGGCGATTTCTGAGATGAAAAGGAGTTTCTTAAAGAAACAGATTGATTCGTCGCCACCTCATGTGACTCTGCTGCTCTCGGAAATGCAAGAGCAACAGAGTCTCATGAAGATGTACGAAATCACAATGAATAAAATGGAAAGAGAAATTAAAACAAAAGATTACGAAGTTTTCTCGCTGAAAAAACATTTGGTGGAACTTGATTCCACCAATAAATCACTCGAATTAAAAATTAATTCGAGCGGCTGTTTTCCTGTCTTGGATAACGTGAAGTTATCTGATCTGACAGCTACAAACTTTGTAACTGTTTTGCACTACACTCTTAGATCTTTACGAAACTTCGTGAAGCTCTTGGTTCGAGACATGGTAAACGCCCATTGGGATATCGATGCGGCCGTTAAGGCCATCGAACCCAATGTTGTTTATTCAAAACCGTGTTACAAATGTTTTGCGATCGAATCATATGTAACACGAGAAATGTTCGACGGATTTAATGAAAACGATGACAATGAAGACCGGTTTCAATGGTTTAATAGGTTTAAGAAAATGAAATCGATCTCCACAATGCAAGTGCTAAAAGAGAACCCCAGATCGGCGTTCGGAAAGTTCACACGCGCCAAGTACATGCGACTGGTGCATCCGAAAATGGAAGCATCTTTATATGGCAATTTGAGTCAAAGAAAGACGTTAAACACGTGGCAGTTTCCTGATACAGTGTTTTTTAGCGCGTTTACAGAGATGGCAAGGCGCGTGTGGGTTTTAAGGTGTTTGGCAGGGGCTTTTGAGAAGGAAGTTAGTGTGTTTCAAGTAAGGAAAGGTTGTAGGTTTTCAGAGGTGTATATGGAAAGTGTGACGGATGACGGTGGTGGCGACGAGTTGCACGTGGCGTTTACGGTGGTTCCGGGGTTTAAGATTGGGGACACGGTGGTGCAAAGTCAAGTGTATGTGTTGCCAGGACGGCGGTGATTCCGGCCAAAAGGTACCGGAGGTTTTGTGAATGTATAGTAATTCAAGTGTATACGTAGTAATGTAGTATTATACTGTGCAATGGTAAAATGGTAATTCAATAATTGTATAATGTAGAATTCTTCACACTACAGTCCCAAAGGCTTATTTTATATATTTAAATTAAAGTTTATCGTTTTTCTTTTTCAAAAATATTATATTTAAGTTTAGTAATTCATACACTACATAAATTAAATTACTCCATATTTCGCTTGAGTGCTTGACGAATGGAATAATTTAATATGATGAGCAATTTGAGTGGTAAAAGTAATAAATTCTTACGTGTGTTGGTGAAAATTATTATGCAAGGTAGCGAATCAAGTGCACAATGCATAATTCTTCACAATCTCGAATATCATATTACATGCATACCACTTTTACTAGTATTGTACATCATTCAGAACCTAAATGCCTATGTGTCAATTAATTTATGTTGTGTAGTAAGTGAAAAAATAACCAATTAGCCCCTCATCGCGAACGACTTCTAGACGCCAAAGGTTGTGTGAGTAGGGGTGTAATCGAGCCGAGTTGAGCCGACACAGTGTCAAGCTCGAGCTCGACTCGATTATAAAACTCCAAGCTCGAAACTCGACTCGAGCTCGACCGAACCTTTATTTTCAAGCTCGAGCTCGAGCTCGCTTTTCTAATCGACACTTTCGAGCTCGGTTCGGTTCGACTCGATTAAGTATTATACTAAATTTTAAATCAAATTATTTCTATAAGCTCGATAATTTCAAGCACGACTCGATTAGCTCGGCTCGGTAGGATAATAATTATGTAAAAATATATAATATTCAAGGGTAAAATTGTAAAATAGCACAAGCTCGATTAAGCTCGCGAGCTTTTCGAGTAGGCTATTTTGAGGCTCGAGCTCGACTCGGAAGTCTACTCGAGTAGCTCGAGCTCGAGCTCGGCTCGACTTAGACCGAGTCGATTTTGAATAATTTGCGAGTCGATTTCGGGTAGCTCGCGAACTGTCTCGTCTCGTTTACATCCGTAGTTGTGTGACACCCAACCCGACCTGGACCGGTTAGGTATATGCAGAGGACCACATATGCCTTGTCACATCGACCATGAACCACCCAAACAACATATTCGATGGTCTTGTATGTCATTATCAATCATAGTGTAACAACGTTTTGTCATTCATGTTGCTAACATTCGCAAGAAAGTTTTTTTTCTTTTCTTTTTTATAAATTTTTTATAAGCAATTGACCTAAGCTAATTATTTTGTTAAGAATATATGAATATTAACAAGGAAGCCTTAGGTACTTGAATGCTCCACAACAACCCATAATTTATGAGATGATGGTGTTGGCGTCGAATATGAATTAGATCTCTTAAATGATTACAATAAGGATGACATATTTGTGTTGGTGGGATTTTAATTTACTAACCATTAATGTTGTTAATTAGATGCACAACACCTTCTAACAAATTTCATTGATGATGTTAGGTAACACATCTAAAATTGACAATTTTGGCAAAAACAATACAAATTAAAGAGTGTTTAGCTAATTAATTAATTAAATTTAGCTTCAATTATATTTCTATGAAAGTTGTTTGAATTGATATGGGTTGCTGATCTGATTCAATAACAACATACGAGTTTTTTTTGTTTGTTTATTATTTTCAACCGTTGTTTTTCCGTTTAACCATTATTATTATGTAACTTCAATATTGGGAAGAACAGTAAAATATTGTTAATCTATGACATAATATTGTTTAGCTTACGAGGATGATTTAATAATTGAGTTGTGTGACTTGTATTTGAATTTTCTAAACTCCAAGCAGGTAAGGCTTGGATTATGTTAAGTCATAATTAGTTTAACAAAATTTAATATTTTTTTTTATATTCGAGTTACAGGATAGTTAAAAAACAATTTGTTGGCCAACTAAATAAAATAAAATAATTAGAAGTACATAAATTATAAAGTAAATATTATTCTGAATCTTTAGTCCAAATGATAATTAACACCTAGAGACAATCAAATACAGTGATATTTTTTTGTAAGAGATCAAGTCATGATAACTTGTTAAACTAATTAAACTTACAACTTATTCTTTACATCTGTAATCTAATACTCGTACATTATATTTTTCTTTTTAAAAGGCAATCTAAAACAGTAATAATAAGTATCATGCTAATATGTTTTTATTAATTCTTACATATCACTATTATTCATATGTAATACGTAACATCTTAATCTTAATATTATAATGAGAAAATGAATTTAAAAAAAGCCTTTTATTAATCAACAGAAACAATATTTCTAGCCTCCAATTTAAAAAAAAAAACTCACATATTTACACTTTACAGTCTTAGAGAATTAATTATTAGAGAATAAACCTCGTTAAAGAATTTGTTCAAAAAATAAATGAAACTTAATAAATAAATATAAAACTATATAAAATAAAATGTTAATAGCATAAGGGAAGAAATTGTGACCTCAAGAATTTGAAAAATATAATATAAACCAAAAAACCTTATTCAAGACCTCCATCAAATTTGGAAAATATAATGCATAAAATATTTATTCAATATGGTATTTCAAAACGTTATTGTATATACACTTTATATGATTATAAAAGCAAACAATACTTGAATCAAGTGGTTAATACCCTTATCTTTGAAGACAGAGTCAAGGGTTCAATCCTTACTCATTGTAAGACCGGAAGTCTTTTTCTACCTCCTCCCCCATATATCGTGCAAAATGGAATTGGACTTATAACCAATGAAATACAGTATTAAGAGTTACTTACTTTTTTTTTTTATATATATGATTACAATACAAAGCCGTCAAGCATTGATATGATTTTGATAGATATTTAAGCCTACACACTCCCAAACTTCAATTAATAACTCACCCCCATGAATATATTGATACATACCTATACATATATTCATAATTCATAATTCATAAATTCATAAATATTAAAGCAAATAGTGAAATATTCTTTGAAATAACAATCCAAAGTAGATATGGTTAAAGATTACGGTCATACTCATATCTATTAAAGTCATGATATATTTGTACAAAGTTGACGTATCGTCAAATTACAAATAAATGTAGCAATTTAGAAAGGGACACAACGACAAAGCTGAGAGACAAGAGTCGCAAAAGTCGGCGAGTGGAACCCACGCGTGAGATGTCCCACCAATATACACGGGAAAGAATTATTCCTGGGAATTTCCTTTAAGGACATGCTTCCTTAACAATCCTTCAAACATATCATTACTACCTTATTTTACTATTTATAAACTCTTTCCTTACACTTTTGAATCCGTGTTTTCTCATCCTTACAACAAATTAAAAAATAATAACCATTATGATGTGGTCGTTGGCGAAGATTTGTGCCTCTCAACGTAGAGGTCATAAGTTCTATCATTGTCATAAACATCCTAGTGGTCGCAGAGGTTCACCCGTTATGACTCCTGGGTCGCAAAATGACTCGCCTTGAGAAATATCATGCATATATCTGAGTCGAAAAGACTCACCATCCGCCGATAGCCTAAATAATTATTATGTCAATAACTTTGTATCTTGTAATGTAAATAATTACATCAAAAACTATACGTTGGGCGATTTAGTTGTAAATAGAGCCAAATCTGTAAAATTAGTTGGGTTACAACAAAATGAAGCTAAGAAAACACTAAAAAAGTGTCGCATTAAGCCTTAAAATGTTTGCATTATGCTTAATGCAACACTTTCTAACACTTTGTTGGGTGCTATTACAATGGTGCTAAATTAGGTGTATATTTGGCATGAAATATCATATATAGCAACTTTACATGCATGTGTCCTCTATATATATACCTCCTAATATCAATACTAGTGTTTGAAATAAATGAAATTGTGACCCAAGAAAGAGCCTTGGTCTTATTGCTATTTAAGGTGGCCTGTCAATCAATATATAGGACGTGGGTTTAAATCTTGTTAGACAACTTGTGTGGGTAATGGCTTCTTAAGAAGAAAAAAAAATAAAAATTTTGGTGAACATTAATAATTGTTCAGTTAGTTAATTAACGGGCTGGAAAAAGCGTCCTTAATTTGATTGGCCGTGAAAACGAACATCATGTGTTGCTAATAGAGATCAACTGTCTCATCCACGAGTTGCTGATAAATTCGATCATTTTTGTTTGATCATGGAAGGAACTCAGGGAAACTGCATTTGAAGATTACTAAATGACCTTGCATTTTCGCTATATGTCATCAAACCATCTATTTCTTTTTACATTCAGTTAATGGATGAGCCAAAGCCGTCAGAGAAATGTTTCTTCACAAATCCAAAACAAAAAACTAGAGCACGGAATATACGACGTAACCATTGGTAGATTGTTAATCAATGATTTGAGCTAGAATAGAGAAAACGAGCACAAGAGCTCTCGTTGAGATTTGAGAGAAGATAGTGTAGAGTTCCTATAACTACATTCAAGTGAATGTGAATAACTGCGCGCATTCATATCTTGACATAATGTGTTCACGATTAATCTCTTTAGCAAACTCAAGTGATGCATCTAATAGATCATAGGAGTTGGAATTAATTAGGCACTTAATCGCAACTTAACATTTTTTGAAGTATATTTAAGTTAAGCTTGATGTTATTATCCCTGAACAACGCTCTTATTCTGAAATGTGCATAGTACAGTATATATAGAATTTCGATATAAAGTCTACATTTTAGTACTAACTGAATGCAAGGTCTGTTCATATGTAGACATTGCGTACATAATTTCATACGATTCATATCCCTTAGCCGCCTTCTTCTCAAAAGCCTTTCCGACTATGATGAAGGTTCAGTAAGCAACAATGAGGCATAGCGTCCATTCATGTTCAACTTATTTTAACCGTCGCCTACTATATGGAAGTGTTATAGCATGGTCTACCACATAACTCAAAGAATGACTGTCACAAATCCAGTACAAAATATTACTATGTAAGATCATTAGCTATGAAGCCTATTAAAGTATCAAATAGACCAAATGCATCCATAATCACTTAAGCTAACAAATATGGTACAAACTTCTATTAAGAGACTTAAAAGTAGTTCACAATTCACAAATTCCCCAACTGTCCCGTCTTTAAAACGTATAACCAGCAATCCTAACAACCCAACATTATTCAGTTAGGTTGCACGTCTATTTCTTTAAATGGCAAAAAGGTTCCAAATACTGCCTCAAATGATCGACAGAGCTAAAGAACTAATCTTATCTCATCGACTTGGTTTGACTCCCTAAGGCCTTCCGTAGTAAGGATAACAAGAATACCCTATTCTTCCAGCCACATCAGCGCCACATCAGCTTTTCTCTCTCCAAGAACACCCCCTCGTACTAAGCCCTATTCTTCACCATATTCTTAAATATTTTATTATTTCCTATTTTTTTAACACAAAATTAAATAAACAATTTTTATTATTAATAAAACACATTACATTAATATTAAATAAAAACATTACACTTAAAAACACACTTGAAATTTAGAAAATACAATCAATAAAAAACAACACATTAACGTTGACGGTAGTTTTCCGGGAGGTTCCAAATGTGTTCAACTAGAGCATTGCGAAGTTCATGGTGCACCCTTCTATCGCGTAACTCCCCGTACATCCGAAGCTGTGTTGCAACCCTTTCGTCCCACGAACGGGTTGGGAGTGTAGTATTAGCTATCAACTCTTCTTCCAAAGAACTCATTGCGCGACCGTTATCTTCAACAATCATGTTTTGTAGAATCACACAACAGTACATAATGCATTTTATCTTATTGATGCTTAATGGGCGTGCATTTTGTTCAATGATTTTGCAAGCAAACATGTTTTTCGCTAGGATCTCTTCACCGGCGGGTTATAATGGGGGTTTTATTTCCACTTCCTTTTTACTAAATAAACTTTTTTAAATACAATAATTTATGCACGGTATACAACTGTTTATTGCACAATAAAAACATGCATTTAAAAAAAGGATGTGAAAATAGATATTCACATACTAATTCCTTCTACATCACCTCATCTTTTTATTTTATCATATGTCACAAATACGATGATTTGTAGCCACAATTATAAAACCAAATATCATTTTTTGAGTAGATAGATAATAATAGTCACATGATTTTATGACATTTATATATGGTACTAAAATTATATATGGACCAACATTAGGGAGATGGATGGGCAGGGCAGGGCAGCCTTGTTTTGGACAAGCCAAAATGGCCCCCCTTCTTTTCTATATCATATAGGCACGCACAGCATCTTTTTGGTGATTTTATTGTTGATCGAGTAAAATTGAAAAGGAGTTATTTTCATTGTTGATTTGATTTTAGAGGTCCAAAAAGAGGTCTAGGCCAAACACATGTCTCGATCCCGACCCAAGATTTGAAACTCTTAATACCTTTTCTTTTCCAGAAAATTTGGTTATTTATTAATACCCAAAATGTAGTTTTACATATAGCCGGGCCTTTCAGACAACCCATAATGTGTGATAATACAACACCCATAATTCGGGTTTTGTTCTCATCGTCATCGACCACCACACTATCGTGATTCAGTTGTTATCGACGAGAATCCTGAAGTTTGTTTGAATATAAGCACCAGTCCCAAAGGCGAGGGACATACGCAAGCAAGCCACCACGCCTTAAAGGCCTACTCAGTTGGTGGTAAGAAATCTTGGTTTAGAAAGAAACCCATACATTTGAAGATTTTAAACCAACAAGCAGGCAGTCATCTTTATTCAACAAATGCTTTATATACAACACAATTTCGACATTCATGGATCTACCAGCACTAGGAAGATTATTACTATTACATTTAATAACAGATGATAATAGGTTTTGCTGGTATACGGAGCCTCCAAATTTATTTAGCAAAACCTGCCTCGACATTAACTTGTCCCCTTTGTCGGATTGTAAAGCTCTACCATTCATATTTCTTCTATCTGCATTCATCAGCTCTACCTTCTTCACTTCATTTCTAGTAATTCTACATACTGATAGTAAGGTAAACGCGAGTTCATTACTTTCTCAAAATGTCAGATTCGTCTGTCTTGGCAAATCTTCCTCTGATCCTCGGTTGACTGTCTGCCAAAGCCTTCCTGCAAGCATACTGCAAGACGCGACGCCATTAGATACTCAGGATGACTTATAAATCATTCGACCCTATGCAGCTATTTTTTTTTCAACATCAAATCTCAGAAAATAAACATTTTGAAGGTAGTCATTATCTGCACATTCATTTGAAAGGAAAAACTTTTGACAGTTAATTACCTTGATTTTTCTGCCAAAATTCCTCTTTGTTTTCTTGTTCCTGTATCTCGAGAGCTTTTGCATACGGTCTTCAGTGCTGCGGTCACTGATTAGTGGCGATGGCTGCCCAAGGGGATGATGAATGAGGCTCGTGTTAGCATCAGCAAGAGTCTGTCATATAAGAAAACACTCGATATCAATTAATCTAAACGGTTGTAAGCACACACATGTCTAGGCGGGGTTCAAATGTAGATAAATGCATAATGCACATGGGTGTCCACACATCAAAATCCCTTTGAATTTGAATGAATGGTTTACCAGTCTTATGGCTGTATATGAATTTGAGGTTGATTCTAATATGATTGTTTGTATACGACAGCAAAGGAATACCAGATAAATTAGTCGTTTGTTTGATTGATTGTATAATGATTATTGAAAGTTCAAAAACGCACAGCAACCAATTTTGTCCCATAAATGTTGCTAGTTGACAGAGGAATAAGAAACTCGACCATACATACACCTCGATCGGCTCTATAGAAAGAAAGAAAAAAAAAAGTGATATAATGGCCCGCCCCAGGTTTGAATTGAATTGAAAGGAAAGATGTAATATTTGTAATGCGTACACAATATATATATGCAGCAGCAAAAGGTAAATTGAAAAGAACCTTGATGTCTCCTTCACTGAACGCCCTTCGCATACCATAAGCATTCTCAAAATCTATTTCATTAAAATTGAGAAAACTTGGTTTAATTTGAGCCCCCTGAATCCAATCCATGGAGGTTAGACTATCAGAGCTCATGCTTTTTGGAATTTGATGATATGATGGATGTTCCTTCACAACAGAGGAAAAATTGAAATTTGATGATGATGATTCTTCAGTTGCTACTTGTTTTGCCAATAAATTTTTGCATTCGTAGAAAACATCATTCAGAAACTCCTCGTTTTGAAGTGATTCAATGTCTGTAACTTTGGGGGAAATTATGGCATCTTCTCCGCAGCAAGAGATAGCACCACATGTCGTCATGGGATTTAATGGGTGTTCAATAATGGGTTCTGGTGCTTTGAAGAGATCCCCTTCGCCCCCAAGATCATAATCTGATATACTCGAGCTCTGAATTAGGTTATCCTGAATATATATATATATATACCAGATCCATGAGAAGTTATCATTTAACAATCATGAAAGAAATCAATCAATCAAGAACAAATAATAATAATAATGTAAACACCAAAGTTGTATAAAAATCTTAGAAAGAACAACCACCCTCCTCCACTATACAAACAATTAATTTTGGATACAAAGTAAGTGTATTTCGATACCTTGATAATCAAAGTGTACATTTCCATGGGTGGTGCTGGTGTAACAATTTATTTATTTATTTATGGAACACTAAACAAGAATTATATATATATATATATGTGGGATGGGATGGGATGGGGGGGTGGGTTGGCCTTTGAACACTAGACAAAGCAACTTTCTTTAGAAGAATGTCAATTACCTTTTGTTGTATTAGAATTTTTGCATATAACAACACCATTAATTGGAGCAAATTACAAAATGTAGTGGTTGGTTGGTTGGTACCTTTGCTTTAATTAATTAGCCTCTTTCTTTTTTTTCCCTTCAATTCCTAGTATTAAATAATTTCTTTGTTGTGTTGAACTCTTGTGAGTGGGGGTGTAAAGGTGAATCTTTTAATGTTTTTTATAATACAAGTTGACATCAGATATTAACAAAAGTGGAGTATGGGACTTGCTTTTACCCTGTCTCTTCCATTCAACAACTACACTACACTACTCAAATGAACCAATTCATATATTCCCCATTACCTTTTACAAAAACTTGGTATCCACAAACAACAAATTCAAAACGGGTTTCTTTTCTTAATTCATAACTAAAGATGTTTATTATAAAGCATATAAATTTCAGAGGAATAGAAAAAGGAGACCCACAAGTCAAATTAAACTCATCATCTATCTATCAATCAATAAAACCATATATATACAAGTTTAATTTAATATATCACATTAAATATAACAAAAACATGCATTTTTATCAACCCTAATCCTTTCCTTATTATATATGAACATATTCAGCAATCACTTACAACATGCAACAAAGAAAGAAATATAGATATAACAGAAAACATAGATTGCAGATTAATAATAATAATAATAATAATAAAAGACCAAAAAATGGAATTACCAAACAAGTAGTAATGGACTTGTGTGAGTGACAGAAATCATCAAATTGTTGATGATCAGATGATGACAAGTTCTGAAAATAGGGGAATATTAGGCCTCTTGTCTCGGCATACATTTCTTGTTTTCTTTACTCTTTTTATTCCCTTTTTTTAATAATTATTTTCTAGTTATTTTTTTTGTCTTCTGTAAGAAATTTTAGAAGTTCGAAGTTGAAGAGAGAAAGAAGGGTCGCCAATTAATTGGATTTCAAGTTGCAGCACAAGCAAAGCTAATAATAAAATGTTCAACAATATACACAACACAGAAAACAACACTTGTGGGTGGGAAAAAAAAAAAAGGATTGACAAACAAAAAAACAGAGAGAAAGGTCAAGGGAGGTCCTCTCTATATGAGTTCTTGGTACCTGCTTCATTCATTTATATGGGACTTGTGACTACAAGCCAACATCACTTGTGGGTCCTATCTATATTTGTCCAGACTCTAAGTCCATTTGCATATATGTATACGACATATATAATATTTATATTTATAGTGTTTTTTATTAGAAAAAACAAAAACAAAAATCCAAAACCGAAGCAAAAACCGAACCAAACCAAATTGAAACCAACAAACTGAACCAGACCAAAACTGAATCCAATGGTTTCAAAAAATGAAAAATTGAACGGATCAGTTTGGGTTTCGGTTTTGGGCCAAAACCGACCCAATCTCAGCCCTAACAACTAAGTCAATACGAAGTTCATTGTACGACTGTATGCACACAAAAATATATATATATATATATATAGATGTGGGTTCCTGTAGGAAGTGTTTTAAAATGCGAAGTGTGCGAAGTGTTAAATGCAGCTTAAATATTACTAAAATGCACTAAAATACAGCTTAAATATTACTAAAATGCAGTGTCGGTTGGAAAAAATACCTCTTTTTTCCAATCGACACTGCATTTTAGTGT
>JAOXNX010000026.1:7902376-7914633 GCA_028566075.1 Solidago caesia | reverse complement strand
CCTCTCTACTTTGGTAGGGGTAAGGCTGTCTACATCTTACCTCCCTCAAACTCCGGCTCTCGCCGGAATTGAGTACCGGTTGTTGTTGTTGTTGTAACAATTACTAATCAACCGATTAATGCCATTTTTACTTTTAATCCTACTCTTAAGCTATTTGAATAATTACTAATCAACCGATGCCAAGAATTGAAATCTGGTTTCTCTCAAAGAAGCAAAAGATCTTCCCATTCAATCAACTAAAGCTGGAATAGCAAAAGAAAACATTTTCATCCTAGTTAATTAATTAGATTTCAGCATTTGTTTTGTAATGCATGTATTCAATGGCGAATCTCATAAGATACAACGTGTTGTGTTTTTTTTAACCCTCGATACAATTTCAACATTTTCATCTTTTAACGTGTCCTCTCTTTTATAATTCCATCCTGTCTCATGAGAAGGAACAGAAACAAAAACTTGTCGACGCTTGTGTTCAACAAAATTCCCCGAAACACATTCGAGTCTGTTCCCAAGGTACGTCGGCAATGAGCAATGTAATGTCGGGACAAAATACAACTGGAACAAGGGGTGGCTTGTAATATTTTTGAGATGGAAACAAGAAGAGTTTTCGGCGCATTTCGTTTTTATTTGTTGCCTTGTTGGTGTCTTCTTCCTTGCGTGATATTGTATCAAGACGCATTTGTTCAGAATTTTTGTGGCAAGAACTTTTCCAAAACAAGCTACTAAATGTAACAGAAGGTCATTAATACGAGTACTAAAATTCACCTCGTGCTAAAACTCTATTTCATGCGCCTAGCTAGCTCACCCGCAAGTAGGCACGAGAGTAAAACACGCCACAAAAGCAAGTTTACATGGGTACGTTGAAACCATTTCCTTATAAACCCATAAAAAGTTCGTTCCCGCACCAATTTGGGACAAGCTTCCACCCATTTCCATTCTTGTACCAAACAACTAACTTTAACATGCGATGTCTCACTCACAATAACCATATTTTGGACACATTTTGGTTCGTTATAAAGATCTCGTCAAGGGCCACAAAACACACTAATATATGTCAATATATGTTACTAGATCATATCTTTTATTAGTGTACAAAATTCCATATATATTTATTAGTTAGACATAAATTTCACCAAAAACATGACCACCACCATATGCATATATGAAAAAGATATAGCGTGAATGTCGTATAAAAAAGGCACAATAATGGATGATAGATGAAGAGGATCTTGGGTTGGCATATCTCGATCTGATAGCTTAATTTAACAACAAATTAAATGAGAATAAGGAACGATGTACATAGTTAAGGAAAGCATATGTAAAAGGCTGGCACGCAGTATTGAAAAAGATGGAATACTCCTCCAGTAGCTACACTACTGATACCATCTACTTCCTGCATTGAATATATCCTTCACCTGTCACCTATACTCAATTAATAGAAATTTATTGGTGACCAGAGGTTCAGTTGCCTTCTTTCTTTACTTTCTTTATCCCATTATATATATATACATACACACATAGGAGTATATATCTATAATCATAATAGTTGTAGTGATCATAATTAATTCTCAGTTGTCTAAAATATCCAATTTACATGGCTGGTGCATCAACAACCAAACTAACTGTCATGATGATACTGGTACTAGTATCTAGTCTTTGCTTCTATTCTCCTACTCCCATATTTGCTGCTGCTGCTGCAGTTAATGGTGTTAGTGGTGGTGGTGGTGGTGGTGCATTTGCGGATTTGAAAGTTCCGGGGTCCGAATTTGTGGATTCTGTCACGTCTACCATTCAAATAGTCCGAGACGTGATCTCTGTAGTATCCCAACTCAGTGGTGGGGATTTCAGGGTTTCTAATGCCATTGCTGACTGTGTTGATCTCCTGGATTTCTCTGCTGATGAACTCACATGGACTCTCTCTGCTTCTCAGAACCCTACTGGTACCTAATTCTATACTCATATCTCTTTCACAAAACAAATCTTTATGCTTTCGAAACACAAAACAACTTAATTTACTACTAGTACTAGAATTTGTGGCATGATTTAATGACCCGACAAGCATAATTAACTTCTTGTGTGTCAGTACTGTCAATGTCAATGATACCCAATCCCGTCATAAGTGTGTCGTTATTGAAACAACAAATTAATGGACGTACTGATGACTCTTTTATTCAAGGCAAAGCTGGGAAGTATAACAGCACCGGTAACAATGGAGCTGATATGAGAACATGGCTTGGCGGGGCACTTGGTAATCAAGACACCTGCATGGATGGATTTGAGGGTACTAACAGCATTGTGAAGACTCTGGTAGGAACCAGTATTGGCCAGGTCACCTCACTAGTTCGTGATATACTAGGCATGGTAGGCGGTCCAGATGCCGCCCATGATGATCATCAAGATACTAATTATGTACAAAGGAGGAAGACAAGGAACGTTTTTCCTGGATGGGTAAAAGAAAAAGATCGGAAGCTCCTTCAAGTCAATGGCATAGTAGCTGATGCGGTAGTGGCAGCAGACGGTAGCGGCAACTTCACACGGGTGATGGATGCCGTGTCTCAAGTCCCAGATTACAACACCCGTCGCTACGTGATATACGTTAAGACGGGTGTATATCAAGAGTATGTGGAGATCGGTAAGAAGAAAACCAATATCATGATGATTGGGGATGGCATAGACCGCACAGTTTTTACTGGTAACCATAACTTCGTTGATGGCTGGACTACTTATCGTTCTGCAACATTTGGTATGTTTGTTTTACAATAACTATAACTAACTCATCCATCAATCGATCTGTTGTTATATATTTGACATATATTTATTAACTAAACGAGTTGGTCAGGTGGGCTGGTGGCCCGTTAGTGATCCAGTTTGCTGTTAAAAAAATATACGGAGTATTTATTAACTGACCTCATATATGATCATGGATGTATGTACGTACAGCTGTGAAGGGCAAAGGGTTCATAGCTCGCGATATAAGATTTGAGAACACGGCAGGTCCTGAGAAGCACCAAGCAGTTGCGTTTCGATCAGATTCAGACCTTTCAGTTGTTTTTCGGTGTGCTATTACAGGGTACCAGGACACGCTGTATGCCCACTCGATGCGCCAGTTCTACAGAGAGTGTTTAATCACAGGCACGGTTGATTTCATATTTGGAGATGGAGCTGTGGTGTTCCAAAATTGTCAAATCCTAGCCAGGAAGGGCCTTCCTAATCAAAAGAACACAATTACCGCACAGGGCCGTAAGGAACCAACTCAGCCTTCCGGATTTTCGATCCAGTTTTCCAACATATCTGTTGAACCTGATTTGCTAGTTCATTTCAATAATAGTAATACTAGTAGTAGTACTATACCCAGTACATACCTTGGACGTCCTTGGAAACAATATTCACGAACCATTTACATGCAATCCTACATCAGTGCCCTCATTCGGCCACAAGGCTGGCTCGAATGGAACGGTGACTTTGCACTCGATACTCTATACTATGCCGAGTACATGAACTATGGTCCTGGTGCTACCTTAGGAGATCGCGTCAGGTGGCCAGGTCTTCATGCAATTAATGACTCTTCTGAGGCCAACAACTTCACGGTTGCCCAATTCCTGTTGGGCAACTCCTGGTTACCATCCACCGGAGTCAAATATACAGCTGGATTGATGGTTTGAATTTTATCCAATCATCCATAAATTTTACTGTATTTACTAAAAATATATATAAATATATAGGTTCTGGTTAAAATAAAACAAGTATTAAAGTAAAACAAATAAAACAATCATATTCTCTTAACTGAAAATCATTGTGCATCATGAAAATCTCCATGCATCATTGTATATACTTTTGTTCTATGAATCTTCGTGCATCAATTTTATCATGATTCAAAGGTCAAGATCTTATCTTATTTGTTTTACTTTGATACTTGTTTTATAATAACCAACCTCTATATATATATATATATAAGATAAGGTTCATGTGAGAACATTCACATAATATTGAGTATAACTTGATTTGTTCATATGTGAACGAATTTGTTTACATATATCATTCACATATGAACATATCAAGTATCAAGTTATAATTTAAAAATTCTCATGGTTATTCCAAATCAAATAGTTTTCACATGAACCTTTTCCTATATATATATATATATATATATATGCTAATTAATAATTTCTTAATGACATGTAAAATTGCATTCCCCATATACAATTCAGAACGCAGCTTATGAATTCGTGAATTGTGAGAGGGAATACTGTTCATTGAACATTGGATCAACCAGCCTATCAGATTGTTGCAAAGCTGTCTGTCAGGTTGACTGTTTGCTTTTCTTTTTCTTTTATTTTTTCTTTTAGATCATGTTTGTTTAATTTTTATTTGTTTTTTGTTTTTTATAATTAATTATATCTAACTTTGAATTTTAACTTCTTTTTATTATTATTATTATTATTAATTTTTTTTTTGTCATGGTTTCAAGTTTCAACTAATGTTACTTTTCATTTATTATTTATTTTGTATAATTAACTATATTTAATTTTGGGTTTTAACTTCTCTTTATGGTTTATTTTCTTCGAAATTTTGGTTTTATCAATTATTATATTTTATGTTGTTATCACACATATGTTTGGGTTAAGATCCTCTCATGTTGTTTCTCTCATGTTCCCTCAAGTATGTTCATTTTCCATATGTTCTTTGTTTTCTACAAGTAACTATATTTCACTTTGGTTTTTAGCTTTCTTGGGGTTTTTTTTTTTTTGTCTTTTTTTTAGTTATGTTTTTAATTAATATTCGTACATAACATTATATCATTATTATCAAATTGTCATTAATTGCTTTAATATAAACATTATATTTCTATTAATTGTCTTCTAAATTAAAAAAGTACTCGCGACAACACGCGGGCATAATCTTCTTGTTCTCATCATTTAGTAAAATGATTGATTATATTAAAAAACAAAAACAAGACTGAACCTTTAGTAAGTGTTTTTCAGAATATACGAATTATTTATATTTTTTATTTTATAATTTCTTTTTCTTGAGAAGAGGACAATGTTACTTTACCTTTCAAGTAAGAACTAAAAGACACAATGAATGTAGAAGTCAAATCATGCATGAATTATGTAGCAAAAGCTAAAAGGATATGGCAACAGTAAAAGTAGCAGAGATTTTGTAGGCCTGTTTTGACGTGTTTTAGAAGCAAAGGGGGTGCAGTTGTAAATTGCCAGGCTTTGTTCTTTTGGCTTTAACTCTGTTGTTACACTGGTACCCACCAAGTTTATACATCTTTCTGATCTAGTCCTTTTTCTTTTAACTTCTTTTCATTTCAAAACGTCCATGTCCAAATTCAACACTCTGATAGTCTAATCTCACCCACACTCCTTAAACCCATTAAGGCATTAATTATTTAATTTAGTGTTTGCTTAATTTAGTGTTTGCTTACTTGTTAAACAAACGTAAATCATCATAGGTGATACTTAATATGTTTTTTTTTCTTTTCTAGAAAACAATAAAAATATATATATATATATATATTAAGTAGTTATTTGATATATTAAAAATAATAACTTAATGGCATATAATGAAGTTGTAATGTATAAAGAAGTATATTGAAAATTTGAACTTTAAAGAACAAAAAATAAAATAAAATACAATATAATCTATCTTGAGGCATCTTATTCAATTTCAGCTAACTACATTTTGGTATAGAAATTTCAAATTTAGTGATAATGCAAACTACTTAAAAATTTGTTTAATAAATTTATGTTGGACTCTTTGACCAGATTTGTTAAATGTACGATTTATTTCAGTGAGAACTTTGGGGGGAAAAAAAATACTATGTCTAAAATCATATGTCATTTATGGTCGATCCGGCCAAGTGTTACTATAAAGATTTACTAAATATCAAGCTTTGCTAAACTAGAATGAAGTACTATTGATTTTAGTTAAGTAGTTGTAGCTAGCTTATTATTATTGTTAAATGATTTAATATATCATCTTCTTTTTTTGAATGGCTTTTAATATATCATCTAACAATAAAATTTATAACCTTTTAATTAAAAGTTTGTGAGTGTTAATTAGTTCTAGATGAATAAATTATAAACATATATTATATATGAAATAATTGATACTTGTTCTTAAGAGAAAACAAGAAAATTAACATATGGATCTTAATTATCTAAAGAACCAACAATGATTGTCAGATTACTTTTATTGTTAAATACGGGTCTTTATATTGTCACCACTTAATTTCTAAGGACACCCCTTAAAAAAAGACGACAGTTGGACGACCCATCAAAGGCAAAAGAGGCGATAGTCCAAATCAAATCATTGACCAACTTTAAAGTTTATTAATATTTTAATAGATTAATTAGTTATTTAAAAATTACGTTTTATTTTTATAACTTATCATATATAAGTTTTATCTTTACATAATTGAAATTTACGTTTTATTTTTATAACTTTTTAATTTATTTAGATTTCTTTGAAAATATTACAAAATTTTTCGGTTTCTAATTGCGACGAAATTTATATCGAAATGAAGATAAAAATAAATTATTTACAATGATATATTAAAAATTTTCTGAAAGTTTACATAAAATAAATTATGAACTAACTAATTAATATATTAAAATATTATTGAATTTTAAAAGTCTTTGATTTGATTTACAAACTCAAATGGAGCGACTCCTCTTTTGGAAAAAGGGGCGATTGTCGTCCTTTTTGGGTATAAAATTAAAATACTAATAAATTTCAAAATGAGCGAATGATGTGACAAAGACAAAAGAAACGACTTTTTAAAACAAAAGGGGAGAAAGGGTCGGTTGTCTTTAAGAAAATTAAAGGGTGACAATAGAAAAAACCCTTATATAATGATGTGGCGCAATTATTAAGAAAAGTGTAAACTAAGGGAAACAAGTTTGGAACATTAGCTATGGTTACTACTCAGTCAGAAAAAAAATATGTATGTTACATCAGTGTTATATCACTTTTTTTTATTTCATCAGTTTTATTATGTTATAGTCATTGTACAACACTGGACTAGGGATGAGCACGGGTTAGAAACCGACCCGGCCCAGCTCGGCAAGACCCGAAACCCGAGATTCCATGAAAAGCAAAACCGAGACCCGGCCCTGTTAGACGTCGGGTGGGTCGGTTCGGTCCGGGTCTAAACTGGGTTGGTCCCGGTCCAAAACATTAGGCCCGAAACTTTTTTTTTTTCCGGTCTTGGCCGGGCATCGGGTTTTTTCCGGGTTTAGACCGACCCGACCCGGAACCCGGTAAACCACTATTCTTCGAACCGAGAACCGAACCAATTGTCATTCTGTCGGGCCGGTTTCGATCGGGTCTGTGCCGGTCTTCGGGTTTCCGGGTCTAAAGCTCATCCCTACACTGGACAACATCATTTTTATTTTTTTACTCTTAAAATTACACAAATAAATTTATAAATTACTTTCTATTAATTAAAAACTTAAATTTTACAAAAATATATACTATCATTCATATATAAAACACAAACACACTCTCACATACATACACACACACACTATCTCCCACATATATACATACACATACACAGTTATACGTGTACACTTTCACAGCTAGCCATGCGATTTAAAAAGAAAAAGAAAACGACGACATGCTCGACAAAACAACAACGAACACCATGAAGCCAAACAAAGGCCAGACATCACGGCAATGTGTGGTCAACATCGGAGTACCAGACTGTCAAGTCAGTGACACAGACCGACGCCAAGACCATACCTGATGCTCTTACCTATGATAACAATGATTTGCATTACTATATTACAAGAAGATGACACAAAAAAAGTCATAATAGTTTTGAAAGAAAATTGATTTTATAACAACCCGTCCCATATTGGTATGAGATAAGAAATTTGAGTCATTTATAAGTCTGAAGTCGTAAGGTATTAATATCTGTCCACCATGGTTTTTAGTTAAATGGGGGAGGATATCTAAGTAGTCCATTGTTTTCGGCTCTTGGATGTTGCAATTAAATGGTATAAAAGCCCATAACGTATGAAGTAGTTGGCTATTAATATCTTTTTACCATAGCTTTTAGGGCACGTTTGGTAGGGAGAAATTCAGAGAAATGAAATGAATCAGAGAGATGAAATAGAGAAAAATGAAATTGACTGAGAAATTAAGTGAATTCCTTTGTTTGGTAAGGATAGAGAAATTAGTATGAGAATTGAACAAAAATCATTTTTCGTGTTTGACAGTAAATTAAATTAAAAGTCAAGAACACTACCAAACACCATCACCTCTTTATCCATCCACTCCTTTTTATCATTTTCAAAGCATATACTGGTATACAAAAATTTACATACTACAGTGCTCTCAGTCTTCATCATTGCCCTTACAAATTCCATGAAAATTTACACTTTTCATCACTCTACAAATTCCATCAACAAAATGCACGGCCGATCATATTTACACTTTTACGGTGTTCTTCATCGTTGCCATCAACACCACCGTATCACCGCCATCAATCCATCCAGTGAAGAAGATGAATAAAACAACAATTCTACCTCCTCCGGCGCCGGCGTCTCTGTGACTATCGCTGTCCCCCGCACCACCAGAAAACAGACGGGGTTAATGTCAAATGAGTATTTGATATTTTTTTGTTTCGAGTCCGGAAGATGTATGTGGGTTTTTTTATATCCTTGTTCAAAATAGGAAAAAGAAATTGAGAAATAGATTTCTCCGTGTTCTATTTGTATAGTTAAAATGGAGGAGAAAATGATTTCCTCACAAAAAGTAAAGAAATCATGTTTAGTGTAACTCACTTTCTCAGAGAGTTTCATTTCTCCGTGTTGTAATTTCTCCCCTATTTCTTTGTTGTACCAAACAAAGGAAACTACATCATTTCTATTTCTCCTATTTGAATTCCCTCTACCAAACATGCCCTTAGTTGAATTGGAAGGATATCCAAACAGTGCATTACTTTCTGCAAATTCATTTAAAGCCACATATGCATAACATGTGTTATCTTCTTATTTTGGCTCTTCATCTTATTATGTGTTTTTTTGCATATAGAGAAAGCTTTTTATGTATCAATGATCTAGAAAAGACTAAATTTGAGTTACAGCCAAGTCCAATCAATATAATTTTACACGTCACTTTAAAATTTTCATAGGAAACAGTGACTCGCTTGTCTACGTTTATAAATTATTGGCTGGAAAAATGATTAATCTTTTTAAAAATCACATTAATATGACATGTGGATTTCACTAGCTCTACTCTCATTTCTTTATTTTGCCAAATGTCATCATCTTGTAGTTAAGGGGATCTAGATATATCATTACCTTATTAGCTGACATACTTAAAATAAGAATAATAGAACCTTTATTTTTTTTTATTAATTTTTTGATCGAATAAAATAAGCCTATAATATAACATACTAATAATAACAACGATCTTAACAATATTCTCCAATGAGTTGACTTTGAATTTGACCACAGATAAATTGAACCAAGGCAAAATCAGTGGACTGACAATCATTGGAAGTTATGTTAACGTTATAGATATATTATTAATTTATTATCATATATGATACGAACATGGTCTTATTCAAACTAATAATTATTTAACAAGAGTTAAAAATATCGTCCTCAACAATTTGATGCATGATCTAATCTAAAGCCGAAAGTAGTCTTTTTAGTAGGGGTCACCAATCATGGATGTCATCATATGTTGGGACCTCTGCGTATCAGAAAAGCCCATCGGGTATTTGAAATAGGCATTTCTATTTCGAAGGAGCTCTCTGGTACGGACCCGGTTAAGACAACGCATGCTAGACCTCCCGCTGTCAAATCGCGACACGGAAATCTGGCAAAATTCACCTTTCAAAAAAAAGAAAAGCCCATTTTCTAGAGGTAACAAAATAAGAGATTCATTGGTCTACAACTATCCATTACTATCAACTAATTTGGGTTTTCAGCGGAGTTGAAAGATTCTTTTTTTTTTTCTACAGAAATTTAACCATACACATACTATTTGCCCGTAACGAGATTAAGTATCGTCGTTGTTGTTATTGCATTAACTTATTCATATTTAAATTCTATACATAGTACTTGAATTCTCGAAAATGTTTAAGTTTTAATTCATATAATCTTAAATTGTAAAGAAGCAAAGGGCATTTTCCTTAACAATAGTTGAAGTGATTCAGCAATCAATAAGGTGTTGGTAATTGCTTCATGAAGGATAAACTGTAATTAATTCATGGATTTTTGTAAAGACATTTGTGTTTTAAAAAAAATAGAGCCCATGAATAATAAAAATGTAATCTATTTAAAAACAAATTAACCCACTAGATATGAAAAATCTAGCCCATATAGTTTGGGGCTTCTAAGCTCTAACATTCAACAAGAGGAGTATGGGTGGTATACTGGTATGTATGACCCAACTCGGCCTAAATCCTTGAAAGATACATAAAAGCTAGGCGTAGCCCAAAAGAGCCTATAAGGAAAACCGAACCAATCAAGACCGAAGTAATATGTTGTTGGGTGGAAACCAATTATGCATTAAAAGATGTAAGAAGTTAATGTTATTAACATATAAAATATCATGTAAGCTCATAAATATCGACCATTGAAAACGGGCTAAATACCAATCATGTCATCTATGTTATTTGTAAAATGTGCTAGGAATTAAGTATATGAGGTTCAAGTCCCACATAAAATTAAAAATAGAGTTTTTCATGTTGGGCCAGAATTATTAATTTTCCCCCCATCTATGGTGGGTTTCTTCATGTGGTATTGGAATATGATCGGGTGGTACCACTGGTGTCACGATGATACTCCAGTGGTTCGTCAGTGATCCAAATTAGTCGTTAAAAAAAATATATGAGTTTCAAATGTTTTAATAACGATGAGATGAAATAATTTTAAAGAGAAAGGTTGAACTATAAAAAAATCTAAACAGAAGAGGTTTTTTCTGTTCAGGTTATTCAAGAATGGCGAGTATTTTTAAATCAGATGTACCCTACTTAACCGAAGTATCACGTGATCGTTTTTGAACTATTTTCCTAGTCATCTCGGAGATTTGTACCTACGGAGGTTTTAAACCTGATATCTATTGCGAGAAACAAGACTCCTAACCACTAGGCTAACCACTAGACCACCTAGCTGTCTGATGTATATATTTTTTATGGCAAAAAAAAATTATGTAGGGATCACCTCTCTATAGCTAATGATATAGTTAAAAACGTGTCAAAGCTCAATCTTTTGGTAGCTACTACTTGATAATCTTCATATTTTAACGTGGTGTTTACTCTAAATATGATGTGATTAGAAATCAAAATACATGTACCGTAAAAGATAAGGAACAGAATGAAGAGCAATAAGCTTGAAATAATTCATTTATTTATAAATTTTCTAAAACCGCATTCAAACATAATGTATCACTTTAAGTTTCTCTTATTTATTTATTTATTACTCCGTATTATCTTAATTAAAACCCACAAAGTAAATACACCTTAAATTAGAGGTGTTCACGAGCCAATTTGATCCGGTTTTGACTAAATATCAAACCAAACCGACATTTCCAGTTTTAATATATATCAAACCAAATCAGACCAGGTATGTTATCTGACCGGACCAGATCTAACCATGTAAGTCGGTCTGGTTTGGCCGGTTTGACGGTTTCGAGTTCTTTTTTTTATATTATTTTTATATAATTTTATGTATATTTGTCTTGGTTTGTGTCAAGAAGAGACATAACAAACATTCAAAATTAGAACACTTATCACATGATTAAAACACAATATATGTTGCAGCCAACAATCAAAAGACATTTTATCATATTACATGAACGTTTGTCATTTAAATAATATCTGGTGACTTTAATATATCCGTTACTTACAAAGTTTTGTGTATGAAAGTTGATTTTAAACCCGAAGCTCTAGCAGTTTTTAAATTGTGATTATTAAAAGTTTCTAAAGATATAAAATTCAATTTGTAACAAAGGATATTTTTTGTATCTTGTTTTAGTGTTGTAATTAGGCTAGTTCTCACTTTTTCGTTTATTTTATTCCATAAAAGTGGAATGTGTTTCCACTTATTTATATATATATATATATATAGAAAGGATATATTAAGGACCCCTAAAATGTCAAGAATCTTTAAGAATTTTTTTAAAATTCAAATTAAAAAAGTATTTTAGTAAAATCATAAATCATTTATCATTTACTATATAATTGCTTACACATGTTCATATGACTATCTATGTACATTTGATCACCAACTATC
>JAOXNX010000026.1:7792044-7804169 GCA_028566075.1 Solidago caesia | reverse complement strand
CCACTTAATATACCTAAAATACCCTTAATGAAATAATTTACAACATCTATTCCTCAACTCTTAAAATAACTACACTACCCAATTTTATATCAATTACATTTACATCAATAGCCTACGCTACTCGCCGTCACCACCACCAGTCGTTGCCGCCACCCGTCGCCGCCGTCACCACCACACCTCCGCTTCCGCCACCTCCACCGCATTGCGCGGATACCATACTAGTCATTAAAAATCAATTACACATTGTAACAGTTAGATACAAGCTAGCTGTAGCGACTTATATATGGCAAGGCCCATGCTAGGTCATGTTAGTCATGAAACCAATGCAGAATTACAGATGGTTAGGATGTAATGGGGAATTTTCTTGTAGTTCTACCTTGACCTAGTAGTTACCGACCAATAAAATTGTGATACATGTGATATATTGGTGATCAAAACAACTACCTCGATCATTTTTATTCAGTGTTCTACCGAACAAGATGAACCAATGATACACAAAGATTGATATAATGAATCTACATCATAGCCAAACATGAGCTTGTAGATATCATACTTGTTATGTAGCTCCTCTCTCATTTGCAGTTGAATGTACTCATCATAATTATGTTCGTTTTATTTGTTAGTGCTCAATATCTACAATTTTCAACGCCAATAACATTTTGTATATTTGTTATGTAAGGATGAAATCATGTTGGTATATCGTCCATTATATTTGAACCATTCATCGTTGACACTTCATTCAAGTCTATCATGTATAAAACCACAAGGTCTTTTAATCGACCATTTTGTGACGCCGACAACACCAAGTGAGTATGCCAAGTTTCGACAACACCAAATGAGTATGCCAAGTTTTGTACCCAATCCACCAATTCTTCATGAGAAAAGAACACATATAAATGAATTTTATTTGTGTTAACATGTATTAGAGATAATGGAAGGAGTTTTTCATTTCTAGAAAACAAGTGAAAATTCTGAAAAAGCGTTTAAAAATGAAAAATGCAAAAATTCTGAAAATGGTGGTGGATCGGGCAGCAAGGGATCGACCGATGGTGGATTGGCTAATAATGGATGATGGAGGTTGGTGGAGATCAGGGGTTGAGAGCATAAGGAGTGAGGTAATTAGGGTTAGAAATTAGAATATGAGGTTAATTTACAAAATATTAAAAATATGGAAAACATTTAAAGATTGTTTTGTAATTCCAACTTATAAAATAGAAAAAGGTGTTTTCTATTTTCATAGAAAAGTTTTCAAGAAAAGACGAATTTGATCGCGTTTTTCTATTTTTCATGTTTTCTTTTAATAGTTTTCTAGAAAACAGATGGAGTTTTCCACAACTAAACACAGCCTAAAAATCCACCACACACACCACATAACCACCCTTTCATTTCCACATCTTCTTTCTTCCTACCAACCTTCCCAACCGCCCCTTTCTTCTCCATCAACCACCATCCCATTTTCCTCCCAAATCCGACCACGGCCAACCACCGCCACCGTTTTCTACCCAAAATCAGATGTCACCGACATCAATATCTCTTTCCCAAAATCGGCCGACTACCACGACTAACCACAACCAACACTGCAGTCTTATTCTCTCTTCCCCCCAACGCCACCGCCGCCACACGCCACACCACCGCACGCGTATAGATCTTTGGGTGTGTATATATTCATTTTTATCATTTCTCTCTCTTTCCAGATTTGCCATCCATCTCTTTTTAGATATGCTATTTGGGATCGTGTATAGATCTATGGGTGTATGTATATGTTCATTTTTGTGTTTGTTTTGAAGAATTGATATGTGGCTGGCGATATTTGACGGTAGCTGTTTTACAAAGATAGTTATCCATAGATATACATAAAAGGTTCACACATATTTTCAAATGATTGACTATGATACGAAAATCATATTATTGATTGATGATTCATCTTACATATCAGTATATCACTAAGATTAAAGCATATAGATCAATATCTTTTAGATATCTGTGTGTTGGCCAAAAATCTTGTATATAAATTAGGGTCGAGCAAAAACCGAACCAAAAATCAAAAACGGATAAAAAGCGAAAAAACCAAACTGAAAAAATCAAAATCCGAAAAAACCAATGGCCTGCAAACACGAACCAACAAAAAACAACTATCTCATAAACTAATAAGCTTTAACAGATAGTTATAATCACAAAAAGTAGAGTAAATTCCATCATGTCATCATCCATAACGCAAGCTATTTTTAAGCAATAAGCTTAGAACATTAATAATAACGGCATCATATAACATAAAGAAACATGACCTGAGTCTTCAATCAAAGCATCTGGATGCCATTTCTTTGCTAGATAGAAATGTCAAATATCAAGGAATAATCAGGAAATGATAATAGCAAATTAAAAAACTAAAAAGCATGACCTGCATCTTCAATCAAACATGCCTTCAATCAAGTTTTGGAAAATCAGTATCTAGGAACAAAGATGTATTAACAATCGAGATGGAAAATATATAACCCAAACCAATTGAAACGGAATGATAAAACCCCTAAAATTATAAAATACCCTAAAATTATAAAATACCCAACTAAATCTCAAAAGATTTCAGATATGTGGATTTGTGAGGTGGTTGGTGTTATAAAAAAGAGTGGCGGCAAAGGGGCTGTTGGTTCTAAAGTTTACACAACTTAATTAAGTTTACTTGTTACAAGATTAAGAACATAAAGTAAATAACAAAGTAAACAATAGTTAAGCAATTGTACGATGCACTCTTTTATATTTACGAAAGAGATTTACAACGCTAAAGTTAGGTAAACTAGCTTGAATACAACGTTTAACTTTATTACTAGACTAACTAGAGATGGAATCTAGATACACTAATATTCAAAAATTGTTTTACAAATACAACTTATGTAAAATCAAAACAAATAAATTACACTTAGTAATTTCAGACCAAGAAGAACAAGGTCTTCACAATCTGTTGCTTTATATAGGGGAGAGGGCAACAGTCTCCAATGTCTTGATGTTGATGTGAAAGATGTTGTTAACATTTTATTGGTGAAGTACTTTAATATTTAATGTTTCTGAAATGTCTGCTTGTTCTTTTGTCATTTTGGGTGAAAGAGAAGTGTTGCTGGAGTCTTACACATTTTTTTCTTTTTCCTTAAATGGTTAAGATAGGTCAAATGACTGTTTAATGTCAGTCATGTGACCTGTTTGCACCAACAAACTTTTCCTTCATATTTTTGACTTACACAAGATAGGATAAGATTGACACCTTTCCCTCTTATTGGAGTGGTGATGGCGGGATACAGGATGGTCAGGTCAAATGGTGACGACGGTGAATGGTGGCACCACTGGGGTACAGGCTGGTGGGTCAGATAGTGGCATCGGTGAAGGGTGGGGTCGATGAATGGTTGCGTGACATGAAATCAATGTATATGTTGTGTGTGATTGGAGATAGATTAGACGGGATAAGGATATTTTCGGGTATTCAGTATGATGATGGTTGTAGGTATATAATTTAGTAAAAACAGTTTGAGTATTTCAAGATTTGAAAATTAATTGAAAAAGAGGGGATGAAATGCTTTAATAGAGACCATAGATAAAAATGTCAGACAAATAAAAAAATATACTCCGTACGACATAACTCGCGCACAGGTATTAAAACTAGTAATAATATAAATATAACTAGAATACTAAAACTACTAGACAGTGGCTATTCTTGTTGCAAAATAAAATGCAAAAGATACTGTTATGAGTTATGACGGTAATAATAAGGACAACTTAAATACCGATATAAGGCCAAATTATAATTATTTTTATTATTTAAAATTTAAATATAGTTTGATGCTAAAATACATATCATTAATTTATTGATTTTTTCATATAACTTATCCTTGATTTAGACATTTATGTCACGGAGCATGTAGAATAGTCGTTGGATTGTTTTCTTATATAAACTATACCCATCTGCCAATATACAAATCCTATGTCTCTCTATACACCTCACAAACATCATCAACACAACTCACCTTTAACAACAACAAAAAAAAAAGCAGGCCAAAATATTTCCTTTTGTAAAACTTCATTTATATACAGTTAACAATTAATTTCAATTTCAAGCTCAACTTTCATTTTGTAAAACTTTGTTGAATTTATACAAAATCCCAGTTTAACAATTAATTACAAGTTCAACTTCATTTTGTAAATATTATTCAAAACCACCATAAACATGGCAACAAGCTCATCATCACCTACAATGACAACAACAAGGAAAGAAGGCCAAGGTCTGTTATTAGGGCGGTACGAGATCGGTAAACTGCTTGGCCATGGCAGTTTTTCGAAGGTTTACCTAGCTCGAAACGTGAAAACAAATGACTTTGTCGCAATTAAAGTGATCGACAAAGAACAAATATTAAAAGGTGGTTTGATATCGCATATCAAACGTGAAATATCAATCTTGAGACGTGTTAGACACCCGAATATCGTACAACTTTTTGAGGTAATGGCAACAAAAGCTAAAATATTTTTTGTTATGGAATATGTTAAAGGAGGTGAACTGTTTAATAAAGTTGCTAAAGGTAGGTTAAAAGAAGAAATAGCTAGAAATTATTTTCAACAATTAATTTCTGCTGTAGGGTTTTGTCATGCACGTGGTGTTTTTCATAGAGATTTAAAGCCTGAAAATATATTACTAGATGAAGATGGTAACTTAAAAGTGTCGGATTTCGGACTAAGCGCGATTTCGGATCAAATTCGAGGCGACGGGTTGTTTCATACGTTTTGTGGGACGCCAGCCTATGTGGCTCCTGAGGTTTTGGGTCGTAAAGGGTATGAAGCCGCTAAGGTTGATGTTTGGTCTTGTGGTGTGATTTTGTTTGTTCTAATGTCTGGTTATTTGCCATTTAATGATCAAAATGTTATGGTTATGTATAAAAAGATTTATAAAGGAGAATTCCGGTGTCCCAGATGGTTCTCACCGGAATTAACTCGCTTATTAAAGCGACTCCTCCAGACAAACCCGGAGAAAAGAATCACTATCCCCGAAATCATGGAGAACCGTTGGTTCAAAAAAGGGTTTCAAGATGTTAAGTTTTATCTTGAGGATGATAAATTGTTTAGTGTGCCACATGGAGAAATTGAAGCCGATGTAATTGATTATTCCTCGGGTTCGGAATCACCAACACAACTTGAGTCCCGGAAGCAGCTGCGTGTATCTGCTTCGATGCCTAGACCTGCGAGCTTGAACGCATTTGACTTGATTTCGTTTTCTCCAGGGTGTAGTTTATCCGGGCTGTTTGAGGATGGGGGTGAGGAGTCACGGTTCGTGTCAAGTGAATCTGTTCCAAACATAATCTCGAAACTTGAAGAGATTGCGAAAGGGGTTAGTTTCAAAGTACGGAAGAAGGATTTTCGAGTAAGTTTGGAAGGGTCAAGGGAGGGAGTGAGAGGTCCCTTAACTATAGGTGCTGAGATATTTGAATTAACACCAAATTTAAGAGTGCTTGAACTTAAAAAGAAAGCCGGAGATAGAGTTGAATACGATGAGTTTTTTGATCGTGAACTCAGGCCCGGACTAAGAACATTAATGCTGCCGGATCCCGGACCCCAAGAACCAAATAAAGAGTGATTCATCGCCCGTTTCAGAGCGCGGTCAATAAACGTATTGACCGTACTTTGGGTCTATTCATCGCACCCAAAGGTCGGGTATTTTAACCATTGGCACACCAGGGTGACCCTTAACTTGATTAGGATTTTGGCAAAAAAATGATCTTGATTAGGTGATTATTATTATGTAATATATAATGTTTGACAAAAAAGTTTAAAAATAATGCCTTTTGTTCGTGGATGCTTGTGTCATTGTAATTGTAAATTTCTTAGTATATGACTTGTTGTAACGTTCTTCTTTGCTTATTGGTGTTTGGGTATAATGTTGTCGACTATTGGAAGAAAATGAGAGTTTGTATGTATTGCAATTGATGAATGCGACTATCATATAAATGTTATAAAGTCTTTATTATCAAATATTTATCGTAACATGGTAATGTCAGATTGTAGGATTCATATTAACGGTCCATTTTTGGGACCATAATGATATATATAAGGAAAAGATCTTTGATAAGTTTTCTTTTGGGAGTGTTTGTCTATTATAATCATGTATACTTTCACTTTATTCTATTCTACTCGATAAGTTTGAAAGATTTTGACTTCTCTTTTGTAATTAGCTATATCGACATATAATTTAAATTTAAATTTTAATATAATACAAGAGAATATTTCTTTTATTTACAAGTCATTTCTCAATTTTTAAGAGTATAGAGCAAGAAAGAGTATGAGTTTTATGCCGGTTTACATGAGTGTTAGACATGTACATTCACTCAATTTCCTCCTACATTTTCCTACAAAATTAACCATCCTCTTGATTGCTTCAATTCTTCATAGTTTTGACGTCTTTTGGTTAGGGTTGTACATGAATCAAACTATTCATGATCTAATCGAGCTCGTCTTGTTAAAAAAACTTGAATAGAGTCAAACTTAAACAAACTTGAACTGAGTTCGAGTTTAATTTTGAGCTCGAGCTTTGAAGACCAAACTTGATTTGGTAAAAATATTATATATATATATATATATATATATTTTTTTTTTTTTTTTTTTTTTTTTATAGAAATAGTAGTATTTTAAGGTGACTATAACTCTTATAATGTTTACTAGATTTTAGTATATATACACGGTTAATTAAAAAAATGAAGTTAAAATAAGAGTTAAACAAAAATTGTTTGTATCAATATTATATTCAATATTATTATGATTTATATAAATGAAATCTACTAAGTTGTAGATATTTTTAAGATCAGAAAGTCCATTTTTTGATAAATCCAATTCAATAAATTTAATAAAAATTTGAGTCTCTCATTAAAGTTACTAAAATTATTTAAATTTTCTGCATATCTTTTATAAACTAACTGAGATTAAGGTTTTTTGACGTGTTTACTTTATTTTATAGGTTTAAATAAATACATCTAAGTACAACTATTTTAGTAAAAGAATATGCTTTTAAAATTCTCATTTTGTAGAGTTATGATTGAAGATAACCTAATGAGTGGACATCATATTCTTCTTGATTTCTCTTTGTTTTTTAACATCAAATGTTAGTCCCAAGTTAATAAAATTAGTAATTTATCAACAAATACACATCTAGCAAGATGGAATCGGCATTCTTCTTCATTTCTCGTAGACATCTTTACTACTCTAGGGAATCTACTACTCTCTTGGTGGAATTTGCTTTGGGTATTACCACATTTATTTAAAACTTATGTCACTAACTGTTTACTTGTATCACTAAGAATAAAATTACAATAATCATAGAAAAAATTTAGATGTATAAGTAATATTAAAATAAATTAGAAAGTAATATTTCTATTAATTACCTATTTGTGACAAAGAACGTTTACCAAAATCATATTTGCGGTGGTTAGTACTTGTTTAGTCCACTTCATAGCTTTATAAAAAGTTGAGAGTATATAATTGATTAAGAGTTATCATCTTTTATTTATATTATTATTATACTTCAATTATATCATCAAAGAGAATATCTCATCTTTTTTGTTGATATAGTTACTTTCTTTTTACGAAAAACAAAAATATTAATATATAAATGATCTTTCCAACAAAAGTTGAAGAGGAAGATGGAGATAAATCATGTTGATAGTTACTTCAATTGAGTTATCTTGTATATGGTGATTTGTAATCATGTAGCTATTACAATATTTTAAAAGTGAGTGATATTATTTATTATTAGATTTGATATATATACCATAGATTTATACAGTTTTAAGATTTATATATTGTGATAAATTAATAAAAATAATGGTAGGTTTATAATTTTCTGTTTCAAAAGTTTACCTTTTATTGATATGATCACTTCAAACACGTCAGGTTTTTTGCATGGTCAATTACTTGATAGGGGTGATGATTTCAATACGGTGGTGGTCACAACGTAAACAAAAATATGTTGATTCTTTTTTTCTTAGTTATTATGTAGGTATTACACTTCTGATTTCTAATTTGATTGTTGTGGCGAAAAAATTGTTTATGTGACAACTTTTTGATGTGGATGGTGTGAACCATTAAAAACCTTCTTATGTTATCATGTAAGTTTCAATCTACATATACCATAGATTTATATAGTTTTAAAATTTATACATATATCAAAGATTTATACAGTTTTAATATTTATACATTGTGGTAAATTAATAAAAATGATTGTAGGTTTATCATTTTCCGTTTCAAAAGTCTACCTTTTATTGATGTGATCACTTCAAACACGTCAGATCTTTTGGCATGGTCAATTACTTGATAGGTGTGATGATTTCAATACGGTGGTGGTCACAGCGTAAACAAAAATATGTTGATTCTTTTTTTCTTAGTTATTATGTGGGTATTACACATCTGATTTCTAATTTGATTGTTGAAGAGAAAAAATTGTTTATGTGACAACTTTTTGATGTGGATGGTGTGAACCATTAAAAACATTCTTATGTAATTATGTAAGTTTCAATATACTTTGTTTTAAAGTAATTTTATATAAGCCTAACATATATACTTAAAAATGATTTAATATATACTTAAAAAAATAAGGTAGATTGGTGGGAACCTTCTGATCCCATGGTCCTATGTATCACATTGGTACCTACATAACCCCATACGAAGATAGTATCAAGAGTAACTGTCATTTCAATTCTCCCAAAAGCTTTTCCTTTAAAAGATTACGTTTTGTTTCTTTATCTTACACTCACCTTACATCTTGTAATATTGTGCACCAATTAGATTTTTACCTATCTTATTGGTGGACAATCTTATTGGTGTACAATTAATAATAAGAAATTTAATATATGCATGGGATGCCAGTTTCATATTTTTTGTTTATTTTAATGACAAATTTACTTATTCTTAAACTACCCAAAATAATCTTAAACTACCCATTCTAAGGATTGAACATTGGATTTCACCTAAAGAAGCAAAAGCTTTCTACTAGGCTTAAGAATGGAAATCAACAAAAATATTAAAGACAGGAAGGGAAATTTAATCTAACCTCTTTTGGTGGGCTCATGGCCTTCTATTGGGCCTGGATTTAGGCCTATTGGGCTTATATTGGTTGCTAGTCAAAAGCTTTTAGAGCTTAAAGTACTTGTGACCGATTTACCTTCCAACCCAAAAATAAAAATACGAAACCAAGAAAGATATAGGTCAAATAATATGTCAGAAACAATTATACAAAAGATTATTGGATTGCATCAACTCATAATCTTAACAAATGACATCATGGATTTACATAAGTAGTATTGTTTTCTTAAAAGTTCAAATTCTACATTAATTTGTGCAAACTTAAAACCTTTTGAAGATATATATATATATATATATATATATATATATATATATATTTGGACCAAAAACTAAAGGAAAACTTATGTTGATCATGAATGGTTTGTAGGATTTGTTGATGTGGCTTGTTCATCACCATGCCATGTCCAGACTATGTCTTTTAAAGTAGGTTTCAATCCTTGATCACAAAAATTTTCATATTCCATGGTATCACCAGCCAACTTCTTTACTTCAACCATGTGAAAGGAGGGAGTTACCTCGAAAATCTCTGCATCTATGGCTAACTGCCCCTTTCTCCCTTCTTTATTCCCTTGCATCCTTACGGTTCCATCTGGCATTTGCATCATCTGAAACCGCTCAGTCGATGCCACTTCTTCTAGTTTCGACATTATTGCTGATGCTGACTGTTTGGTCGAGAAACGAGATTCAGGTTTCTTAGTTGGAACATCATTTTCAAATAAACCAGAAAGATTGAACCCTTGAGAAAGTGAAATGATATCGAATGCGTTCATGCTAGTGGGCTTCAAAGTGCTCATAGAGGAACTTTTTCTCATTGCTTTCTCTTCAAGTCCTTTAAGATCATTACAACTACTCCTTGGACTTTCTGTAAATTTGAACTCATTTTCATCATCAAGAACACTTCGTGGCAGATAGTGTGTCTCGATTTTCTTAAATCCCTTTTGAAACCAAGGATTTTCCATGATTTTAGCTA
Organism: Solidago caesia; assembly: GCA_028566075.1. Lineage (NCBI taxonomy): Eukaryota > Viridiplantae > Streptophyta > Magnoliopsida > Asterales > Asteraceae > Solidago > Solidago caesia. Next base: position 7,794,097 of record JAOXNX010000026.1, on the reverse strand, counting down.
ATGTCACCCTTGTTTTTGGATTGGGATCAAGAATTTTTGAAAGCAATTTCTTGACCTCAGGAGGAAACCAATGTGGGCATTTGAAGTCACCTTTACTAATTTTCCTGTACATTCCCATTAAATTAGGATCACTAAATGGAAGATAACCTGCAAGCAAAACAAACAAGATAACCCCACATGACCAAATGTCTGCATTTTCGCCATCATAACCTTTCTTGTGAATAACCTCTGGTGCAACATAAGCAGGTGTTCCACATGTTGTGTGCAGAAGACCATCATTCCTTTTAGAATCAACCAAAGCGCTTAATCCAAAATCCGAAATTTTAAGGTCTCCAGATTCATCTAGGAGGAGGTTTTCTGGCTTGAGATCACGATGGTAGACACCACGGCTATGACAAAAATCGACAGCAGCGACTAATTGTTGGAAATACTTTCTAGCGACTTCTTCTTTTAACCTCCCTTTCGCGACTTTATTGAAAAGCTCACCACCTTTTACATATTCCATGGCAAAATAAATCTTACTCTTGCTAGCCATAACTTCATAAAGTTGAACCACATTCGGATGCCTAACCAGCCTCATCACGGATATTTCTCGTTTAATTTGGTCAATCAATCCGCTCTGCATCACCTTCTCTTTCTCAATCACCTTCACCGCAACGCTTTTATTTGTTTTTAGGTTTCGAGCATGATAGACCTTAGCAAACGTGCCATGGCCAAGCAGCCTTCCTAGCTCATATCGGTTCATCAAAATGTTCCCCTTCTTCTTTTCCATATCTAATACTTTAATTTCCTTCCACTCGGATTTTATGAAATACAAAGAGATTAGAAATAACGCAGATATGGAACGGTGTAATCAATAATGAACGATAGGGGTCAAGGGGTTACAAGAAATTAGAACCTTGCCTCCAATGGAAGCTAGAGGTGCTAAAGAAAATATCACCCCTTGAGAGAAACACCAAGAAATAAAAAAAAAAACGAATTAATGCATGCAAAACCAAGAATATTAGAACACAAAGTATCATCAATTAGACAAGGATTTATGTGGCAAAATTAATAATGATTGGTTGAGATTGTGTCAATTACATGCGATTATGGAAGTTGGGTTCCTATTTATAGTAACATTCGTTTTGAACTGGAAGAAAGAAAATAGCTTCTTTCTGAGTATGGAGAAAACGAGTACTCCGTAGTATATTGGGTTGCCAAAACTTCTACCGGATTCCAATTTTGTTTTTTTAACCGCCAAATAATGTCTGGCTACCGCAAGAAGCCCAAGATTCCCCAATGACAAAAGGACCATACCCATACCTGCTTACACCAACCAAGTTGGGTAGCCCGAGCCCTCCATCTCTAGTTTCGAGGAAAACCCGCGCCCAAAGGCTCAATGCGGTATAACTTAGTTGTGCTCGGACTAGACCCGATTCAGTGTCTGCCTTCATTGCGCGGTACCATTAGCCATTGGTGTGAGAGGGATCGAACCTTGATCAACTTAATGACAAAGGAGGATCTTACCACTACACCAAATAATGGTGGTACGGTGGTCCGGATTCCAAATTACTTTACTATTACCATCATAGAAAGACTTCCTTGCAAAAAATTTTGGTCATGTAGAAAGTATTTAGGTTTTTATACCTAAATCAATTTAAATGAATAAAATTATCGTTTTGAAATTAAACACACTCGTTTCTTTTGAATGATCATAACTTTCCGTTATTGAATTTCTCGTTAAAGTTAGTTCCTTTGTTAAATGTTTTAAAGATTGGAAATGTCTATTTTATCCGTAACCATTGAAAAGTTAAAAATCTAATTACAGCAGACAATAATAAAACATTTAAGAAACATTTATTTATTAGGAATGTTATAAGAATCGTCTTTCACGAGTAACTTGAATGGAAAAACTCATCCATTTACCCGACTACTTGTTATCTTAGAGGGGAAAATGTGTATCTTTACTCTCTTATAAAACAAACTACCTCTTTCCTTTTTAAACTTTCTACCTTTGAAATACCTAAAATGCCCTTACTAATATAACTAACACTATCCATGATTCTATTGA
>JAOXNX010000026.1:7762160-7777838 GCA_028566075.1 Solidago caesia | reverse complement strand
AATATTAAATATAACAATTAATATTCAATCCTAACCCGACCTGATTTCAAAATTGGGTTGGAAAACTTAACCCTAACCCGCAACCCGTCTACCCAAACCCATCCCACCAACCTGATTAAAAAGGTTGTCAGGCTGGTAGGTTAGTTTCAGGTCAAACATGTCAAATGATTTGGCAGGTTGGTGAGTTGGTTTCAGGTCAAACATGCTAAAAGGCTTGTTGGGTTCGGTTGGTTATTTCATGTCAAACAATTTGATTTCATCTCATAAAGGTCAAATGAGTTGGTAGGTTGTTGGGTTGACGAGTTGGTTAGGTCAGGTACATTGGTAGGTAAACTTATTAACCCAAATAACCAACTTGAACCCAAATCAAAAATAATCAGGTGCGTGGTTTGACGGGTTAGCAGGTTGATAGATTAATAAGACACAACTCTAACCCGAATTTTTCATGTCGGGTTTCGGGTTGATCGAGTATTTCCGGTCCTAGTATGTGGTTATTTTTGTGCGTATGAAGTTTCTGTTTTTATGGGTGTTCTGGGTACTTTTTTTTATAAAAAAAAAAGTACAACACTATATAAAGTTATATATATATATATATATATATATATATATAATATGTTATGTTATGAGAAAATGATAAATCCTCCTTTTAACTACAGTTTCTATGATCACTCTGTTGAATCAGAAAATACACTCACACACAACTCACTAGAACACACAAGTGGTTTTTCTATGTAACTTTCTGATTACATAAAACTGAGAATACAAAGGACTATAAATACAAAAAAAACAAGCTGATAACTAGGAGCCACTAACCCACTAAGTCACTACTCCTAATAACTCGGTCAACACACAAGACCTTTTCTTGATCACCAACTGAACAATATTGACCAAAATTAAAATGCCTAAAGTTACTAAACAGACTAACAAACGTAACATAACATTAAGACATAAACGTATGACATTTATTTTAACACACTCATGTTATGTTGTTGGGTCGAGGTGAATGGATGTATGTATGTAATGACCGGCTGGTGTCATTACATATGATCTTTCTTTATTCTTATCAGTTCAAATTGAGGCTAATCATCTTCACCTACAGTTTGTATGTATGTATGTATGTAACACCAGTTTTAAGAGGCTAATCACCTTCAGCTATACTTTCTACTTAGAACAGAAATGATCTTTTGTCCAATATTCTTATTTGTTAAATTAAGCATACTTTTGCAACGAAACATGAATACACACCTTGTAAATAACATTGAGAAAGAACACGTACACACCATGTAAATAATATTTTTTTGTTAAAGTTATAAAATAAATAAACTATGAGATAATGGATAAGATGCTTATGCATGTGCACATGCACAAAAGATTTTTTTTCAAAGACCGAAGATGCATGAGACACCGAGTAGTAGGTCGTGTAATAAAATATAATATCAAAAGTGCACGTAACCATGACACGCGTCACACCGTCATTACACGTGTCATGCTTCTAAACACACATGCATCTCTATATATAATCTTACAAACCCAATGCACCTCTCCAACAAAGCAAATCATATTCAAAAATATACCATAAACTTTCGAAACACTTAGAAATATATCAAAAATACTTTCTGTTCAATTTTAGCAATAATGGCATCACAAAACAAATCATACAAAGCCGGAGAAGTCAAAGGACAAGCCGAGGAGAAGACCGGACAGGCGTTCGACAACATTCGAGACAAAGCGCAACAAGGAAAAGACAAGACATCTGGTGTTGCGGGTTCGGCATGGGACAAGACCAAGGAGTCGAAAGACCAGACTGGAAGTTACATGTCAGAGAAAGCCGGAGAGGTGAAGGATAAAACATCCCAAATGGGTCAAGCTACTAAAGAAAAGGCTTCAGATATGGCGCAGTCGACTAAAGAGACTGCGCAGGCTGGAAAGGAAAAAACGGCTGGGATGATGCAGAAGACCGGAGAGGCGGTTAGAGATATGGCGCAGGGTGCCACTGAAGCGGTGAAGAATACTTTGGGAATGGGGGGAGGTACCACAGAGGAGAGTGGTACCGGTGGTGCCACCGGTACCACTGGTAGGGGGACCCGTAGGACTGGTGTTTAATTAATTTTGGTGTGTTGTAGTCTGTTGTTTTGTGTAATTGTGTGTTGCATTGCGTCAAGTTTTAAGTTTGTCCATCAGGTTCGTTATGGTGGTCACATAACGAACCTGATTATTGGAGGGATAGTTTTTTATGGCTCCCTTTTTGTTATGTTGTTGGGTCGAGGTGGGTGGATGTACGTATGTAATGACCAGATGGTGTCATGTACGTATGTTTAGGCCACTTTTGTGTCCTGTTGGTCTATATTTCAAATAAAATGACAATTTGTTACTTATTTGAAGCTTGCAATTAATTACTGATTTTTATTTGTTTGACGTTTTTCTCTTTTTGGAATATGGTTTTGGGTTAATTAACAGGCAAAAATGAAGTCATATATGATATGATGATTGAGATGCACTTCGAAGACATAGACAGAGATGGGTTTTTGACTGTCCCTTTGCTCTCTTTATGTTGCTGGAGTGTGTGGAAAATAAATTATTATAACATAATAATAAAATAGAATTAAAAATGTGAAAGAAAAATGATAAATAAACGTAAAATGGTAAGGCTTAATATGAAAAGCCTAAAGATCTTGACGCTGACGATGGTAAAATTAGTACTCTTTTTATCGACTTTTATTTGTTATTTGTTATATAGGGGCTGTTATTTTATAACAAATATTAAAATAAAACACAAAATTGATGCACGACGACGTTTTTCAGTTTTCAGTTTTATTTATTTTACTTTAACCAAAATCTTCTTGATGCAAAATGTTTTACTTTAACCAAAATCTTTCTGAAAATGCGCGATAATTTTCAGTTTTATTTGTTTTACTTTAATCAAAACCATGTTTTACTTTAACCTAAATCTTTCTGAAAATGTGCGCTAATTTTCAGTTTTATTTGTTTTACTTTAACCAAAACCTTCTTATATAATATAAGACTTAGATAAAAACATTATTAATAAAAATATATTTAAAACTCAATCTATTCATATTTTTCTTTTCAATCAAATAACTAACATTTAGTTTCCATAGGAGTGTTTGGCCAAGCTTTTAACTTTTTGCTTATATTTTATAAATTTATAACTTAATATCTAGTGTTTGTTTCCATAGGGGTGTTTGGCCAAGCTTTTAACTTTTGCTTAAATTTTATAAATTTATCACTTAATATCTAATGTTTGAATTAGCTTATATAAAAAAAAATGACTTTTTTTTTTTTAGATTTCAAGGCTTTTATTTATAAAAGCTTTGTGTAGCTTCTTAAAATTGACTTATATAAGCCTAAAAGCACAAGCCATAAAATCTCAACTAAACATTATGTTGCTTAGTTTTCATTCTCTATAGAAAAGGAAGAGGCTTCTCAGCGAGCACAAGAGCATGGCCGGAGGTAATGATTCAGCTCGAAAAGAAACCGGAGCATAAGCATCCACAATCACTGTAAGAAGACATGGATAAAAAAACAATTGGAGTGGTCATTCGATGTGACTGTCCGACAAGGGGGGGTACATGGAGTAGATCTAGTGATAACCAAACCTCAAATTCATAATGAAATGTGTCAAAACAGCCACCTCCAGTCCTCCAGATATACATATTCTCAAATACATCACTCGCAGTTTTAGTTGACAAATCAATCAAAGCAAATAGCTTTTGGCTCGGGTTTGATTTTACGCGTATACACCCATAAGCATACAAGGTTAGAAGGGCACGGGATTACGACGAGTAAGTAACAGGGGTAAGGTACTAATAGTCAATCATGCCATCACTTCCTTCAAGATCGCTAACATTACTGACCGCTTCAAGTTCTTCATTGTCTTCTTCATCGGTTTCCATAGCGTCACCATCTTCTTCAGACTCCTCATCATCGCTCTCATCTTCATAAATAATAGGCTCCAATGGCCCTTCTCCTTCATCAACTCCATCAACCGTCTGCACATAAAAATAAAAGCAAAAGAATGAATGGCATGAAGATTCGGTCGTTGATGGTTTAACAATTGCAGCTTGTTTGCTTACCTTTGTGTATAGCAAGTCTAAACAACTTGATAGTTGAAGCGCGGAATTGAAAGTTGAAATTCGAGATTCAATAAGCTACAGAAAGGGGGAAAAAAAAAAGAAGATCAACTTCATATCATCATATGGTTGTGATCATTGGCATTGTACAGAGTAAGAGCGGTAGAATGGGTGGGTCGGGCCAACTGGGTAATTTCTAATATGGGTCAAATTGGGTCTGGTTGACCTGCAGACCAAATTTTCTTAGACTTCATAACTCATTGACGTAATAAATTTGATTTCAAATGTTCAAAACATTCACTCTTTACTCGCTTGGGAAAGATGACTGTTCAAACCAAGGATAGATGACTGAGATTTGTTAGCTTGACTACGAAAAGAATTGGCATGAATTTACTTTTGAAAGCCAAACATCAATAAATAACGGTTCTTACCTGATACAAGGAGTTGAGAGCGATCAAAGATGACTCTTGAGACATTATGCTGCTTGCATGTTGAAGAAGTAAACTTCTAAGCCATGGTAGGGCGAAAGCTACAACAGAACCCCTGTAATCACAATGTAAAACATGTGATCTATAACTTGTTGCGAGTTTAAAGAAGATCAATAACCACAGCACTTTCAACCCATAAACAAACGGGTCAACTTGGGTTATATTTTATACCTAGTGAATTTTATAGAGCATAAAGCTAAGCAAGGGCTGAATGTCGCCCAAAGTGTATTAAAAAGCTTACAACCTCCTAAATTGTTTTATCTGAAAACTTGTTCTTTTCCTAATACAGTTTCTGTAATCACGATGATTACTAATTTAAGGTATAACAAACAAATAAAAATTTTAATGGATCCAACCCATTTTAACCCGTAATTTGACCCGCAGCAAAAAGTTACCCATCTTGGCCCTGCTGCTTGTCCTAATAAAAAAAACTCCCTATTTTGACCAGCTACACAACCAGCCCCATTTCAACTCTATTTTTCAAGACTCGGAAAGAAGAATCGTAGATCGCACCTGGATTGGATCACGGATATGAGAGACTCAAGAAGCTTGAAGACGTCAGACGGATTTAAGAGAGCAACTGAGTTTGTAATAACCTGAAAACCAGAGAAGCAGATAAAAAAAATATTATAAACACATTTTTGAAATTATTATTTGTAAAAACTTTATCAAGCATTACCTTTTCATTTTGTCTAGATAAACAATCAAGCAGAAGGGCCCGATCTTCTGCATGCAATGCCTGTTTAAGCAAAACATGAACTGAATCAGCACTCGGAGGCTTGACAACAGACATTTCTGCTTTCTTGTCACTCCCATCTTCGTTGTTTATTATATTTAAGCTAGCCAACTTTTCACCCATTGTTGGTGCACCACTATCGTCATCAATTTGAACCCCATCCATAGGGTCTCCATGATCTATATCTACATTGTAATCTAAGATATTTAGAACGACAAAGAACAATTTTGAATTCAAGGACATAATCGAAGGGGGAAAAAAACAAAACGAAAGAACACAAACAATGCAATATCAGAAATGCAGAGGTGTCAAAATGGATGGTCTCAGGCAGGTTGGGTAACAGATCAACAAGTAACTTCTATTTGGGTCAGGCTGAGCAAAACACTAGTTTTCCCAAACAAAACTTTGGAACTTTAATATATCACCGAATCAATTACGGTTGCAAAATTTATGCTATTTTAATCAATAACCTAAACTTCTGAATAGAAATATTTAAAAGGTTTAATGCATTTTAAAAACACTCTAGAAAACAGGTTTGACATGTTTATTAACTAAATTAACTATACTCGGTTAACAAATAAGAGATAAAACATAACCCGAATAAGCCCATTCATAAGAAAATGGGCCGAAACTGCCACCTCTGCCAAAATGAATAAAAAACCCTTATCCTATTGCTTACCAAGGTTTACTCCTGCAGTTTCAGAGTCTGCATCAGATGCAGCACGTTTCTTGCTTCGCACATCTTTCTGGTCTGTGAAGAAGGCAGCATAAAATTAATTAGGGGGTCTGCAGAGGCACTCTTTGTAACTTATTATGTTCATTGAATATTATCAGATAATCAACTGTAACAAAACGTGTTGCAGGAGATAGGGTTTGAATGTGTTTCTGCTTTACGAATTTGTGGTAATCAGATAAGTAGTTGTTAAAATGTTTCAGAAGTTCCAGTTATTCAATAAATAAAATGACGAATATTGACCTTCAATTTTAAAATATGAAAAATTAGTTTTCTACGAGCTGAAAAGCATTTACTATAAATTATCTGTTGACTAAAAAGGTTGTATATAATTCCAAGTAATTTTAGAGATTGTAGGTACTTGAATACACTTTGGGAAAAGTTTGACCATTTCAAGATGAAATATAAGCCAAATCGGCCATTGAAAATCTAATTCTAAATAGCTTGAAAATGCCATCTCTTCACATAAAGTTCCAAAGCAGATCAACAAGGCCAAATATGTATATTTCAAAAACAAGGAACCAGAAAAACATTGAAAAAATAGACACCGTGTACCTTTTTCGTTGTTCACTATATTTTCTTGGATATCAGCACTAGCATCTACAATAATATCTTCCCCGGGACTAGTAACATCTACTAAAGCGAATTGTGGAGAGTTTAATAGACCATAAGCAATAAGTGCTGTAGCTTGATCATCACCATTGATTGAATACATTTTAGCAGCTAGTATGGAATTGTGACGTTTCTTGGTTTTCCCACCATCATTTATGTCAGTTTTGGATTTACTAGCTTCAACTTTAATCTTTGTTGGAACTACATTGCCTTTGGATGAGGTCTTCAAGTTCCAAATATAAGCTATACCCGATTCTGAAACTGAGAGTACAACTAAATGATCTCCGCTGAGGCCATTCTTGCATTCAATCGCTAAAGGAGGATGTCTCATTGACAACACGGGTCCACTGCTTACTTTTCCGGTGTCTGATTCGTTTTTCCACACTTGAAGATTATTGTCACCGTGTCCGGATGTAATAATGGTGTTTGAGTTGTCCAACATACACATATGCTGCACGGGACCCTGAAAGATGGAGCAAAAAAAAAAATTCAATGGGCATTGCAGTTGAACTAAAAAGGGTGTTTGGATGTGCATTTCGAGGCATATATGAAACTAATGATCCAACATTGATTATTTGACCTCAAATAATCACATTATCAAAAATATAATAAAAAAGCTACAAATTACGACTTCAAGTCACCCCTTTGAATCAGGTGATTGGTTTCATACCGCAATCAAAACACCCCCAATGAATCCAAATTTCTCATGTAGCAAGTTGCTACATGAAACCTAATAATTGAGGATCTTGGGATAAAAGTAAAATGGTATGACCATCCATAGCTCTAACTCAATATAATCACTTTGCAAACACACATCATAAACCACCCTACAGCAAGTTTGGTGACAGAAAAAACTTAATAACATACGGAATCAGTAGAAAACTTCAGTAATTCATTCCCATCTTCCAAACTAAGGACTCGAATCTTCGAACTCGCTGCAGCTAATATTTTATCATCTACCATACAAGAAAATATGTGTTAAAAAGTGTAGAATGTAAGATTAAAAAAATTCATGAAATCAATATACTTTGAACACTCACCAAAAAAATGTACAGACGAAGAGATATATTTCTTTGAAATTTTTGTTTCTTTTAAAAGCTCTCCAGTTTCGGAGTTCATTTCACAAGTTGTGCCGTCAGTGCTAATAACACAAACTTTCCGTCCTTTATTTGCAAACGAGAGAGCAACAATTCTACTGCAAACGAAAAAGTTCAGGATTTTAGTTGCACCTCATAAAAGTATGTGGTATCATCACCAAAAAAAAAACTGGCTCTAAAATTCGATTGGGGTTTTTCTGCCAAAGAAAATGGTTTAAGTCCTAAAATTGCTGATACCCATAAAATATTAGTATATTACTAGCATACCCATGATGATGTTCAGAAGATTTCCACTTTAACTCGCCATTAGTAGCATTGATGGAAAAAACCTCACCACTATCTGTTCCCAGTGCCACCAAACAAGGACCGTTTTCTTTTCTGTGCTGAGAAATTTACAACAAAACTGGAAACTTTACACTCAAATACAAAACCAGTATAACAGTGATATTATTCAAAGAGAGTGCAAGGATTGAGATTTCTAGTGTAAGATGTTACCTTCTTTGTTCCAATAAAACTACATGCAATACAAGAAAACTGAACATCAGAATCTTCATCTGAATGCTTCCATTCAGCTAACAGATTTCCATTGTTCGAGTTCCACACCTTTAAGAATGAAACGGAGTTTCTTGGTATTTACAACAACATCAACGGAAATTCGCAATTACGATTACTTTTCAAAGTCCATGACTGATAAAAATAAAGAGCTCCTTATTAAGATTTAGCAAACCAAATGATTATTGCACCTTGAAAAATCAGAACTGCTAATAATAAGAAAAAATTATAACTTTTTGCTTTAAGCTAAGAATAGTTAAATAATATTGCATTTATCTCTGCATCAGTTTTAGTACGGAAAATCCTTACATAGTTTACCTGAACACTGAAAAAGATTATTATTGCAACTTCCACCTACAATACTGATTTTATCTTGGTTGCTTGAATGCGCATATTTCTAAGTGCTTATGGCTGAAAAGCTGCGTTCGGAATGAGCAGCACCCCACCAGCTTTAAAACTAAGTGTGTTTTTCCCCTACAATAAGCTAAAACGCACTAGGTATCCAAACACTTCAAAGTGCCTTTTGGGTTTCAAAAGACAAAACAAGCCATAAGCACTCCAAAACGCGCATCAGAATTTCCATTTAAGTGCATCTATTCGACTAACAGATTTCCATCGCCTGTGCTTGAAACATGGCATACCATAAAGAAACTAGAATCTTTAATGTGCGTTTTAATTTTTCAGCTTTCATATACTATTCCTCTAACATTAAGGAACAGTTAGGCAAGTATATTCGTAACGTTAATCAGTTTCCTTACAACAGCTACTTGCCTTAAGTCTCCCACAAATTTACAAATATAATCAGTTTATCTAAACACATCATTATCCCGACCTCTAATCAAAAACGGAGAAGTTTAAACACACATTCAAACACCACTTTGATGAATTTCTATATACTAGAAATTCAACCAAAAACATTATTATACTTTTTTGCAGCTGAACATATATATATATATATATATATATATATATATGTATGTATGAATATAAAGATAAAGAAATAGAATTAAAATGCATAAAATATATCATATATAGTCTTGAATTAAAAGAAAGAAACTTACTTTAAGTATATTATCAGGAAGTATTGCAGCAAATATTTCACCTTTTGAACTAAAACATGAAATTTTTAATAACAATTTCTTGTCTTTGGCCATTATTATTACTATTATTATTATTAGAATAAAAATAGAGCAAAAACCCTAAAATTATGTTAACAGGGAACTGGGGAAGTAATCAAACATGGGAGGGTTTTAGGCTAAAATGGGTGGGCCGGTTTCTTGAATTGTATTTGGGCCGTTTAGGGTTTTTTTTTTGTTATGGGCCGTTTAACAAACTATTGTTTCACTTCACACTTTCACTTTCAAAATCTTACCTATAACTCTATAAGTGTATAAGTAAGAGGGTGTTTGGGATTGCGTTTTGAAATGATTATCTGATTATTATGTTTGCATAACTCAAATAATGGAAAAAAATGCGGCAACAAAATTGATTATTTGCGTTTTCATAAAGACAAAACGAAGTTTTGTAAAAGCAGGTGGGGACATGCTTTTTCAAAACAAAGAGTTAATGGATTGTATTGGTTTTCAACAACAATTCTACTAAGCTTTTAGGATGCATAATAGATGAGTTAATTAGTAAGGATTCACAAGAGGTTTGTTACTTCACACCTTTTATTATATCTATATCACCATGTATCCTTAACGTGTCATATTTCTTTTATAGGGTGCTGACGATCCCGGTTGGATAATCGAGTTCTTTATGAATAGCTTGTGTGGATTGCCAGTCGTCTTCGGTATCAAAGTTGATAAGTACAACCTAAAACCTGAGTTTTCGTGTAGGTTTACTGTCTCAAAGTACTATGGTAATGAACTCGGCGTCCTAAACAACGTCAATGGCACTATGGTGCCCCCGTTGCTTCCAGTTGTTGTCAATCCACCATCTACACTTGATTCAAATATACTTGAATATGAATTGCAATCAAAGGTCACCAAATGTGAAAAAATAATGATGGATGAAATTCAGTGGGGGCCTCGTGGAAGTTCTACAATCATAAATTATGCTCATACTATGGACTCAAAAGGCACAAATGAGGAACCTTTTAATAAGATCGGTGAATGTAACATGAATAATGATGCTACTGTGGAAGATGAAGATTCCAATGTTGGAGCTACTATGGAAGATGAAGATAAGATAAGTGATGACGTTGATGATTCCAAGGTTGAAGCTATTATAGAAGTTGGCGGATCTAAGGGTATGCTTGATAGTACATAGTCTTATATCTTTACCATGAACTTCTTACACCATCAATTTATTTGTTTGAGCATCTAGAATTTAATTGTTTTTCAACTCTCATGTTTGGATTTGCAACGTTATATGTTACGCCTTACTAATAAAAGTTGGATATTTACACTTTTGTAAATTTATTGTATCTTTATATATAAAATTTAACATGTTTCGTGTATTTTTAAGTATGTATTTATTGTTGTAAACCGGTCAACGACTGGGTGGTAAATGTTCATTTACAAACCATAATTATGGTGAAAACCAAGGGACAAATTTCAGCCACACATTTCCCTCCATTTTTCTCTCTCATCCACAAATCATTAGTTTCATCTAATTCATTCAAAATCTTTTATCTCAAAAACCGTACATCGATAAATTATAAAAATTATATGGGTGTTCTTAAAATTCTGTCCTCTTTCATTAGAGAGGTCATCTGATATACTTTTGACAACTTTTTAATTTTCATTTTTTTTTTTGCTAAGGGCAACGCCAATACCGTATTTTATTTTTTTAACTTTCGTTTTCAACCCCCCATAGAAATTTTTATTTTATTTTTTTGAAAAAAAATTTTTTTTTTTTTTTTTTGGAATGGGTTTTTATTAAAAAAATAAAAATAAATAAAAATACATACCAAAAAGATGAGAGAATGAGAGAAAATGTGTGGCTGAGATTTGTCCTTTAGTTTCCACTAGGATTCACATTAATACTACCCTAGTTCAAACTAAATTATGTATATATATGTGTTCCTAGTTTCTAGTGGTATGCAAACCCAAAAACATAGAGAAACAACTTTATAAGAAAACAATAAACTTTGATCGACCACCATATCCCACTTCAACATTTCGGCCTTTTGATGCCCTAAGTAGGAACTCCAGTTGCACCTCACCAACCAGAAAGATACACCAGAGCTCCAAATGCACACCAAATGGAGGACTCGTTGGAGTGATTATATACGACTATATATGTAAAACATCTAAATTTTGCAACACCATAGAGTTAGTCAGTTCAGCTAAAGGTATTTGACTTCTTCATGGCTAAATTCTTAATTCATTTACCCAATAAAACTTAAGTGGTACCCAAAGACAGATGCTCATAGCCTTGGGCTGGTCCTTGAGGCTAGGAGGGGTTAGTTGGGTTCAACGGACCATGGGCTGAGTTAATTCGGCACATAAAACAAAAAGGTTGAATCTATAAAGACAAAACTTAGTAAGTTCAAAAACAAAACAAGCCCTTTTAGTCAAAAAGCCCCCTATATGGCACTCTTCTAGGTATGAGCAGCCGGCCCTGCGTGCGAGATTTTGATAACTTTACAACAACCTTTGGGTACCATAATGTGAACAAGCTAGTCAGTCTTAAGAAGCATTGGATTCAACTCATTCAAGCAAATTACATCAATTAATACTACTATTCTTGGCACTAGGCTGCACTCCATTTATCTTGAAGAAAACATATTTAGGTTGCAATAACCTGTGCGCAACTTGAAAACAAATTAAAGCAAAGTCTACCTCATACTCAAACACGAATTTGAAACTTTCGAAGTCCAAAACCACTATCAATTTATATTTACAATCAATCGCGCACATAAACCACGACCAAATTACGACACCACAAACCAAATAATAGAGCGAAACTTACTTGTACATCGCGTCAAACATTTCGTCTACCAACTTGTTCAAGTTGTCATCAAACGTATCAACACGCTTGTTCTTTGCTCTCCGTATCGGGTCCGGATACAACACAATTTTAAGGGGAGCTTCAAATTGCATATCCGCCGCTAAATTACAAAACCACATTCACATACTACTAGCATTACAATATTAACTTCACTGTTAAAAAAACGGAATCAGCTCAGCTGACGATAGATACTTGAAATTTTCGATTTCGAATCGTATTCCTACGAAAGAAAGAAATGGTGAAGTTATAAAACACCTAATCTTTCAAATCTTTGTTGCGGAGTCGATAAATTATACGACCTGGTTGAATCATAACGACTTACTTCAATTTTTACTCTATCTCCTGGCAGTATCCGTATAAAACTACGTCGGATCTTTCCTGAAACATAACCTAGAATCATATCTTCATTATTATCTAAACGAACCCGGAACATACCGTTGGGAAGCGATTCAGTAATTAAACCTTCATGATTCCATTTTTGTTCTTTCATTCCAGATATAGAAAACTTACGTGAAGCTGATTCCTCCACAATTTCGTTGTTTTTCTGTAAGAGTCTTCGTTTTGGTTGTGCTTGAACAGCGGTTATGGCGAGAGGCTTGTATGTGTAATTATTAGAGAAAATGGACCGGCCATCGGATGGATTGGATGGCCGGAAGTGTGCGGGCAGAGTATCCCGGCGAGGGCTGCTGGTAGTAGGGTAAGAGATGGCTGGCGAGTGTAGCCAATAATTTACACACGCCATTGATATCGTTCTCGTATTTTTATCTAACAAAAAAAATGAAATTAAAAAAGAAAAAGAAATAGGTATAGCTGCAGGGCCAAGCGAATGGGGAAACCGAAAATGGGATGATTTACGACTGCGGTACGGTTGTTTGAGGTCTTGAGGATAGCTATTAAATATTTGGTTGGTTCATTGAATTGAAATAGTAGTAATGGACCAATAGTTAGTTTGGGTCTTTAAGGTCTATTTGGTTTGGGCCATTTTCAATAAGTTGGGTTCCAACTTTGTAAAGATATGGAACTTGTATGGCTAGTATTTGTTTTTTGTCTTTTTTTATAACGGCTAGCTAAATAGCTAGCGGTGCATCTCACCATCTAAGATAAGGCCTCAAGACATATCACTCTAAAGAGTCGAACCCATAATCTTTGAAGTAAAATTTGGGTGCATTCATCAGTTGAATTGGCTTCAGTTGCAAATATTTGTTAATAACGATTCAAAAACATAAAAACTTACGTTAAAACATTGTTTTTAGTGACGTCTTAGGCCCCGTTTACTTTTTACTTAATAGACTTAATAATTAAGAACTTAATACATTAAGTCAATTTTTATGTTTCTTTTTTTACTTAATAAACAAAAATAACTGTCAATTACTTATTTATTACTTAATACATACAGACATTATTTATACATTCAGCCACTTAATACACTCAGCACTTAATGACCAAAAAAAGAAACGTCAGTTTGATCAATATATTGGTTCATATAGTTGTATCTGAATTGTTTAAAGTTTGTAACTGAACTTGGAACTAATCATGAAGAAATCTTATAAGATAAAAGTTCATACTTTTAGTACATTAATAGTGCCTTTTTACAAAATCTTTTGGATCAAAGTTCATAGCTTTCTGGAAATAAATTTGACTAAAACTTTAAAGAGAGTGTGTATTTTGTGATTCATGGTTAAATGCACTTTTCTTTAACAAAACGGGTAAACAGAGGTGGTTTTCTTTATTCAGTTGTTTGGTTACCTAGTTATCCAAGGAGGCGAATATTTTTACTGAGATGTACACGTCCTAATTGGAGTATCCCATAGCGTTTCCATGCCCTTTCATGACCACCCCCAAGATGTTACATAGAGAGGTTCAAACTTGAAACCTCTTGTTAGATACACTTTTGGTAATTAACAAAAAATTTATGTAACAGGTCAAATAGGCTATGCTCTAGCTCCAATGATCGCAAGAGGGTCAATGTTGGGTTCAGATCAACCGGTAATTCTGCACATGCTTGATATCGAGCCTGCTGCTGAAATCTTGGAAGGGGTAAAAATGGAACTAATAGATGGAGCATTCCCTCTTCTGAGAGGTTACTTTCAAAACAAATCAGCATTCATGTGTGATTGTTTATACATAGTTTAGTCGTTTGACATGTTTGGGGATTCTTTTTGTATCTTGTAGGTGTTCTTGCCACAACTGATGTCATTGAAGCTTGTAAAGGTGTTGAAATCGCAATCATGCTTGGTGGATTCCCTCGTAGGAAAGATGATAACAAAGCTCTGATATCTAAGAATGTAGGTATATACAAAGCTCAAGCTTCGGCTTTGGAGCAACATGCTGATCCCAATTGCAAGGTTTGTGCTTGTATTGTTATTTAGCTAGAGGCGGTAAGATGGATGGATTAGGCCACTTGGGAAGAAGGTCAAAACGGTTTGTGTTAAAATGCGCCCTTTTTAACAATGCCAAAGGAAACACGTCGGGTTGGGTCGATCATCAAACATTTTTATTTTTTTTTTGTCCATTTCTTAATAGAAAGCTAATGTGTTTATAAATAAATAATTGAAAAACAATATTATTACACTAAATAGTCTAAATACTTGAATAAAATGGATATGGAAGCGTATGCTAAAAATAGACTTTTGACAACTTCTGACATTTTTCCCTTAAAGCTATACCTTCTTATTTGACCATTTAAGATAAAAACACAACCCAAATTTGCAAAGTTGGCCACCAGCCGCCACTTTCTGGGGGAAACCCGGGTTCGATTCCTGCCAAAGGCAGAATTGAATAATGGTTGAATAACCTTGACGCTATCCTTGCTGGGGGTTATGTGGGTACCAATGCGGTACATGGGACTAAGGGGTTCCCATCAATTTACCCTTTTTTTAAATTGGCAAAGTCGAGATTGCTATCTCTAGTTTTAGCCACTTAAGTCTTAACATTTTCATTTGTTGGTTTCATTTAGGAAACAAAAGATGTGATCATGGGTTTCAGTTATTCAAGCTAACATTTGAAAAATCAAATGAATTGCACAGGTACTTGTGGTCGCTAATCCTGCAAATACAAATGCACTAATCTTGAAAGAATATGCACCTTCAATCCCAGAAGAGAATATCACATCCCTTACAAGACTAGATCATAATCGTGCTTTGGGCCAGATAGCCGAGGGTCTAAATGTCCATGTCGGGGATGTAAAAAATGTTATAATTTGGGGTCATCACTCGTCAAGTCAATATCCAGATGCTAATCATGCTATTGTCGACACTGGCGTTGGACATAAATCTGTGACAGAACTTGCTGCTTCTGAAAATTGGTACCGATTGAGTTTCCTAAAATTTATTTTGAATGACCTTATGTTTTTATTCAGACTTTCGGGGGGGGGGGGGGGGGGGGGGGGGGGGGGGGGGGGGGGGGGGGGGGGGGG
>JAOXNX010000026.1:7738341-7750328 GCA_028566075.1 Solidago caesia | reverse complement strand
GTATTATTCTATCATTTTATTAGACAAAAGAACGTCGTCACGACACCTTATACGTTGTATATTTTCACCGCCGCATTGCGCGGGCATCCATCTAGTATACTAAAAGACAACTGACATAACGTCAATTGACCAATCAAAACTATCGATTCCTCTAAATTAAGTTATTAAACATGTGACTAAATTATGTTATTTTAAAAATATATATATATATAAATAATAAATTAAAAAATATGGCCCACAAAAAAATTTAAATATTAATTGTATTAATAATTAAAAAATAATAATATTAATTATAGAAAAAGTCTCATTAATTTACACTTTTTTGTTTTCCATCACTAATTTACACTTCTTAGTTTTTCATTAATTAAAAAAAAACATGTTTTATGTTATTTAAATAAAAAAAACAACCCAATCTTTATTTAGTTAAAAAAAAAAAAAACCAACTCGATCTTTATAGTTTGACTAGATAAATACAATTCTTTATTTAGTTTATTAATAATAATAAAATATCAGATAATTACAACTATTTATTTAATTTATTTATAATAATCTTTAATTATTAATTATATTAATAATTAGAGAAAAAGTCTCATTAATTTACACTTTTTTGTTTTCTATCACTAATTTACACTTTTTAGCTTTTTATAAAAGAATAAATCTTACTAAATACTTAATTTAAATATAATTAAAAATTTTTTTGGGTTTTCATGATTATTAATAATTTAATTACTAAAAACATATCCCCACTTAAAATTTTTAAAACTTATCTTTGTTTCAATTGATTATGGTAATCCAATACACATAATAATTTATATCCACATCTTTAAAAAAAAAAATACCAGTTTGTTGTTTTAGAATTACATTATTTTATTTTGATTTTATTAATAATTAAATTACTAAAAACATATCTCCACTTAAAATTTCTAAAACTTATCTATGTTTCAATTGATTATGGTAATCCAATACACATAATAATTTATATCCACATCTTAAAAAATAACAGTTTGTTGTTTCAGAATTACATTATTTTATTTTGATTTTATTAACATTCTTTACATTTAAATTATTAATTTTTTTTTCTTATATTTTTAAATTTGAATTTATAAGGAATTTCATTTGCATTTATTTAATAATTCATTTTATTTTTAAAATATCGTTAACCTTTCATGTATTTGACACAGGACTAAATCTAGTATTACATTATTTGCAAGTGGAGCGTGTCCAACCGACCTTCTATTGATTTTGTTTAAGAAGAATAAAAGCCCAAAAAAACAAAAGTCTTCAATTCAAAGAATTAATATATATATATATATATATATATATATATAAATATATATATACATAGACATCCGGAATTGGTTTAGAAAAATGATGGTTTTATTCCATTTCTGAGAATCATCATAATCATAACATCCCAACATCCATAGAAAAACAGATACACCTACTTCTATATCTATAAATATACATATAACCTTCTTTTTTTTTTAAATCTCACTTTCCTTTTTGGCTATCATGAGCTACAATCACTTGTTTGTTTGATTGATTGATTTCCCAATTTGATGAATTCTTGTTAAGAAGCCATCATGAAGGTATTTATAAGAAAAAAAGCCTAATAACAAAAAAGAAAATAAATTGGTCTAGCTTCATCTTTTGGCTTTAAGTTATAAATCATACGTAGACATGTAGTTAAACTGGTTTTTTCTCACTTTTTTTACAAGTTCTTGTTCTTTAAAAAAAAAAAAAGAAACGGTATATATGTATATGTATATATATTATATAATAACTAGTACAAGTTCTTGTTCTCAATCTAGTTTTTCTTTAGTATTTCCTTTTGTTGTTATTCTTCAAGTTCCTTAACCACCAAAAAACCATTGGATGTTTGATGATCATTTATATATATTGTGTACAATTATCTCTTTTAATCATTTTTTTAATTTCACAAAAAAGGAACGTTTTTGCGTGAGTTTATGGCAAGTTGACTTCGATCACTTTAAATGTTTAGGGATTGCTCAAGCTTTTGGAATCCATCATCATATCAACCAGAAAATTGGAAAGGGTTAAAGAAGGGATATTATCGTTCGGAAGAAGGATCTAGCTAGCTAGCTAGGGTTCGAACATCATCAAAAGATAGGCGTAAGTTGATATCCGACAACAAATTTCGATCATGCGATCTTATGGTTCATCACGTTCACTTCATTTGTTCCTTTTAAACTTCATATATATTTGATTTATTGAATTCCAGAAACATATGCATAGGTCAAGGAAAAATCTATATATATGATGGCTTATAAATGTTATACCTAAGCTGAAATAGTATTTTCCTTTCAAAATTTATGCCTTTCCTACTATAATATGCTATCAGATGGAAGATTGAAACTTTTGTCTCAAATTCTTTTTTTCTGAAACAGCCAACTTTTATTAAAAAGAAAACTTCGGCAAGACGCCGGAGGATACAAAATAGGTAATTACAACAGAAAAGAACGGCTCAGGACCCATAAATGCCAAGAAATAAAACTCTTCTCAAATTCTTAGCTTACAAAATCCAAACTATGTGGGGAAAAAAGAATGTGCTCCTTCTGTTCGTATGTTTGTGTACCGTACAACGAAATTAAGGTTAATTCTAACCTTAATTAGATTTTCTTCATGCGTTGCTCTTGTATAACCTAGTTAAGTTTAGAGTTCTCTCTTTTCTACAATAGCTTGATCAATCATTTCCACTTGACATGCATATATCATATACTTATTTTGGTTTTAATTACTAATTGCAGCTAAAGTTCAACTTTAGAACTTCTACGTTTTGATTCTATTATATAGATCGATATAGCAAGGAACGATGTCAGAAGATTTGGATATCCAAGGGAGTAATGAAGAAGTTAGTTTTGATCAATATGGAGAAAACACATCATCTATTTCTTCGATAAATAAGCATGTCACGTCTTTTGATTTGAATGAAGAAGCGAGCAGCCAAGAAGATAATGATTTCTCTGCTGAGGATGAAGAGAAGACCGAAGAAGGAAGTTCATCAAAGAGTAGAAAAGGTCCGGTTAGGCAATATGTGCGCTCCAAAATGCCTAGACTTCGTTGGACTCCTGAACTCCATCACACGTTTGTGAATGCTATTGAAAGGCTTGGTGGACAAGAGAGTAAGTTAATTGTATTATACCTGAGATCGAGTTGACATAATAATGAATTTGTTCTTCTTTCTATCGTTCATCTCAACGCATGTCCATGATCGACTAGCGGACATATGCCCCTCAAGAATCACTAACACATGTGAAGTTCGAACCATATATAGTAATTAAACTATTCCCTATAGTTTTTTGTTGCAATATTAAGTATAACAAGTAGGACACATTTGCAATACCTAACGAGTTGAATTTCTTCTTTAGTCTTGCTTGGTTCCAAAAATTGAAAACTTAAAATATATATAGATCGGAATAAATAATGAGTTTAATTGGTGATGGTGTCTAAATAATTATACAATTCATTTCGTTTATTTAATGATGTTAATTAGTTGGTCAATGCATGAAATGATTTTGGCCTTACTGCAGAAGCAACTCCGAAATCGGTTCTCCAGCTAATGAATGTGAGAGGGCTAAGCATCGCTCATGTTAAAAGTCATTTGCAGGTAAAATTTAACGTTGTTATTGACTTTTTAGGGCTTCTCTCCAATCAAATAATGTATACAATTATTCAGTAATTAAGAAATTTAATCCAGAATATTATTTATTGACAGATGTTTAGAAGCAAGAAACTTGATGATTCTGGGCAAGGTAAATAATCACCACTCTATAAATCTAGGAAAAACAAACTTCCTGAAATGAAAATAATTAAGAAGTAATTTATCTATATATATGCATCATCACATCTAAGGGGTAGTGTTTGGTTTGAAATTAACTAGAAACGACTATAGTTTTAGATATTTACGGGAATGAGAATGAGTTTTCTAAACGTATAAGGGTGACGGGTTTGGACTATGCTTGATATGGTGGGTTTGATTCTTGTTTTTGAAAACCATAATCCCTCCAACCAAACTGAATAGTCTTCAAGCGACACTACAAAAAAATAAGTCAAATATCCACACATTTTTGATCATATATTCACACTTAAATGTGTGACAAATTAATAGTTAGTGTGGATAAAAGTTGTGTGACAAATTAAATATGAAAGTCCACACTTTTTAGTGTGGATAAATTTTTACACACTTTTAAGTGTGAACTTTTATAGTTTATAATATCTATTCTATACACTTAAAAGTGTGAACTTTTAATTCAATATAGTTTTACACACATAAAAGCATGACAAACTTTTATAATTTGTTCATGCTAACTGAATGCGTGGATAATTGTAATATTTTTTGTAGTACGAGTGACACTAATATTGCACAAACATGCATCTCAAAGAAACAATTATTATTATTATACTATATATATGTTACTTCCATCTCAATCATTAAAATAGTAATAACATTTGGAAGGACTTGCAAATAGTTTAACAAGACTTCGACATTTCAACTTTTCGACTTTTTCGACGCCCGGAATTGTCTTTTACTAAATCAAATAGTTAACTAGTTGATAAAATTAAGATAACTACGTAATTCAGGTTAAATTTGTCCCATAGATTATATACATTGCAATTTCCGTATAGCATTCACAATCAAATAAATGAAATCTATATTTGGTGTACGTTTATTGCAGTTATACATATTTAAATGAAAGATAGTCAACGTACTTTTTTAACATTTGTAAGTAGAAAATCTGAAAATGTATTATGTGACTTTTAGCAAATTTTTAATAGCACTTGCATTAAAGAATATGGATGCTACATTTTTATTTAAAACTAGAACCTGTATCTCTCTAGCAAAAGGTTTAGATCGACGGAAAAACTCTCACCCCGTGGTCCTCTGGACACAACTGATCCTTCTTCAAGGATTAGCCTTAGGCAATGAGCCCGTTCTTTGGATTACTACCTTATAAAGTTGGGAACAGATTTGAACCCGAGATCTATTTTTAGTAAGAGTCCTTCGTAGTGGTTTTAGTGGTTTACAAAGAATACGTTGATATGATTATCAATTGGAGATGAAACAAAGAATGGTGCTATGTCTTACGTTGTGAATTTCTCCAGTATTATCTCATAGATCTACAATGACGATTCAAGGAAGACCGCACATTTATAGTAATCTATACTCCAGAAGTAATCCCTTTGAGCACTTGAAACTAGCAAATGGTGGAATTGTTCTAGCAGGAAATTTAGAAGAGGGTAATCATCTCCATAAAAGTCATCTGCATGATTCTGCCTTTCGATCAACACGCAACTTCCAGCATTATCTGTCAAGGTATGCTTAATGCATTCATAGTCTGTCTGTTTGCCTACCAATTAAGTCCATATAAAGACACATAAAGTGTCATCATATCTCTACCATTAACTCGATTAACAGCCTCATATATGTGAATGAGTTTATTAAGTATTAAGTCCATTAAATTTCGACAAAAGTTCGAGTGACAAGTAATTTGAGTTTTTAATCAAGGGTATGTGGACCACCTCATGATATTTATAGAACTGGAAAATGTGAACAAAAATTGTGTTCTCCTTTTTCAATATCATAATTTGTGGTATATTTTAAATTTATATGTTGATCTATTTATCTCCAAAGGCACCAATTATGGCTATCGAATCAAAATCTTCTGTCTACACCTGTGAGAAGAGAATGTGGACGCGGGAATATGATGAAAGATGTTATGCATCAAATACAGCACAAGCCATCCGATTCAAACAAAATCCATACATGGGACTCAAGAATCCGATATGGACCTATGAGACCTAGCCAATTTCTTGAGGAAAAGAAGTGGCCACCGCAAGATCATAGAAAAGACCAATGGTTACCTATAACAAGCAATTTCCCAAACAGTACATCCTCCGATCAATTAGGTATTTATCAACGTCAATGGCATTGCCGAGAGAGACAAAGGTTTGAGCACTGTCAAACATCATTCAACAATTCTACAACAGTGTCGAATTTACAATCTGAAACCACATTTCCCTCATATCTAATGGAGGTATCATTCTCTATTGACCTTATCACTTTGTTATGTTAATTTTCGAATATTCTGACATGTTCCCTTGTTATTCACGTTTTTCTTTAGAATGAAACGAAGCCTGATTTGCAGCTTCGCTTGAGCCATAATAAAGGTGTAGACGATCATCAAAGGAATAGTCCTGAAATCAATACAATCCTCTCTCTTTCTTTGAAGGAGACATAACCATCCTAGCTAGAGTAAGTTAAATACAACTTCATATGTAACAGTAGGCTGGACGGAGACGAGTACTTAATTAAGATCTGACCAAGCTCGCCGATTGACATATATAGGAGCTAGTGAGATCTTCAAAGTACTTGTCTTCAATGCCATTATTTACAAGATTCTTTTCTTATCTAAACTAGGAGACATTTCCGTCGTGGTTCAGTTAAGTTGGCATGTAAAATTAACAATATCGTAGCTATTTTGTACGATGGATTTAGCTTAAAAGTGCAGTAACTAGACTTCAAAAGAGTGCATGGCATGCATGTTGTCCATTACCAAATAGTTGATGCTTTAGTATTGGCTTTTATATATGTTTGAACAATTGAACATCCATGATTCATGGAGCAGGGAGATATGAACTTGATAGAAAACTTATATAAACATAAAATACATTTTAAACTTGTTGAAAAATAATTTTAATTCTCCCTGATAATAGAATAACTATATGTAAAAGTTTAAAAGTTAGTATGCTCAACCGTACGTGTTTTTGAAAGAAAGTTTAAAAGTATTTATTTCAAATACATAGCTAATTAAAAAGATGTACTCGTAATTCGATAACTATATATATATACACATACGAAAGAATAACAATATATAGAGTACAAAGTTAAATGAAAATATTAAAGAAACAAATTAAATAGAATCAACGAAGGTAAGCCTGGGACTTTTTTGGAATCGGCAATGCGTTTTCAAAGCATCCCAGAGAGGCCGGGATCAAAAGATTCATAAGAACGATCAGTATGAAGGTAAGACATACTGGACACTAAGAATGCTTATATATGTGAATTATGATAACCAAGGTGTTGTATGTTGTTGACATTATTTATGTATTCATATATGGCCAGGCAGACCGGGACCATAATATATATCTTCCTTAAGCATGATCGATAATTCTACCGAGGTAAGAATGTTAAAAACTTAAAACTAGCTAGAAAGATGGTATTTACGATTTTATGACTGTTTTTTGTTTTTCTAATTTACTGTAATGAGAAATACAATGCTTGGCTGCTTGCCAATCAACTTAAAGGAGTAAGAGTATATGTAATATATAACAAAAAACACACAAATTAAGATTCGACTTGGTTGTTGAGTGGTTAGACTATGAGGAGTGGGGCGTCCAAATAAAGCCCCAAATCAACCTCATCACGACACGCGTGGTGCCTAATCATCCAAGGGGCGTTCATTCACTTTTTGTTGGAGTGGGGCGTCTAAAGGAAGCCCCTTAAAGGACCCACTATTTATTTTATTTTATATTATTAATTAAAAGAAACCTTATTATACTAATAATATTAAAAAGAAAAAAATTAAAAAGTGGGGAATCTTTTGTTATTTGCAGAGGAAAAGTTGGGTTGTGCAGGAAAAGTCAGGCGTCCCTTTTGTAACTTTGACCAACTCAAATAGCCCTGGAACGCCCCACGGGGCGGTGTGGGAGGCGTTCTGGGGCGTTCTCCGGCGTCCCAACGGGCATAAAACGCCCCACTCCGCATAGTCTTAGAATGCGACTGTTTCACTCTTTGTTCGAGCCACATACTTCTAGTACGTACAATGAATGAGAATGAAAATGAAAATACAATGAAGGTCTAAAGTCACCAAAAGTTGGTAGTTTGTGCTACTATTTGATTGGTTAAAGGCCAATGACTGAGTGGAAACCTTTATTTCTTTTATTTATTTATTTATTTATTTTTTAATAAAAGAACTTGTATTTTATAAATTGTTAGGCCAGAGGAATGAAATGGTTTAAATATGCAGTTATGCTTAAGATTAATTTGTTGTCAAACTGATTT
Source organism: Solidago caesia (assembly GCA_028566075.1). Taxonomy (NCBI): domain Eukaryota; kingdom Viridiplantae; phylum Streptophyta; class Magnoliopsida; order Asterales; family Asteraceae; genus Solidago; species Solidago caesia. Next base: position 7,742,245 of record JAOXNX010000026.1, on the reverse strand, counting down.
TTATTGTTGGGTGCCCTAAATATTATTGGTGTAAGTCCAGTTGTGGTTATATATGCATATGGGTTGTATATATAACCTTCTCAAGATAGTAGTTGTGGCACCTTCTTTGGTTTAAGTTAATTATATACTGATTTATATATATCTACCTTTTACATTTTTCCCTTTTCTTTTTCTTGTTTTCCATTTGCTTATTTTTTTTAATAAAAAAAAAAACGAAAATAATCATATCCTTGATTGTTAAATATTATACATAAGTTATCAAAGGCAAATTAAACTCGATCATCACCTAGGGTGTTCTTTGTAAAGAAATTAATGTACGTTTTAACTGATTTTTTATTGTACATATATAGATGAAAATGCAAGTTTACAAATGAATACACAATTCAGAAAAATGGATAAATAGAACAATTCTAAATTTGACTTATATAATGCTAAGCTTTTAAAGTATAGTAAAGAAAAGGTGACAAAATGAAAGACTAAGTAATTAAATTCAACTTATATGACTTTAACAATTGAACTCCGGATAGGTGAGAGTTTTCAAGATCTTAACATCCTCAATTATAAAAAGGATGCAAAAAAGATCAAAGTTAGGTTTTGGGCAGCTTGTAAATTGCATGTGGTAGTTGATTCATTGTTGACAGTAACACCAAAGCCAACCATTTTAAGTTCACATTCATTCCATCATCATTTAGGGTTTCTGTCATTAAAGCCAAGGAATCTTGACTTCTATATTTAATTTTGCCATTAAATTTCCTGTAAAAGCTTTAAAAGAAGTTTAATTTGTAAATAATTTAAATTGAATTAGTTTTAGCTTTGGAATTAAAGAGGTATTTGGTTAGTGGGTATAGGAATGAGGGAATGGTTTGATTAGGCCTCTCTCTATCATGCATTCATCTTCCTCCCTCATCCTCACTGTCACGTCAGCTTTCTTTCTCCAAAACACACTCAAAAACACCCTCCTCCCTATCATACTCTCATCATCATCTCATCCCCAATTAAAAAATAAAAACACATACACACATACACACTTGGCCCCACAAAAGTGCATCCATCCATTTCATTTTTATGCCGAACCATGATGACGACTTGGGCACGCCGAGGCGGTGCCTATCGCAGCGTGGATGCCGAGCTCCAAGATGAGACCACGTCGGGCCGATAGGGAGCAACCTTACTAATACAATAGTTTGGTTGATAGGTTTGATTTTTAAAAAATAGGATTCAAACACGCCATATTAGTCATACTTAAAACCTATCACCCTTGAAACTCATACCCAATACCAAATATCTTTAAACCCATAGTCATTCATTATTTTAAACCATACACCTCCTTCATGAATGTAAAGAAAATTAGTCAAGGGACTTAAGGATCATTCATCAATAGAGAATTAATCTTTAAATTAGTTAAGGGGCTTAAGGATCATTTGCCAAAGAGAAAACATCCTCATTAGAGGATTTAGAGCAAATGTATCTCATTAGCAGGTGATAAGTTCTCAGTGAATACATTGCTCAGCAAACATGTTCACCAATGAACAAAAGTGAACATTCAAGAGAGTGACTCGTTGTCAAGGAGTCAGCTATCAAAGTTCTTTAACATATGAGAATAAACAAGTTTGACAAATATTTGGTTATGTACCAAAAGAAAATTCCCAAAACCTTGAAGATCGGTTCAAGTTCAGCTATAAAAGGCAACGGTTGAAGGAGAAAAATGGGTCGAGTCTTTAAGTTTGTTCTTCATTGTAGTTCATTGTTAGTGTATCTAAGTGTTAAATTTGTCTTAATTCCTTGTATAACTAAGTTAGTCTTGTTATAAATTTGTTAGAGCACACGCATTAAGTAAGTTAGCTCTAATCTACTTACTACTATTTTGTAATCTCTTTACATAAATATAAGAGTTATATTTGAGTCATTTATAACTTGTGACTGTTGTTGTTTAATTTAGGCCATTTACGTAAAATTGTTTACGTAAGTCGAAACCAACAACTGGTATCAAAGCAAGTGTTTAAATTTTCTTTTAAATAGATCTTAATTTATAAATAAATAAAAAATTAAGGGTGAAGGAGTCCATACCACTATGCCAAAATTTGGCATGGTGGTATCCAATGATATTATGTCACGTGTCTGAAATTATTCCATACCAATACATACCAATTCATTCCAAAATGTAAGGGGTGGGGTAAAAATTTCATGTCAAAACATATCAAATCATTATTGCTTTAAAACCTATACAATACAAGTCCCCCATGCAAGGTATATTGTGTCGATTCTCTCTCCATCAGTGTGGTGGTATCGATTTTGGGGGATTTGGTATACCAAATGTCGCTACCAAAAGCAAAGGGGTGGGTTATGTGCATACCGAATTTTGGTACAACACTCTTACCGATGGGACTCCCCTCGCCCTCAAAATAGCATATCAAACACCTACATATTGATAAACAGTATAAATCATGGATATAATTCCATAGTACCAAGATTTGAACTAGATGATTTTGCACATCGGAAAAAAAGAATGTTTTTGCATATATTTTGAATCGAACTATATCTTATGACCATCTTAATTAAGAGACCATATGATTTTGGTATTATATTAACTAGGAAGTTCGAAAGCCCCGCGTTGCGGGCCCGCATTTTTCATTTTTTTGACGTTTTGTTCTTTAAAGACAATTTTACAAACACAACCTCGTAAATGTGTTTACTCCCATATTAATAATTTTGTAAAACATAATGTTTAAAAATCTCCTAAAAAATAGAATAGAAACAGAAAAAGATGTTTATTTAAGGGCAATAAACCCAATCGTCGTCAAAATTTGCAACTCCATCGAAACCAAAGTTTATTTAATATTTAGTATGTTAAGTGTATATGGTTTTCCAGGCTGTTTATTGTTCATAGGTAGGTGTTTCAACCACGTGCGTTAATGGGTCGAGGGCTACAGAGAATCACAAACTTTTTCAAGGAAATATGTAGTATTCATTTTGTTCAAAATAAAATAAATGTTAAAAAAAAAATCAAGTTCCCACTGATCTGTTTATTTTTAAGGGCAATACCACAACAACACAATAATGTTTATGTTTACTTTTAAAAATTACCAAAAGACAAAATGTTTATAAAAAAAATACAAAAATCAAACCAAAAACAAAAAATACAACAAAAAGTTAAAGAAAATTTTTTTTTCATAAAAGATATATATGTAAAACAATATGTTACAAAAAAAGAATAGCTTGAAAAGAAAAACCAAAAGTTTAAAAAACCAAAAATGTTATAAGGAAAAAAAAATATTAAAAATCAAAAAATTACAAAAAGATTAAAATGTTACAAAAAAAAGTGCCAAAAAAAGAATAAAGGAAAAGTTTAAACTGATTGAAATATTATAAATCAAAAATATTACAAAACATTAGAAAAAAAATGATTAAAATGTTACCAAAGAAAGAGCAAAAAAAAAACATAAAGGGTGTAAAACATAAATCCTCAAAACCTTCAAAAAATCAAACCAAAAATAAACTATGAAATGGGGGGCGTAGGTTTTAAACCCACAACCTCTTGAAAGGTAAAGTGAGGCACAAACCACTCCAATCAATACACCATTTGTTTCATTTTTGTTAAATAAAATATATATGTTCAAAAGTCATATAAAAACAAAATAGTAATTATTCACATTGATTTCTTTTAATATAGTATATAATGTTTTTACAATATTTTTTCTTATGTATATTAATAATGGGTTTTGTTAAACATACTTTGTGAGATTATGTTTAATTTGTTAAGATATAAATTAAACTATTCTATTCTTATACTTATGAAGTCGTTTTGCTTTGTGCATAATAATTATACGTAGAGGTGTCAAAACCGGTTAACCGGTTCGGTTAATTTGGGTCCCTAACCGAAACCGGTTAATTTCAAAAAAAAAAA
>JAOXNX010000026.1:7714324-7738241 GCA_028566075.1 Solidago caesia | reverse complement strand
ATATATATATATATATGAATTTTAACCCAAAAATATAAATCGATTACATTGTTTTAAAATAAAAACCAAAAAATAAAGAAAGAAAAACCGAGGTGTCGACATCACAACTGTAAGGTGTGTCAATTGTGAAAATGGGGTTGAAATTTATAATCATATTTTTAAAGAATGCAGGCTCGTGCAAGAAACTAGGCGTATGCTTTGCCACTGGACGCACTTTCATATTCCAAATGATGTCCCAAATTCTATTTTGTCTTGGTGCGATGCTTTGTGTATTCCGTCCATTGAGAAGTATAAACTTGAAGCTTTGTTATTTATTTGGTGGTGGCACGTTTGGAGAGCGCGTAACAATGCCATGCATAATGGCATTCAGGAGAGCAGCCAACTCTATCATTTCGTTATCTTATCTTTGGGTACATAATCGAGATAGGAAAAACACTACCTCGTGGGAATCTTGGAACGTGAGGCCGATTAGTGATTGAATGGGGTTCTTTCTTTCTTTATTTTTTCCTCAGAGCTTGTATGGGGTTGCATCAAAAACGCCACGAAGTGAAAACCGGTGGCTCGGCCTTCGCTGGTGAGGCTTTTTCTTATGTCTTGGGTTTCCTGTAATTGGCATAAGTTTTTTTCAGCCTTTTTGCGACCCTAGCAGTTAAAGCTTTGAGTAGGATCTAGAATGTGTATATTTTGTATTTCTAGATTGTTGTTTCTTTTTGCTAGCATCTTGCTAGTAGCTTTTATTTATTATATAATTTTGCTGTTCGAAAAAAAAAAAGTCAATTGGTTCCTCATTCTTGTTTATAAGTTCAAAATTTCCCCTTTTTGATAGAATAAACTTATGCATAATTTAAAAAGATTTTTCTTTGGACCAAATCCAAAAATATTTACAGATTTAAGAGGAATTTTGTTTTTTTTGTTTTTTTAAAGAATCTTAATGGTGCATTTCCAAAACACTAGCACTCAATAGAAATCGTATATTTATTGTTACCAATGTGAAAAGGGCCATATGGCTACTTGCCCACTTTTGATCGGTGATATAACTTTGGTGCCACCACACATATATCATTAAGAATAATGTAATCACATCCATGCACTTCTATTGAACCATAATCTAAATCCATCCAATCATAAAAGTGTATATATATATATATATATATATATATATATATATATATTATTTTAAAGCTTGAATTATTCATTAATGTTGGGAGGCTTAGTATATATTATTTTAATTAGGTCTGTGCTAAAGAGTTCTTTCGACGAGCAGAAGCTCATTTAAACCCTTGAGGAAGAAAACTCTATCATGTTAAATTTTGAACATGAGAACTTAGAGAGTATAATTCCCCTTGGCCCATCCTAACACAACTTAGTGGCCAACCCATTTAAATGAGCTGGTTTCAAACTTTCAATTATAAAGTATTTGACTTGTTGAGAATAGTCAATTTAGCAAGATTCAACCAACTAGCTAGAGACCGATGGTTGGATAATAAACCAATAAGTAGTAATTTAAAGTGTGAGTGCACAATGGTGTTGTCACCCACTAAGAGGACATTACGGCGGATCGATGACATGATGGTTAAGGTTTAAATGTTAGGTTTCATTTGTGTTGTAAGCTTTAAGTGATGAGAGTATTTTTTTATTATTTTTTCCTTATTATTATTATTATTATTATTCAATTTTGATGATTTGATCAATGACATAATTTACCGTTCTAAAAAAAACAAAAACAAAAATAACATAACGAAAAATCAATATTCAACAAATGTATGCAATCGGGGTAAGACTCATATACAATAAATCATAAGTATACATTATACCTCTAGTATCTAATATGCTCATACATACGGAGTAGTGGGAAAATTGATAACCCAAAATAAAACATAGATATTTATGAAAGATAAAACGAGTTAACGGACCAGGATTTTAAGATGCGAAGCACGAGCTAGATCGAGGCGAAAATGGTGTGACGTCAAAGGCGGCGATGAGTCATGATGGACAAGTTGTAAATATGAATATTTTCTGCGTAAGTATTTATATAATTGTTCCTTTGCGGAAAAAAAAATCTAAGATATTTGATATACATTCATTGCGCACCAAATTAATGTCCATTTGACAAAACTATGCATGAATTTAAATCATGAAATGGAATTATAATCAAATGGATAAACGCACGCTATTGGGTAAACCATACATTAATATTGATTTTATTTCTTTTTCTTTTCTCTTTCAATTTTCGTATTTCACATTGCTTTCACCATTTTAGAGGTCACACCAGTCGTCACTAATTTGAAAAAGTGAGACTTAAGAACTCAAGTCAAAGTGCTAAACATCATTTAAAAAAATAAGCTAATTAAACATTTCACTATCAACTCTCTAGAAACCCAATTATTTCACTTTTAATCTTTAAATCACTATTATAAATAATATATTTTACTTGATATTATATTCAACACAACACGGTTTCATAACAACTGGGAATTTTTTTTTTTTTTTTTTTTGCAAGTATAACTGGGAATATAACTATTTTTTTAGTTATTATTATTGGTCTAAAAACTAGTTTATATATACTAAATAACATGCTACTAACTACAATTATATTTGTATCTATGTATCTATAGGTTTTTTTTATATTAATAAAGTAGTAACAATGTTAAAAATTATTGTCATTTAAAAAATGTTAATGCAATTTGTGTCTTTATTTATTGTTTATCACATATATAAAAATATGAAAAATGCTAAATGCAGCCCTTAGGGCTGCACTTAACATGCATAAAAAAGTTGTACTTTCCATATCAAAAGTCCATCCCCTGAATTTTATGGTAAGTGTACAACTATTTAATGCACCTTATATACAGCCCTTAAGGCTTTGTTTAGCAAAACCCATGTTTTATTTAGCTTTGCCAAAAAATATATTTTGTTTTAATTAAACTCAATAATATTTTTACATCTATACTAATGATTAAAAATTTCATAACCCCTACATATTTATACAATTACATCATATATCTGTTATCTCCTAAAATTTCTACATGATCTTTTTTACATTTATTACCTACACCATTCGGCGCAACCGTCACCACCACCAGTTTTCGCCGCCACCACCACCAGTCGCTGCCATCACTGCCGCCGGCGCATTGTGCCGTTTAATACCCTTAATGAAATAATTTACAACATAGACCCTTCAACTCCTAAAATAATTACACTACCTCTTTTCACATCAATTACCTTTACAATTAGTGGCGGACATCTATAAAGTCGGGGGCCTAAAACTTTTTTTTTTCCTTTATCATTAAATTCCTCTAAAATTTATATAATCTACACATGATGAAATATATCAACTTATAAAAAGGCCCGGTCATTAGTTATTTATGATCAAGACGAGACGAAAAAAATATGTCCTATTAAATTTTTAGACAAACAACACGTTAGTTTTAAGGGTTTATAATCTAGTTAAACTAACCAACATATCCTTACGATGATTGTATTATGTTAAAAAAATTCTTACAAACTTACATCTTCAGAAGATTATGCCCAAATATAACAAAACTAGCAAAAGTCATAATTTATGAAGTTTAGGACCCATTTTTATTTTGATGAGGAGAGGTTGATAACATGTAATAGTAATACTATGCATTTTATCCTAATAAATAGTAACAACTTTAAAAGTTTAGGGATCAAACTGAAACTTTAACATACAACAAGTACTTAAATTGATAAACATTAGAAACTTTGTCATTTTTTTCTAAATAAAAGCCTGCAAATTATATCCTACCCACCACCACCACCATTTCAGGCGTTCATTTCACCACCACCACCACCAAAAGCTTTAACTGACATGTTTCTTTCTTTCTTTCTTCTCTGATTTCGTTCTTTCAAATACACTGCTGCTTTCTTGTTTTATATAACTCCGGGGGCCTAAATGCCTAACGAACTTTAAAAAAAAAAAAAAATACTAACAAAACTAGGTTGAGGATGGGGCGGTGACCACCCTCATTGTACATTGGATCCGCCACTGCATTTATGGAATACATTACAGCTATTTTTTGGAGGATGTTGCAGAAAAATTCGGGCAGAAAACTGTCATTTATAAAATATTTAAGTAGATTTTAGAATTAATGAAAAGCAAAATTGTATATATGTTGCAATTAGTTGTATACCCAGTAACCTCGTGGTGACAAAATCATTTTGGTGTAAGATACTAAGATGTGGGATATTACCGGATTAATGGGATTGAAATCATCCGATTGTGAAAACCAAATAAGAATTCATTTTCTTCTATGCATACAAATGTTAGACCCTCAACTTGAAATTGTGAGTCTTTCATTTTATTAAATAGACATTATTTATAGTTTAAATATATAAACGGGTGAGTTTTTTCTATTTAGGTAAATAGAAGAGTTTTTTTTTTTAAACCCATACATGCAATAACCTAACGGGGATATTCCATGACCATTTACGAATCTCTCTTTGGCCATCTCCCAAGTTATACCTAAAGAGATTGACTAGTAATGAGTTCTTAGATGTAACCACTAGATCACATGGAAGGTGTTTTAAACATTATTTATAGTTTATATGTGAAAAAATATATACTCGTTCTTTTTCAACATAACAAAGTAGTCTCATTTATTTTTTTTCATGCCAAAAACATTCAAAGGTTTTTGACCACTAGCTAGAATCTCCTAAAATTAACTTGTTCGTCGTGACATGTCGGCATCATGAAGGTTGGAACAGGAGCCCGCTAGATAGTTAATTTTTTGTTTGGTTGTATGTAGTTTTTTTTTTCATTGGAACTTGTTTAGGGATGTAACAAAAACACCGCGAAGTGAAAACCGGTGGCTCGGCCTTCGTTGGTGGGGTTTTTTCTTATGTCTTGGTTTATTTGTAATTGACGTAAGTTTTTTTCAACCCTTTTGCATCCTTAGCAGTTAAAGTTTCAAGATGGGTCTAGTCTGTATATAGTTTTGTATTTCTAGATCTTGTACTTTTGAATACTAGTTTTTCGCTGGTATTCTTGTTCATATATAGTAATATATTTTATTGCCGTTAAAAAAAAAATCGTTGGTATCTCGGGAACCAATTTAGAGAATAACATTAAAAGGTTTTAATGAGGATATTCATCTTTCGTCTTTGCACTTACGAGTACAAAACAGAATGCCTATGGGTTTGGGATAATTTGGCAAGATATATATATATATATATATTTTAAAACGCTGAGTTAGTTGTTAGTGATTGAGTATCCACAGGTGACATCAAAGTGGATAGTATGCAGACCCCGATCCATGATTCACGTTTCCTCTTGACCACCCTCAAGGGAAACATTTGGGGATACCACTATAAAGGGGAAACCCTGTGAAAAGACTCGAACCCAAGATCTCTCCAAGAGGAAAACCCCTCCCTACACTACAACATATGGGTGACCAATCCTTCTAAGGGGATTAGTTTGGTAAGAGATGGTTTGATAGGTCAACTACCTTCAAGTTGGTCTACTGGTTAACATCTTGGACTTCTTTATAAGAGGTTTCATGTTTGAATCCCTCTAAGTATAGTCTTTAAAACGACATAGAATATGAGGCTAATATGTTGATCATGATAATTTAACAAGGAGGTTATATAAAGATCTAGAATTAGAAGTGGTCTTTCCTGAAAATCGGATGAGGCTGATTCCAATATCACCATGGATATATTACAAGTTGTTCTAACACTAAATTCTTGAGCCAGACAACACCTCAATTGTGTATTAGTAATTCATTAAAAGGCAACTATATATTTTCTGTGAGATTTTTATTGTGTCAAACGGTTGAGAAAATGTAAAAGGAAGCAATTCATATTTTATTGTGTTGTTTAATAAGATAAATAATATGATATAGTTAGCAATTTTATTTTTTTTGAACGGCCAACAAATTTTATTACTAAACTAGCAAGATGCTAGATAAAAGTGTACATCGAGTTTTATTATGCATAAACACCAAAACACCCAACACTACAAGTCCAAACCAGCTAATTCAAAAATTTTCCAACTTTCCCATGACATTGAGTAGAATCCTCCCCTATTCTTGACCCATAAAAACATTTTGGAAAATGTTTGATAATGTTAGTTGTGGTTTTTACTAGATGCGATGAGTTACATGGGCTTTGGCAGAGAAAAACCTTTAGACGGTGGACGTAAACTGGTTGAAAAGAAAGTAGCTTAAGATAATTATATAGTACTAGAAGAGACACATATATGGGAGTTGGTACTAACAGAACTACTATCAGTAAAAATCTTGATCTAATGCATACGGAGATTCGTATTAGGGGGGATGCTTAGTAAAGAAAAGTAATTAATAAAGTTTATGCAGATTTGTTTTGTAAAAATAATATGACTGTGGTATTGGTTTTTAATTTTTTTGGCCTAAAAACTGATTATTTTTTTTCGGAAGAGGCAGACTATTATTACCAAAACGAAAAATTACAATACAAAATGTCATTCCCTTAAAGAAAAACTGAAATGAAATAAAAAAACAAAAGAAGACTCTATCGTTGCTTAGGAAACTATGTGTGTAAATATAAATTATTAAATCGATATACCTTATAATTTAGGAACATATTGTATAAATATAAATATAATTTGTAATTTGTAATTTTAGGAACATATTGTATAAATATAAATTATTAAATCGATATACCTTATAATGATTAATTTGATAGCGATTAGCAAATAATGGGATTGTTTTGATTAGTCATTATCATGATTCATGAAGTAGCGATTCTATCAATGAATTGTCATATGATACTATTTATAATATTTAGAATTAAAGATTCATATGAGTTGGATCATGCTTTGAATCTATATTTGATTGTTTTGGCTTATGAAATGAAAGCGAGTTGGATCATCTTTGATTCTACATTGTCTATGCATTTTGTTTTATTAACTTGGATTATGCATAAGGTGTGTCGACTTTGATTATGATTAGATGTGGTAAGAGTGGTGGGAGTGGGAAGCGGTTAACACCACGGTTTGTGAGTGGTTAGGCAGTAACTAACGCAGCCGCTGCCTAGGGCGGTTTCCTCAAAATCTCAAAACACGGTTTGTGTGCCCGTGTGTGAAAATCCCCCCCCCCCCCTTTTTTTTTTTTGACCGTTACCCTTTTATTTTTTTAAATAAAAACAAACCCTCCTTATTTTTACCTATAACTATATCCATTTTCAATAAAAAAAAAATCATCCCACAAAATTTTCACTTTCTCTACCATTTCTATATCTACTTTTAATTATTATCATGGAATGTACTTTTTTTTTTAATTTTATTTTCAATGAAATGTTAAATTTTTATTTTAATGTTTTTGTTATGTTAACTAATTAAGTAAAAAAAAAAAAAAGTGAGGTTGAATCTCACCACACCCACCTAAAAATGGTAGATTTGAGGGTAAAAAAGTTTAAGTGATATGACAACATTTGATTGGTGAGTGATGAGGGTAAGGTGAGGGTTGCATCACTCTAATACAATATATAACTTTGAGATATTTATAAAAATTTGATTACTATTACCTTAGGCCATACAAGCGTATCCCTTCCCCTATCCTATTTTTCACACACTCTCTCTTCCATTCACCCATTACAAAGAATGTCCCTTCCTTTCCCTCTTTACCTTTTTTTTCAATATTTTTTAAAAAAGAAAAAACTGAGAGAAAGAGAGGGAGAGAGTCGATGAGGGTGTTCACCTAACCCCTCCCTTCCCTTCCCTCCCCTCATAGTGGGGGCCGGTGTTCCCGCAAAGTACCGTCCGATATCACTCCCCTCACTCTTTCACTCCGTGTGGCCTAGATGTCTACAAGATTTGGAACACCCTCTAAAAGTTTAGACGATAGAAACATTGGAGTAGGTAGGTGGTGTGAAGTTGAAAAGTTTTAGATTTAACGAACATGTACACTTTTTATAAGGTAATCGATATTGTGTAGGTCCGTACTTCCCAGTTCCCATAAGCCCATTAAGTGGGAGCTTTTTAACATGAGCTGAAACGCTAATAGCCCGCATATATTGGGCTAACGAGCTATGTTCATTTAGAATATTCAAGAATAGCCCACGCATGTGTTCCTACATTTTACCATTTTAGTATGAACGTATAAAAGTGTATATAACTAGTTTTAAGATAATTTATCATCATAACTTCAACAAAACTATATAAAACTTCAACTCCTTTTTGAATCTTTACAATAAATATGATTTAGTTAAACTTGTTTATATACGTAATCACGTAAGTATCTTTATAGTTATGTGTAATTAACAAATGACTGTTTATTGTAAAACAAGTATTAAAGTAAAACAAATAGGATAAGATTTTGATCATTTGATCATGATAAAACTGATGTACGAATATTCATACAGCACAAAGTATATACAGATGCATGAAGATTTTCATGATACACAATGATTTTTAGTTAAGTGAAAATAGTTGACTTATTTGTTTTATATTAATACTTGTTTTATTTAAACCAGAACCAATTAACAAATCAGTTCGTTATTGATGCAAAAACATGTTCAGTTGAACATATAGGATATAGTTATTATTTACAGTTTAGCTATAAGATATGCTAGATGCTTGTATTGGCGTTACTCATTTCTCGCGATCATTGTTTCTAAAATGACTAAAATTCATAACCATTTTATTAATGATCATAACGACTACCATGAGGATTGAGGATAAAGACTATTCGGAAAGGAATAGTCTTTGATTCAAATATATGCACGTTTTGGTCTCTTTTTAAAAATCCTTTCGATAATCATCTCTAAAATGTTTACTTAAACCGTCTTAATTATTGGTGGTTCATATGATATGTATAAAATGTTAGTAAAATGCATCTATTAAAACAGCAAATCAAACATGTTAATAATCTAAAATTGGAATGTATTATGGTATAAGTCACCTCATGATGTCTCATGCAGCCCATGATGCCAAATCATTTTCACTTTATCCCCACACACTCATCATCCACCATAAAAAAAATAATAATAAACTCACACCTTACATTTTACACTCCATCCTTTCAATTCTTTCTCTCATTTTCCTTCTATTCTAAGCTCATTAATTAAACCCACCCGTCCATAAATTCCGGCCAACCCTTTCAGCCGGAGACGACAATCATGAACTCATCATGTATGTCAACATGTATCGCAGACGATGCCCGTGTCCCGGTTCGAGCTACATATGTTAACTTGTACAAATGGCCAGATTCTGACCGTGAATTCGTCCGGTCAGTAAGTAAAAACAGCAATAGTGAGAATGGAGAAAGCCATGGTCACCCTCGAGTTGTCGATAGTATCTCATGCAGGCAACTATATCTTAAAAGCTATACATTTTCGAGAAAAGAGAGCTTGAATGAGAGAACCATGAAGTGTATTGGAAGAGTTAAAGAAAAAGCGACTGTGCATGGGAAACAAAGAAAGTCTTCGGCGAATAGTGAAGGTCGCGAACGGCGGAGAGATGGTGGAAAGAGGCGGAGAAGGAAGAAGTGCACGGCAGTTATGAAGGCGAAAGAGGCATCTTATGCCGCCTTGGCTTCCATCTTCCGTAGGTTGCTATCTTGCACTACTAAGATTGATGTTGTGGATTGAGTTTTGATCAAATTAAATGCATGAAGATCTCCACCTTTTTGTTTTTGTTTTTTTTGTCGAAGGTTTGATTATATATATGTTTTCCCCCGTTATTTATGTTTAGTAATGTTAATACCATAAAAGATATATATATAGTTCAATTCCGAGCTTAATTAAGTGCTTAAGCTTAATTATTCATTTCATGATCATTTAAAAATTTCAAGTTGTTTAAGTACTTATCATTTTAACATACATTAAAGTCATTAAAAACATATGCATGCTTTGTATATATTTATAATACATGAATTAAGTACCTCATTCGGTTTCGTTTACTGAAGTAACCTCGTTTCTAAATTATGTCACTAATTAAACTGAATTTTTTGGAAGAATATAGTGATTTCTACCAAAGAAATTGCAAAACTACTAAGTAGTGAAAGAAATGTTTTGCAAAACTAGTAATCCCGAATTTGGGAAACCCGGGTTATGAACTCTTTAGAAGCCGAGTTTGACAAATCCGGGTCATGACGAAGATGCCATGTTTCTTAAACTCGATCGGCTTATGCCCAGCCTTTTGTTTTCATGCGCAGCTTTCATGTGACATAGTTTTGTTTTGTAATCGCAGCCTTCATGTCATAATTGTCGACAATGTTTTCATGTTTGTTTGTAGACGTCACGGGTATAAGCTTTCTTTCTATATATATCAATGCATGTTAGTTGACTAATTAGTTTAAAAGCTTTCCAACATATATACATATTCAATCTCCAGCAAACACTTTCAAGCTTGGCTGTTAACTTGGAATTGGCAGACTTCCATGGCAGTCTTGTCGATCACCTAGGTGAGAGAGAGCATGACCTGAGTTTGAGAAACTCGGGTCCTCATCATTAAGCCGTCTCCCGAGTTTCCCAAGGTCGGCTCTTAACACCGAGTTTCCCAAGGTCGGCCCTTAATTAACAACATTCCATGACCTGGGTTTCCGAAGCCCGGATTTACTACTTTTACAAATTACTTGTTTGACTCGATCTCCTACTTTTGCAATTTCCTTCGTAAAAGTCACCAGTCCAACAAAAAATTCCACTAAACTTTCATATTAATTAATGACAAGATTTATTACGAATTTACAAAATGCGTACATATCATTAATGTCAATTTAGTTAATTAATTAGCATCCAAATTATTAATAAAAAAAACACGAAAGTTTATTTAACTCTTACTTTTTTGATTGACCCTACAAGAAATTTGACTTTTAGAGACCACAAATGTCGTCTCCAAATCTTGGTTACCTATTGTTTTTGGGGACGACACAAAGTGGGACCCACAAGCAGAAATTTTTTTTTTCTTCTTTTTTTTTGTCGTTTAGTGAGCTTTGGGGACGACAAATGTCGTCTCTAAAAGGTTTGGGTCTCCTAATGTGAAAATTCTTTTAGTGTGAATCTTAATATTAATAAAATCAAAATTAAAATAGAATATTGTAGAAAACAAAGAGCTAGCATTTTAACGATCGACATGCATAATGAACTCATACATGAGTTGGATGAAAAGCATATAACTAAGAATACGAATTGTTTAGTGTAAGATACCGCAAATGTTTATTTCTTTCTTAATTAGGAAGACAAATATTATACACAAATTCACAAATTTTCACAATTTATCCGTAATGTTACTACTTTTCAATTAAAAGATGTTTTCTATAAGCTTATAAATTAAGACTATACCAATTTTATTTATTTATTTATTTATTTATTTTTGTTAATAGCAAGATGTATTAACAAATATCAAGATATACCAGAGAACAAAAATGCAATTATAGAATTGAATGAGTATGATTAACTTTGGATTGCAAGTCTAACTCGTCCAATTTATGGGTAAACAACTAAAAAATATATTTATGAATCTACTCAATTTTATATTCCAACTTTAATCAATCGCAATTGAGATATAATGTCATCTATATATATATTATCTGTACATCCAAATATTTAATCCTTAACGTGTATCATAAAGTTGATCGAAAGCATACTTATATCTAACATACGTAATTAATTAGTTATCTAGAATACGAAATGTAAACTTAGAATGATTCTAAATGATTATTATAATTAATAATGATAGTAGACAAGAACGTGCTTTTTAATAATATAAGCAATTAACTCATACACAATATAATTAACTAGAAAATATTTGATGAAAATTGTTCCTCACTCTTGTATGATTTGTAAAGGAAATACATAGTGCTCATCAGTATGATGACTAGAAGGAGCATACCGAATGAAAAAGAAAACAAAAGGTTATCCCCAAATGAAGAAAGGTGATATATAAAGTCAAATAAATGCTACTTACAACGTAAGAATGGTTGTCTATGTCAACTCTGGTTGTTTGTAATATTTTTTTGATAGTTGACAATTTAATTAGAAGAATACGTACTTTATGCTACTTAAAGTATATGTACAAGGTATCATCATAACACGTAATAGTTTAATAATTTGTTTAAAGTCGGCCTAATAAAGGCGTACAATTAATGTATTGGATCTTAATTAGATCTGATTAGCCTTTGATGAAAGACAAATTATTATTAGAACATAGTGAATAAGTTGAAGTCTGGTTTAAGGTGAAGATACATATACCAACCATCATTAGATGGACTGGTATTTGGGTTTAAAACCGGATGTGTTTACATGTTAACTTCAACTATTATCTCTTATCAAGATTGTTTACTAAGAGTTACATATGGCGGTTTGATTATTAGTAGTACTTGTTGGGTGTATATCTATATCTCATATTGGAAAAAAACTAGAAATTTTTAGCATGTATAAGCTTATGGACTACTTACTCTATCACCAGGTTTAGAATGAAACCTTATTGGGTTTATATTGGCCTTGCTGAAACTGTCTTAACAAGTGGTGTCAGAGCGTTGGGCACAATGAGGAATTTGGGTTAATAGGAGAATTGTTGTGTGTAAACCCAAAGTTGTGGGCTATTACATCTATCACCAAATGGTTTTAGAGTGGAACCCCATTAAATTTAAGTATATATAAGAAAAAAAATGGACAAACACCATTTGTAGGCATCCCTAGTCACTATCAGGTCATGTGGACCTTCATCTAGTAATGTTTTTCTTGTTCTACACGATCTAACAGAAGTATTTTCATCTTAGTTTCTGGATCCTTCCGTAGTCACACTCAATATGTTACCATGAAAGGTTTGCACCTACGACATCAAAACTTCTGAGCACTAGGCCATATCGGAAGTGATAAGGTTGATTTAGTTAATGGATCAATATGATAAAGCTTTCTACCATTATAGAAAGTATAATCAAGAGTAAAATGGTCAATTACATGGTAAAATGGTCAATTACTATTTAGTTGGTATGACCAAATTGGTTTGAAGCTTAAACTAAGTCGATAGTGATAAATTGGTACAAGATATATATATTTGGAAATTGTAATATCATTATATATAAAAAAAAACCCAACTCACGTTTCTTCTCATTTAAAGCATCTTCAACCATTATACAAACCACACCAAAAAAGATTGTCACATCAATATCACATTGAACTCACGAAGTTACACTAAATGTTGGATATCACAATACTCCATATAATACCTCACGATAGTCACATAATACCCGATAAAAAAGAAAAATAGAACATGACACACGGACTATACATTTGTGACCGCCACAACTTTGAAGCCGTCACTCCCAAGGTGTGATCCCCGGTCACCATCGGGTGATCAAGGTGGCCACTTCGGTAACAACACCGTTGGGGTTGATCTCAACCTTAATAGTATATACAAGATTTACTAGACAATTGATGATCCTTTTCTAACATCCAAGTTGTGTCTTTGAATGGTATAAAAATGAGTATATAGTAGAAAAACATAATGATGACTTAAGGCCATGCAATTAATCATAACGAGACCATGCCAATAAATACCAATCCTTATTTTCACACCCACCACATTTTTAATTATCTTTAGAAAAACTATAGTTTTAATCGATGGTGTTGATCATCATCCTTCATCATCAACGTAATTTCAATTTGTTCAAAAGACGGTTGTCTTAACACTTTTTGATGTCCAAAGCGAATTTTACAAAATGAGTTTTATTTTTATTTTTATTATTTTTGCAGTAAGTTTATTTATCAATTAATAATTTTTATTTATATCAAACTTATTTTTCTCTATGTTTTTTTTTTATGTGAAGTTTGAACTTATAGAGTAGAATATATATAACTATAATTAGAAATTAATAGTTTTATTTAAGTCCTTATATAAAAGGATTTACAATGTGGGACTTAAAAAATTAGCAGTTTTACCCTTAAAACACCCGGTTTAGAATTTATTAACCAAAAAGGGGATTTAATTTTGTGATAGGATTAATCAACCTAATTAAGAAATATGATTTTATCATTATATGTGTATTTTCTGATTTAGTATAAGTGTTTATTCAAACTACTTGTATTATATTTTTACATATTTTTGTGTAATTTTTGCAAAGGCTAATAGCTAATTTCCCATTTCGTATTGACAAAAATGTAATATATGACGTCATTACATTATATTACATTACATTACAAATACAAATTTTCTCATCTACAAAAGAATTATAAAATTTGATTTCATACATTTGTGAACTACTCACTAGAAAAAAGTGAAAAAAGGTATACTAATATTGAGATTTGAGAAATGCAGGGAATGTAAAATTGTAAGTTTTTCATCTATCTTCCCAAAATGTGAAAGATTGGTTTCCTTTTCTTTTTTTGGTAACTTGGAAATTCTATCCTAATTCTAAATTCTAATTTTAATCTAAATTTAAAATATATACATTTACATTTTTTTTTTCTTTTGAATGGTCATTTTAAAATTATCAACGTACCATAAACTGAAATATTATCGTGCCACCAACAACCTAACCCATGACCCCTTTTGATCACGTAGGCCTTATCACATAACTAGGATATATGTATACTTGATCTAAGCTCAAAATTATCATATTTTGTATTCACTGTTGCATTTTTGGCAACTTATAACTTATCCCAAAAGTTAAGAAGTAAAGAATAAAATGTATATCAACCAGGCTCCAGGCCAAACGTGGATAGTAGATTCACTAAAGCGTGGGCTTGCTCACGAGCCAAGGGCTGCTTTAACAAAACTTAAAAAAGTTGCATGTTTGGGCCAACTTTTACTAGGTCAGGTAGAGGTGTAAGAAACGGTTAACCGGTTCGGTTATTTTTGGTAATAACCGAAACCGGTTTTTTAAATAAAAAAAAACCGGTTACGGTTAACCGGTACCGGTTAATAACCGGTTCCTATGTTTTAAAACTGGAACCGATTTAACCGGTTACGGTTAATAATAACCGGTTAACCGATACCGGTTAACCTATTTCGGTTATTTTTTTAACCGGCCACCTAACACACATTATATCTACCAACCAACCCTTAGCCATACATATTTCTGCAACGCTTTATATCTACCAAGCAACGTAGCAGTATAGCAAAAGCATCATCTTCTTCAATCGGTATCATCATCATCATCAGCAACGCAGCAGTATAGTCAAAATCATCATCTTCTTCGATCGGTATCATCATCATCATCAGCAACGCAGCAGTATCATCATCATCAGCAACGCAACAATATCAAAATCATCATCTTCTTCAATCGGTATCTTCTTCTTCTTCAATCGGTATCTTCATCAACGATTCAATCGGTGGTAGGGTTTGGATTCAATCATCAGCAACGCAGCAAGGCAAAGGATTCAATCGGTGTTTTAATCGGTTTGTGTTTTGATATATATGACAGATATATATATGTATATATTCAATTGATTGATATCATTTCAGGTCTAACACCCCCCACTTCTATCTTTCTTTATTGTGGGGAATATATAATATAATCTAGATATATGGTTACAGCTATTAATATCGATGTGAATGTATATTATATACAAAAACCGGTTAACCGGTTTTTGTTCTAGCAAAATAACCGGTTTTCGGTTAACCGGTTAGGGGGAAAAAAATGATACGGTTCCTAACCTACGGTTAATCCTAACATATAACCAGTTATTACTATTTCGGTTAATAATCGGTTCAGTTATCGGTTACAAATCGGTTCGGTTCGGTTAATCGGTTTTTTTTTACACCTCTAATTATACGTATGTCTTTTTTTATTTTATTTTTTATCTTTTTTGAACGATAAATTAGATCACTGACGGGTCACTGACCCACCCGATCATCTCCATTTCTCGAGTGCAGGACCCGAAAACCACCCACAGGAGGAAACCCACCATAGGTGAAAGAAAACCCCCTGACCTAACATGGAACCTCAATTTTTTATCATATGTGGGACTTGAATCCATGATCTCCTCATTATTGAAGTCATTTGGTACTTCACATCAATCACATTGGTGTAGTTCAGGATGAGAGTGTTCAAGATGTGCTGACCATTTTGTGTTTTTTACTTCTTTCTCACCCATATAAAGAAATAAATGAATCCAAGATCATTCTGCTTGAATGAATCCAAATTCATTCTAATGGGAAATGACAGACAAAATAAAGAGAATTTAAAATCATTATTATTAGTATGTATATGATTGATTGTAAATAATAACGATATGATACTAATATGATTCTTGGGTCATAATAATGATACACGGTACTTTTAACAGAACAAAACCTTGAATTGAAAAGGGTCTAGTGCAGCACTCTATCGAGAAACAATGCTTTGTACAAACTATAAAGGCTTTCAAAGACAAAAGTATAAAGAGAATAGGATTAGAATTCTTTCGAGTTCAAAATCAACATGAGGTGTCATATTGAATTTTGTGAATGCAAAAATATATGAGTCTTCACAGTAGATTCGATTTTTATTTTATTAATTTTTCTTCTCTCGCAAAAAAAGAAGATTGACATTGATCTTAAACTTGAGAATATTTTAATCCAAAAAAATGGAAGGCCCAAAAGATCCAAGAGGATGGAAGGCCCAACAGATTTTAAGGCTTGTTTACTTAGTTTTTTTATTTTTTATCGTGAAAATAAACCATCATGCCTCTCAAGTCTCATCAAATCACATATAAATGTAAAACATTGTTTAGAACTTAGAAGTGACTTTTTAGTTGAACCAATCCCAAAAGATCCAAGAAGATGGAAAGCCCAAAAGATTCAAACGCTTGTTTACTTGGTTTTTTATTTTTATGGTGAAAATAAACCATCGACATGGGTCTCATCAATCACATATAAATGAAAAATACCTTATGAGCAATGTTTTAAGAAGTGACTTTTTAGTCGAACCAATATAGTGACCGATTACAATCGAACCAGTTATATTGGCCGGTTGACTAAAATATAAAATTATATATACAATTATCATATCAAAAAAATATTATCTAATTTATACATATGCTCATTATATTAAATAAATGAACAATAATTACATTTAATTTTAACAATACAAACACTAAAACCGACAAGATTAGAAAATCAACATTTAATTTTTACAAAAAATATATATTTTAGATGTAAACTCCAGTTTTTTACCGGACAAAAAACCGGTTCAACCGGGAAAAACGGCCGGTTTTACTAAAAGTCGCTCACAATTAAACCGATCAACCGACCGGGTAACAGTTTAACCGGCCGCCGGTTCGAATCCAATTTTAAAACATTGCTGCTGAGGGGAAAACAAAAAAATTACAACGTTAATGCAATAATAGCATGGAATGAGATGTAAATTGTGCACCATTATTTTTACACAAATAACCAAAACTAACTACATTTGGAGAGTTATAAACATCAATGTATCCATTGCCTTGAAACTCAAACAGTATCTCATTGGTTTCTATTACAAATCAAATCCTTAGGAGAACAATGTGTTCATCATACATAAAATAAGATCAATTGTTAACAAGTTAACACATATGGATGTAAAAAACATCATCGAATCCCAACCCATTCACGAAAAGGCCTCTAAAACTATCATAAAAAACAAAACAAAACCAAAAAAGAAAAAAAAATGCAGAAACCGTACTCACCAACGGGCCATCAGAAAACAAAACAGCCTCGCATGCTTCACAAGTTAACCATCTTGTCGTTTTTTTTTAGTTTTCAAAACGATATCTCGGGGTATTTGGAAACATTAAGCAGTTCCTGAAAGGGAGTCAAAACGATTTACTAAGCATGATTAAATTGTTCAGATTCAGAATACTCATAATAATAAGAACGACCAAATAAATTATTTATCAGGCCATTGCGCCCCATTTACTTAAAATGACTTGATTTGGGTTATGTATTATAGTGGGTCAGATGAGTAAAATCGACAAATTAATAATATAAAGGAAATGAAAATAGTGTTCATCTATAATAACCTTCTAAATCATTCGTTCCAAATTCATAATAAAGCATTTGTGATCATATTTGATCCTATTAATTTATCAAAAATTAAACATTTTTGAACAAAAAATGTTTTGGGTCAGCCCCTGACTTGACCATACCAAATAAACACATTTTCATTGGAACTCATTTTGCCACGTAACCCAACCAGCCCATTTTGTCATCTCAGGGACTCAAATGAAAGACCTTACCTCAGAATACCGAACATGATCATGATGCACATTAGAAGTCTTCACAATGGTCTCCCATTTAGGACCATTTCTGGGACTCTTTGCTATGGGAGTTTGTTGTAGCTTCTTTGGAAATGGACTCTTTAAAGTCATCTTTCGCCAAAGCCATGATTCCGAGGGTGATTTAGGAAGTGGAGGGACCTGAACCAGACCATCAAGATCAACACTTGGCTCAACCGGTACATCATTGGGTGTCGGGTTTGTTGGTTTTTGAATCCAATCTATGTACAATGTTTTCTCGGGTACTACTTGAGGACTATCATGCATCAAACGGGGAGAAAAATGACTTTTCACATTAAGCGAAGGGCAAGTTTTAGGCTTAACAACTTGATTTTGAGCATCTTTCGGAACTCCAAGAAAACGGGCACCATCATGGAATGGAGACCGAGGTGACTCATTCCGGTATGGGGATATCCGACCACTACGAGACATACCTCGATGGGGAGATGATGGTAACGAGTCTCCCGAACGTGTCAAAGGATTTGACTTGAGTTGAGTTTCGTGCACCTCTTTTGCTCGAGACTCGGCTCTTTTCTTGATTACAGCATCCATAGCTTGCTGCAAAGAAAGAAATTTTAGAAACCAGCAACTTCACTACTATACGGAATCAAAGGTGTTTGAATTTGTGTTTTGGAGATGATTATCTGATTATTGCGACTTGAACTGGCAGTAATCAATCTTAAATGTTTGGATAACCATTTGATATTTATTATGGGAAGGATTAGGAGAAAAGTCTGCAAGGAAGTTGTGCCAATATCCTTCCTACCGTTTTCTCGCTTTTCGCTTGAATGTCACCCTGTTTATGATTATCTACTCGATTGCGGGTCAAATAATCAGTTTCATATCGTTGCAGCAAAACTGATTCTATGAAGGTATTTTAAGGTAAAACAGAACAACCTATTTACTAGTCGTTTAGTATAATTTGAGAGACTTTTACTCTCATTTCACAGGACTCTCACTTTCCACCAAAAAAATGACTTGTTTGCCATCATTTTATCAAATTTGTCAAACACTCAAATACCCAAACAATCACTCTCAAAAGCCACATTCAAACAACTAAAGATTTCTTGCAAAATTCATAATCAAGTTCAAACAAAAATAGAAATAATACCTTCTCAAGACTTGGAGTTAATGGTCCACTGTAAGAAGTCCTTCGAGAAAGTCGTGGAATCCGGCCAGGTGACTCAGGAAATTGAGACTGACTCTGATGAACCTTAGCTTTCGGTCCTGGCATTGGATTCGAGAGGCACGAAGAACGTTTTGTGCAGATTTTAGGCAGAAAAAAGCTGAAACCCTTTTTGCCAGATTTCTTTTTGTCCTCGACCACATCACTTTCTTTATCTTTCTCATTATTATGATAAACATAGGGCGAAACCGGATTAACTGGATACTTTTCAAGCAATAGAGGCCTCAACTCGCCACTATAAACTTTCTTAACATACTTAGGAGGCTCCATAACTGGTGCTTCTTGCTTTTTTGTAACATACTGTGGAGTTTCAACAATCATAGACTTTGCAGCAGGTAAAAACCGATTCATTAAATAATCACGAGTCTGCAAATCTGAAGAAAACGATCTAGAAGACTCTATATCACTATTCCCTTCACTAAAATTACACGAAAACGAGTTAGAAAGCGTTGAGATAGCATCAGCATGCACATCTTCTAATGCTTGTTCATCAAGGTGAACTGTCTTTGAAGGAAATCTCTGAGAGCTTGGGACGTTATTCGGTATATGTGAAATGGGCTTTTTCCGGTCTTTCGCTTTTCCTGGTATTTGTTCCCAGTTAAACGGAACGGCAGCAGGTTTAGTAACTTCTTGTTCTGATTCCCATTGTGCTTGAGCAACAGGAAGTGATTGTTGTCGCGTTGGTTTCGATTTTCTAACTGAATTGTGAGATACTCCATCTATATTTGAAGAAGTTGTTGATAATCTTCTAACTGATAGTAAAGGGGCATTCAAATCGAGCTGTTTTTCGTCCATTTTTCGAGCTTTTGATGTTCAAGATTTAGGCTTTTTCAAATGTTCACCAAATTACATAAACTAGAAATTCAACAAAAAAAAAAGTAACAAATTAGTAAAATGTGGGTCATTAAACTTGCATAAATGTAGGAAAAAACAGAGGAAATGTAAGAATCCTATGCTTGGATTAAGGAAAAAGAAAACAGGGGAAACCCTAAATATGATTAAAGCATATAACTTTATATGTATATATAATGATTCATATACATTTTTCATAATATTTCAAGTGGGTATTCAAGAAAGATAAAAACTAACACCAAAAGTTACTATTTTAACAAGGAATTGCATTTTCTTTAGCTTTTTACACATCCTATGACTTATCTTCAGTTCTTTAAGCATACATATTTTATGACATACTCATAAAAAACCAATTGAATCATGCAATATGTTCTAGATATGAAAAAAAAATTAAAAAAAATACAAATAAAAACAAACAAAACAAACCACCTAAACAATCTGCTAAAAAGTACAGAAAAAAAAAACTCTAATTATGGAAACCAAAAGTTTAGGCTAAGAAAAACAGAAATTTTTAGTCACAAAGAAAAAAAGTGGAAGGTACAAAACCATAATACTTCAAGATTTTTTTGTTTTATTTTGGAGAATGGGAAGTTAAATCTAGTTAGATAGATATATAGATATAGATATAGGTTTTGTAACCATACTTTTTTTTTTTTTTGGGTAAAAGCATACATTTTAGAATACATACACATAAATATAACAAAAAAAAATTGACAGATAAAACATTAAAATCCAAGTGTAGTATTTTTTAACAGGGAACTGCATTTTCTTCTACATATCATAACAATATCTTCAACTCTGTAATCATACATTTTAGAATATATATCAAAAAAAAAAACAACTAAGCTTTGAATTGTGTTCTACATATGTAACAGGAACTAACCCATCTGCAAATAAGTACAAAAATTAAAATAAAATTAAAAAAGAAAAACACCCAATTATGGAAACTAAATTATCAGTTTAAAGAAAGCTACAAAACCATAATCTTTAAATATAGATAGATAGATAGATAGATAGATAGATAGATAGATAGATAGTGTAGTACATACAGATAGATATTGATAATGTGTAGTACTAGTACAATTCAGAACACAGATTTTCTTGCTTTTAGGGATGAACAAGTAACAAACAATGAAGAAGGATAAAGTAGATGATAGTGTGCTTTACCAAGAATGGAGAAAAATGGGGGGGAGAAAAGAAATATGTGGCCTTAAATGGTGGCGAGACTTAAGGGAGGGAAAGCAATAAAATGAAGTGATTGAGAAAAAAAATAAAAAATAAAAAAATAATGATAATATATGGATTTGAGTGGGGATGCCTCAAGTCTACTAGTGTGTGTATATAGAATGGGGGACTGGAGGGTGGGTGGGGTAGGATAGGATAGTGTATGAAGCATGAACCCTTGAGTTGGCTTTTCTTTTGGGTAATGAGTAATGACCAAGTCTAATGGGTGGGGTTTCATATGAGACCAAAAAGAGAGGATGGGGATTGATTATGGAGGTTGGATTTCTTCAATTTCCAATTCAATTTAAAGTGAGAGAGTGAAAAAAGGGATGTTTGACAATTTAAAGTTTATAATAAAAAATAATTTTAATATGGAAAAATGATCCGTGCAATTAGGAAACGTAATTTGCATACCGCATAACATAAAACCGCACTTGTCAACTATGTAATTTTATATTTATAAACCGTGTGCAAGTTTATGTCGCGTAAAACGCAAGTTGCATACTGCAAACAGTATGAAGCTTGATAAAGCAGGACTGCAGGAGTATTTTGTTAAAACTAGCTTGTAGCTGAAACTTTTGTTAATATAACGTGTTTCGTAAAGTAGCAGGATTTTGTAGCTTATTAACTTAAAATAACGTCAAGTACCTTATGGTTTATAGCTTAGGGAAATCATAAGTTACTAAAAATTTTTGGTAGCCATACAAAGCTTATGAGCTCAAACTTATGAAAAATTATAAACCATAAGTTTAAGCTCCCATAAGCTCCTATTAACCTGTGCCAAATATATCCCAAATCTTGTTCAAGTAAGTTCGTGCTAACAGTATGAATCATTTCACCTAATTATAAATAATAAATGTATAAATGTGTATTGTATGATTAGGGTCTAGGGATAACAATGGTCATCTGATCCGATGAACATCCGCTTATCTAATTAAGGTGGATATGGATGGGATGAAGTTGAAGAATAACAGATATGTATATGGATATGGATGTTTACCATAACACCATGCTTTATAAAAATATAAATTTCAAAAACAATTCAACTTTAAATCACAACACCGTTAATAAAATACGGAAACTACTTTTGAAATCCCAATTAATTCCTAACGGAATCATGAAACATAATTAATGTCTCATAAAGGTGTTACCGTCATAGTATCATTACAATAATCCAAATAAAATCCACAATAAACATAACATATGCCAAACGCCTAAATGAATAAGTCTACTTATATGAAATGCAACTATGGGTAACTAAAGCCACAATCTTCAAGCTCCAAAAGTAGCTACCTATCTCACAATCCACTAGTTTCGTTTCAAGTCCTAACCTTGGGGCACAACATATTTTCACAAAACACAAGTGTCAGCTTTCGAGTCTGGATAAAATAACAGGTTAGTACAAAACAAGGATTGCCAATTAAAAGGTTTCATAAGAAATCATCTCACGCATACATATAGGGACAACACACATATTCACAAAAACACACGCAAAAGGATTCATCAATCCTAAAATGTGCCTAGCAATCCTCAATAATCCACTTTAATCCACTTTATAATTCCGCGTGCAATTTTTGATTTCCAATGATATCCATTAACATGTTTCATCCAGTGGATACATATGTAGATGAGTAAAACGAACTTAAATGAATATACATATAAATGATAATAAAAACAAAAATAGCTATAAATATAGATATACTTCTACTTGGTCTATATTCGATCTATTGTCATATATCTGAGATATATGTGGATACCTTTTGTAGAAGGTATAATAATCAAAGTTTTTTATTTAAAATATGGTAAAGCATAAAAGTTGGCGTATATGTATGGTATTTTAATACATTATCATACTAATGTTTTTTGTCGATATATTTTGATGGTCATGATGTTGTCAATTTTATTGGCCTCAAATTATATTATATCATAATTAAAAAGAATTATTGCACTCATGTGTATATTTTAAAAATATGTTTTGCGTTGGAATTCTTTGAACTTAATCTGACTTTCGGTTAACAAAATTTGAATGATTTAATTTGGATGTATCTCAAAATATAATAATTTTATTAGATTTAAAGTCAAAAGTGTATATTTATTAAGTAATCTTTTAAAATACACTGATACTCTGTACTTGCAACCACTGGTTTATTACTCCGTGACAGTCTATCTCAATCTCAATATATACTAAAACAGGATTTTGGAGAAGCTTATTGAGCCACCAGAACCTTTTTGTTTTCCGCCTCTTTCTCCCCCTTAATGACATTTTTTTTCTTTTTTCTTTTTTACCTATTTTTAACATTTATAATATTAAATAATATATTATATTCTATTATACTTTATATATCTTTATCTTAATTAAAATTTTAAAAAGTTTTTTCATATGTGTAAATAAAAATATAAAATTAAAAACAATCATTTCATACATGTTTATATTTTCACTTTTGACATTTTTGTTATTTTGAGTTTTTTTTTTCCGGT
>JAOXNX010000026.1:7635958-7648822 GCA_028566075.1 Solidago caesia | reverse complement strand
GGTTAGAGTGTTTGCAGTCAGCACCAGATAAATCTAGTATGACTTCATGATCACTATCCAACTTCATTTCCATGCACGAACAAAATTCTTTCCTTTCTTGGATTCTTGTCAGAATTTTTGTAGGTTGTTGATTATTATACGTGATAAACTGATAATTGAAATATTAGATTGTTAAAATTATGTAAATTGACCAGGGATTTTTAGGAAAGTGGAATATGCATGTGAAGTATTAATTTTAGTGTTTGAAATCTTGCATTACACAATCAGCCTTTTATAGGCTTCAAAGCTTCCGGGACCCACGCTTCTTCTTCCCGCATGCCAGAAAATTACCGAGAAGATTGTTAAAGCCACTAATCATGTTGATGTTGCAATTGTTAAGGCCACTAATCATGTTGAATGTCCACCCAAAGAAACACACATCAAAAGTAACTTCCATTTTTATTTTTCTTTTTATAATTCTTTTTAACTTTTGAGTTTTTGATGCTGAATTTAACGATGGTTTGGTTTTGTTTTGTGTATAGGGAACTTGGCGTATACGTCCGCGATTAGGCCGAGAGCCGATGTGCAGTATTGCTTATATGCTTTAGTTAGGAGTTTGGCCAAGACCTCTAACTGGATGCTACGATTTATTTTATTTTTTGCTTCTTTAATCTGTTTTTTAAATTGTTTTTAGTTATTTAAATTATATATATAATAATCCCAGTAACAAACTTGTTTAGCTTCTTTATGTCTGACTTTGTGCCATATATGGAAAAACACCATACGAGAATGATTCTCAGACACATTCGCTACCCAATTACTGAAGGACTTGTTCGTAATACTTATGGTTTCCATATCTCCACTATTATTGCGAGTACTTACTTCACCTCGTCTTCGTTCATATAATGAAAAAGATCATCCTCTATGATGTACCTAGTTCATACAACGATGATAAAACATAAGTTGCATCAATAACAACAGACAGAAAGATCAAGAAACAGGATTAAAAAAGAATCTTACTTGTGCCCGGGTTTGGCTACATTCCTAAATAGAGCTTAACCAGCATTTTCATCAAATGGATTATCTTCTTGTAGTCTATCAAAGTATCTACAAACATAAATTGAAGAATTTACTTTACAACTTTGGTTGTACCAGCAACAAGTGTAGAGGCGATCCCCCTAGTGATATACTTTACAACTTTGGTTGTACCTCTTGATTTACAAACACCTCGGTTGATTAAGAGTTCCCATGTTAGTAAAAATAAACCTAACCACCAACGCTCTTTCGCAGACTATATATGAATAAAATACTGAGCTTTCTTTAAGCAGGAATTGATTTTCAATTAGCAAAATTATAGCATTCGTACACCTGGTCGACCACATAAGACTGCCAATATGAAAACAAACCATTCCTTCGAAAATCCAAATATCGATTCTCTAGTTTATCTATAATTTTGCTAAGAATTAAAACTATAGTTATGCTAAATATTAAAATGTACTTTATAGAAAACAGAAGCTTGATTTTCTTACATAGTTTTCCTGCCTGTTTAGCTTTAGTAACTTCTTTATAATATATATCATATCAATATATCATCATCATCATCCTCTACTGTTGGTGGTGCTATCAAAGGGGTGAGTTTGGGAGAAGTGGATGTACTCACTTCATCATTCTCTATCTTCCAAGTGCTTGGTATTTCCGATTCAGTGAATCTTGGTTTTGGCTTTGGGTATTGAGGCTGGGCCACATCCACCTGCTGCGTAGGAATTTGATTACTCTTTGGTATACTATACCCGAAGAATTGGTAAATGAGGACATTTTTTCCCTTGACCTGAGACTGTGGTCGTGATCCGATTGAACCGCCTCAATATTATGTTGCAGGTGTTAGTGGGTTATTAGCCTCATCTCCCAATATTTGTTTCTAAAGTTCGACTTATGTTCTCCATCCGGAATCTCTACTATGACTTCATCACCATCCAACTTGTTTTCCATGAATTATTATTCTTACAACACCCAAATATTAAACCAAATTCATATCAAATTTTTTGTTGTATTGAATTCTTACCCTTTTTACTTGCAGTTGAGCAAACACAATTCCATATCAACAAAGTAAACACCAATGACACAAGTTGTTGCATATATTATATAGGACATTAATGTATAGCCATGACAGATTCAGATATACTTAAATTAAACATGCTATATAAAAGGGATTATATTTCCTCTAAAAAACATTAAACAATTGTGCAACTTGCAACTTTGTGTAAACTTCTGTTCAAATATGCAAACTAAACTTTATAATGTATCTTATTGTTTTGCATAAGAATATGGCAGGTTAAAGTTGAGGGGCTAAAGATGACATTTCATGAAGTCTGATAGATAATGTGAAGAAGTGTAAGAAGTCCATTCTGGAGGGGCTAAGAGGAAGTTAACTTAGTATATATAGATGATGATATCCCTAATTTGGGCATCTGATATATTCATCATCATATAATTCGTCTTATAATTCAATCATCTATTATTTTTTCTGTATTTGAATATTGATCATCTTGATCATATTCATATTGTTATTCTGGTTGTTCTTATATCAGTTAGTCAATCTAAATTCATTGTTCAGATTGATAGTCTTGTATCAAAACTCTTTAATATTCTAATAATAATAAATCGCGCCGACTGGTTTTGATTAATTGTTGATCTTTCATCTTGTGAATCATAAAATCTAACAACTTCACACATGTTCATGGGTCTCATGTAAAATTTTCAAGTGTAAATCGTATATAGATAGATGTATGTATTAAAGAGAATATATCCTTTACACGGGCATAGCAGATCGAGATTGGGCAGTGACCACAAATTCAAAGAAGTAGAATAACCCTTAATAACTGAATTTCAGTACTTAAGATAACACCATGACCGGCGGACGCCATTGAGGGCTTGTGTCTTGAGGAGCGCAAGTTCTATTTTTTGCCAAAGGCAAGTCTGAGAATGGTAGATAATCATTGATGCAAAAAACTCAACATGGGGGTTTCGCAAGTACCAATGCGGTGCATGGAATCAGGGGTTCCATCGATCTACCCTTTTTTTTTAATGAAAGTACTGGAATATAAGAAAACAAAAGGTTATTGAAAATTCCATTTGAAATTCTAATTTAAAGATTTTAGGACTAGCAGAAAAGTGAAATAAGTTGTAACATATATAATTGATCATCAATTTATTTATTCAAAGTAGTAACATGTTTTACTATGACTTCATCACCATCCAAATTTCAAATCAAAGAAATTCTACATGTCCAGGGGAAATACTAATTGTGATTACCATTGAAAACAATTAGCAGGGAATAAATAACAAACATGATCAGATTTGATCAAGATTCACTACAACGATGTGACAGTAGTAGCCAATGGTGATGCAGACACAACGTATGTAGCTAATCAGAACTTGTTGAGGGAAGAATTTGATAGTCTTCAATTCCAAGTTCTTGGAAGATGTTCCTCAGCTCCAGCACCAGGTTTGATCTTCTATCGCATTTCTCTTCATAATCAGGAAACTTTAACGTATGAGTTACGTACAAGCTCATTTTGATCATCTTGTTCACATTTGTAACCCCCCTAACCTGAACTCTGTGCTTTGGTCGCCAAAAGTGAGGCTTGCTATCTATGTACCTGATTGGAAATAAAACCACACTGTTATTATACGAGAATAATATAATATTATACCTAAATAAAGGGTAATATTGAGATCATTCTGAAGAAATACTAATTGTCAATAACAAGCAAAGTTAAGTTTGAATCCTGCCCTCATAATCATCCTCAAAACATCTACCTTCAATCTGTGTAAAATTGCATACATACATGGATATCTAGTCCAGTAGTCCTGAGTAATGGCAGCATTACTTAAGTGTGTGGAAGTAAGAGACTTGCCAAATTTGAATGAAAGCAAGACTAAAGGAAGATAGAGAAGTAGAATAAGTTGACATACGTTTTAATTTTAGCTCTTAGAGCTGAAATGATGTCAACTGAAGTGGAAACATCCAACTCGAACTCCACAGTATCCCTCATTTCTGGACTTCGATCTAAATTGCTGATGGATTTTGTAGCTAATATTGAATTCGGATAATAAATCTTCTCATTGTCATATTTCAGGAAGACGGCAGTCAAAATGCTCACTTTTTCTACGACAACCTATAGGTTTATATTCACTTGAATAAATAAAGCAGAATAACTTGGCATTGTAGTTAAAACTATATGGTTGCAGGTAGATTCGGTCCAGTGATCGAGTTACCTACCTGGACACCATCAATGACACAACGATCACCAACGGAAAATGGGTGTTTCAGAATCACGAATATCATGGCTTCAAATGTTGACTTAGCAGAGTTCCCAAATGTGAAAACAGCAAGTAAGAACTGAGATGAGAGGAAAAGCAACACTTCTGTTGTAGCAATATCCATGAGTATTACCCAAAGGATTATGAGTGCTCCTACTAAAACCACAATGACAAACATGAGTAATGTCTCCATGGCTTCGTTCATGTCATTTAGAGAATGCTCCAGAAATTTACTCTTCATATACATGCTTACCTGAAAACCAAGATGAAATCTCAAGGGAATGGAATAATTTTGACATCATAATCTGATATTTTTAAACGAATGCTGAAAGTTTGACAGAGTAAGTACCACCCAATTAAGAAAGGGCTTCTCATCAATCCTTCCACTTTCCTCTTTTCCTCCAATCAATGGAAGCACCATATCCACCTCCTCTTTTTTCATAAAACGCAAAAGATCTTCCGTTTCGATGTACCTAGTTCATATGAAAATTATAAGAAATAAGATGCACAGGAATAAAGGACTGAAATTTCAACAAACCAAATTTAGACCGATCTTACTTGTGCTCGGGTTTAGCTACATTTCTAAATATAAGATCACCGGCAGCTTTAGCATCCCGTTCAATGGTGATAATTCTGTTGTTCTGCTCATCCGGATTCATCAAATCTTTACTTTCATCAAGTGTATTAGGACGTATATAAAAGCCAGTCACATCATTAACGTTTGATCCTCTGCAGCTTACAGACCTAGAACTATGAACTTCTGAAAGCTCCCTAACTGGAGTCCCTGAAAGGGTTTTAAGTACGTATTGATGGAAGCGATTTTCTTGGATCCTTTTAGAGAACCTTTTATTATAAAATGAAGCATATAAGGACGTTATAGCTACAGAACTGA
This sequence comes from Solidago caesia, assembly GCA_028566075.1. Classification (NCBI taxonomy): domain Eukaryota; kingdom Viridiplantae; phylum Streptophyta; class Magnoliopsida; order Asterales; family Asteraceae; genus Solidago; species Solidago caesia. The sequence continues at coordinate 7,643,628 of JAOXNX010000026.1, read as the reverse complement.
GCACCCATATAGAAACAACTGATGCTGCATAATACATCCCATTTAAGATATATCTTAGCCTCTTGGTTGCGTCAATTGATTCTGTTTCACGAGGGCCGATCAAGCACCACCATACAAATGAAGTTAAACATAACCAGATGAAAACCTGATAGCTATTTGCCAAGATGTAAAAATACTTAATTGGAACCTTGGTTTTGTCATTGATCTTTCCTTGTAAGGAAATGATCTTTTCCATTACGATATTCTTCAACCAATCCGTAAATATAAGACCTAAGAAAACTGGCAATCCCAAACAACACCACTTCCAAATTTCTAAATTTTGAAATTTATACTCTAGTTTATTCATAGCTGCGCTTGGAATAAAAACCACCATAATATAGAAACAACCACCTAACCCGATATAAGAAAGATTGATTTTGATAGTTTTTTTTCGTGTAGGAGAATGACCATTCTCATCATCATCATCATTCGCTTCGCCTGGTGATGCCAATAACGGTGTTCTAAGTGTTACAGGAGAGGCAGCTTTCGGAGTTTCTAAGATTTCAGAAGAAGAAGCAATTGCACTTACTTTATCAATATTCTCCGTCTGGCTAGGAATTGCTGGTTCGATGGTGCTAGATTTTGTCTTCAGATGGCCAGTGTCTTCCTCAGCCTGCTGCTGTGACTCTGACGTAGTAGCAATTAAATTAGTCTTTGCTGCTACTTTTTTTCTTGGTCTGAGACCAGAATCTTGGTCAGGATGTAAATGAACATCCTCTGTATTTGGGTGGTTGCCAGAAAGAGAGTTTTTGCCAGCACCAGATATATCTAGTCTGACTTCATGATCACTATCCGACTTCATTGTTAGGATTTTTAGAAAAGTAGAATATGCTTGTGAAGCACAGTATTGATTTTATTGGTTGAAATCATGCATTACACAATCAGCCTTTTATAGGCTTCAAAGCCCATTTACAGTCGACTTCTCGTGGCTAGCTTCCAGATTTTTCTTACAAAATATTTTAGCAACTATTAATTATATTATATTTATATTTATATACTAAAAACCAACATAAATAATACAAGTTTTCTTGCATAAGGTACATCACTTTTTACTTTTACCAATTTACATTTTTACTCCTTATAGTTTTTATCTTTTAACTTTTACCCCATCAAAGTTTTTGTTTTTAGTTTGTTAACATCAAACTTTTGGGTTTTCATGTTTGCATCAAACTACTTTAACACATTTACGGTTTTTACTTTTAAACATTTGGTTTTGATTATTGACCTCAGTTTCGTTATATATAACGTTTTTTAATATATAATAATTTTCATCATCGTTATATTTTACGTTCAAGTAACATTTAAAGCACTATATTACATCACCGTCGTCAGTGTGTCATTATTTGTATTAATATAGTTAGTGATTTGTTTTATGTTTTTATACATCTTATTATTCCTAACGTTATTTTTATTATTGCTACATTTTTTATTATTTTTTTGCCTTTTGTTAAATTTGGGTTTGATGATTTAACATAATAAAGTTTATGTATCACACTAATACTACTATATATTGTTTGTATCTAAAACTTTATCATGCAAAAAATATGTTACGCGGCAACGCGCGGATACAATGACTAGTATCTATCTAATTTTATTTAATTCTAATCAAGCAAGTAAAAGTCAATGATTTAAGTTGTTGCTGTCAGCTTGTCATTTATGAGCACTGACGTCTAAACATTTTTTGTTTTTTTGAACGGCAAATTCTTACACACCAATTCTCAACCCTTTAGGGAAGAATATCATTATATACACCACAATGTCTCAAATGAGGATTGAATCCGAGATCTCTAAGAGGTTGGGCATACACCTTTGCCCCTAGGATGATATAAAGAAGACGGATGGCCCCGATAGTTTCCATGGATTTCATTAATCGTTCCTTAACTTTTCGTATTTGCGTCGTTGCTCTTGTTTACAGTTGGCTTTATCGACGGTCAAATATTATTTTCCACATGCTTGCCATGTAAAGACATAAATATTTTTTACTTCTGACCCTCAAAAGAAATTTTTTTAATTTTATTACAGAATTAAAGAATAAGAAAGAGAGAATTGAGGGAAGAAGAGAGGTCATTTTATTAATGAGAGATCTACATTATGGTTACAACAAAACCTCATATTTATAGTCTGAGAAATAGAAGGTTCTAGAGAATACCAAAGACTCTAATATAGAAGGTGAATATCCACAATAATAATATTTCACAATACTCTCCCTTGGATGGTCACCGTTTATTATACGCTATCAATATGATGTTTTCTACCTCATTAAAAACCTTACCAAGAAAAACCCAGTGGGATAAAAACTCGGTGAAGGGAAAAAGAGTGCAACGCATATAATACTCCCTCTCATTTCAATATCCTTCTTTTAAACATCGAATGTCGATGTTAAATAGAAATTGCTCGATAATCTTCGAAACTATTGCTTGATCGGATTTGATGAACATTGATTATGCCCCCTCTTGTTGATCATATGTCAAGATTGAATTCCTTGTTTGAATTTGAGATATATACACCACATTATCTTCAAACAATACTTTTGAATTCTTCTTGGGTGTGTTGTAATGATCTTTGACCATACATATTCTCGACCATCTTCATAGTTTGACGTTGAAGCTGTTATTGATTGCTTGATCTCCATGAAATTTGTGGTGTCCACCATTCGTGAAAATTAAACTAACTTGTTTGTGACTGTGTTTTGATCAAATAAAACAAATATCCAACCAATCTTGATTCAGAACCATTTTGATCAAAGAATCTCATATAGCTTGGGCCGGAAAAATAATCTTCCAATGGCAAAGTGTTGATTCAAAGCTACATATTTTTAGAAAACATCAATATCGGGGATGCGTAGTACTGTGTGTAGTTCTTGTAAGATACATCAAAATCTCATTTGCATGCGAGACATAGAAAAGCTTAATGAGTAAGCTTTATCAATGTTGAAGCCCATTGACATTTCATCAATATACTTTCATAAATAGACAAAAGTCTCTTTCAATAAATGCTCGATTTTCAAGCCAATGCAATACTATGGTTTAGTATATTCATCTCTGCATGAGATTCTTTATATGAATGTGGACATCCATTCTTTAATTATCTATGAATCTCCCCTTTAGATGTCCAACTTATAAAATTATGCCTCTTTAAAACCTTACTAGGTAAAACCTAATGGGACAAAAGCCCAGGGAAGGAAAAAGAGTACATAATAATATTGATACGCAATTGATGATGTTGCATGTGGGCAATTTTACCACATATGCGTTTATTGTTTTAGCCCATATTTCTCATGAACTCTGAATATGATACATGCTTCAATCATTTTATAAGTTTATGCAATTGTAAGCCATATGCAAGCAATCTGACACGGATAATTATTTGTATATCGTAAGTTTGAACATATAGGAATAGTTGTATCAACTATGAGAGAAACATATCTATGTCTCTGCAAATCAATTGTGCCTTATATGTCAATGTATCATTTTCTCATTTCTCTTTATCACAAAAAATGATTTATATAAAGTATGCTACACATTCTTGTGTATGAACTTCATGTTCAAAACTTTGTGCACAATGAGAGGCTTTAAATATTTAGTAGCATTGCGCGTATTTCTATTTTAGCCAACGTATCTCAATTTCTGCACCTCATAGCATATATGCCCTTAAATTTTTCATGCATATTATTTAGCGCCACATAGTATATGTAATTGTTGTTGACATCAATCTTATTTCGATTCCATGTTTTCGAATCAATGCGATACTTGACATGATATATGTTTATTAAGAGATATCTTTTTGACTCAAGTATGTAGGTTCTTTAAGAACCATCATGTATAGTCTTTTCAAGACACTTGTCTAGGCCTTTTTTTTTTACCTCAATATGACCATCACATTTGTTGCTCCTTTTTTTTGGAGGCTTTTTATCTGAAATTGATTTGTATCACTTTGCATGCGTGCCATAGACTTTTATAAGTCATCATTATGAGATACGATCAAATTGGAGCATTGAAAATCAATGTATATGGCTTTATTTGATTTAATAAGCGTGTAAGTCAATTGCCAAAATCAAGTGAATAGATCACCATATGAACCTTGTGTTCATGTTCTTTAGTAAGCTTACAAATTGTCACACCCCGAAAATACGGTATTCCAAAGGGGCATGACTTCAACAATATCACAACACAAGATATATAATGAACGACTTAAAACATGTCGTTTAAAAATATATTAAAAATAACATTCTTTTAGAAATTAAAGATACGACATTGAAATAGAAAGTAGTATTTGGAAAACGTTAAACAATTAAACATGATTTGAAAATCCATGACTTTAGCAATTGATGGAGCACTCTAAAGGCATGATGGGTTGGTCATTATTCTTAATTTAGTAAGCAACCAACAAGTAGATTCCAAACATAGCAATTCGTCTAGATACCTGTGATACATACTAAAACGTGTCAACATAAAGTTGGTGAATCCCATAGTTTTGTAAAAGAAAATTTATTCATAAATCACAAGGTACCATAGTAATCATTGCCCAAGCGCAATATCTAGTAGTCATTGTCATATTACAATGCTAGGAAAGTAAATGCTTACATTAAGATCTAAGCTCAGAAAACGAACTCGACTAGTTATTAGTTTGCCTTAGAGGTACTTGTTCAGGGTACCTGAGTTTACAAATATGTATCACCCGTACCAGGTGGGGGTGTCAACCCTAATAGCGCTACTAAACATATTCACGTTTACTTCTGATAAATTAACGTTTCATGATGGGAGGCTTTGCATGAACAGAGTTACTTAGATGAGTTATGTATGCCGTTATTACACTTGTGTTCATCAAGAAAATAGTATGTATCACAGCCCAAATAGGTTTAACAAGTTGGGGCTAGGGGACTCACCTTAAGTGAAATGAAGGTATGAATAAGAAAAGAGTAAGTAGAATATGCCGACGTGTTATGTGTGACCTATTACAAAGGAGATAATATTTGTCTTAGTAATGTATTCTTTTAGGATATAATAAAAGAAAATTATCTAGGAGATAATATTTGTCTTAGTAATGTATTCTTTTAGGATATAATAAAAGAAAATTATCTTGTAGGCTTTCATCACCCTAAAGTGTTAGTGATCTATTATTTGTACAAATTTCATGTTAATTTTCATTAACCCAAAATGATAACCGTTATATATATATATATATATATATATATATATTATAAAAGTATATGCATATATACATAGTTTGTACCAAACAAAAAGGGTTTGAATAAGTCTTTTATTTATTGGGGTGAATTCAATAGATGAACATAAGTTTCAAAAAGTATTCTTTCTTTATAAGAATAACCACGTTTGTGTTCCTATCATGTGTCAAGATTGTTAAAGTATAGTATAACCATTTAAAAGACATCCATACACAAGAACTCACTCCAAACATGTATACTAGGTCTAGGATAATTCCGATGTTTTAAGTATAACGTGAATGGAGATGAATCTTTGAGCATGTATATCCATAACTACTAGTACATACAGGGTAAAGTCACATGCACCGATATCCTTTATAGAAGGTGGACAAAAGGGGTTGAATAAAGTTGTATGTACCAATAATTATGTAGGTTTTATATCAACACATACTTGTGTAAGTACATCACACAAGTATATATCAACATAAAAGAAATGGTTTAGTTTAAAGATTAAATACTTAAAAGTAGCTTTTGTACCAATACACACTTGTGTAATACTCACGCGTGCGCTCTACACTTGTAGTTCAAGTACACAAGAGCGTATTAGTACCAATATGATATAGCATGATAGATTGTTATACAATCGTTTTCATTTCTAATCAATTGAACGAGTGATTCATTCCCAATTTGCGCTGTTTTCATTTCCATTTCCGCTGCACTTTCTGTTTTCATAACATAAAATGACGACGGCTACTAAAAATAAAAAAGAGATCCCAAAGAAACGCAAACAAAACGACCTCCCATGAACTAACCGGAACACCCGTGAGCCTGTACAAGTGTTGAAAGTGTGTACTCATTAGTATACGGGTATCGGTTGACACGTTAAATTAAATGATTCTCAATGTGGCACATGAGGTGATTAATGAGTATCACCTTCCCATTGTGATAGTGTTTTTTTTATAAGTACTTCCATTACTTATTTTTAAATTTATGAGTTTATTTTGTAATTACATGTATTGATAAGCTTATAAGTACAAAAGATAAGCTAAAAAACGGAAGATTATCAAATATAACTAGATATTAATTAGCCAATAAACCTAAAAATAAGCAAAGCCTATGTAACAACTCGTAATTTGTTAATGCGCGAGTTAGTTCTAATCTCAATCAATTACGTTAATCAAGTTTATCTCGTCTACTTAGACGGTCATTTAAGTGAAATCTAGACGTATCCTAATGCCGTATAATTATTAGCTATCTAGTCGAATGCCCAAAAATCTCTACGTATATTTGAAAGTATTCAAAAGAGATATATTTAGTTCCAATATATTAACGAGTCCATTTTACTTACGAGTATAAATCATTTTAACGAAAAATAACAAAACATTTCAAGTGTATACAATTACTAGACTTTAAATACAAGATACATACACATATTATGTAAATTGTTATTGCATGAAAAATGTTGACTTTTGTTACACAAAACCGTCCACCATGACACAAATAATTCAACACATGCATACACTTGATCAAAACCAATTCTACACTCCATCTTCCACTCACTTATACCAACTCTTGTATCATTTGAAAGAACACACAAATATCTCTTCATCTACCTCTCAAAACCGGTCTTAGAAGAACAACAACAACAACCCAAAGTTTCATCACAATCAATTCAAGATTCAAGGTTAAAGATCATCAAAGCTTTAAGTGTTCAAGAATTCAAGATCATCTAGCTTCTATCTTTCATATATACTTGGATTATCTCTTCAAGAAACCTTTTTGTAAGTAATGTACATTATTAAACTTCATTGATCATGCTAGTTTAGTTATTGATTAGATGATCAAGCTAAGATCTTGCCATTTTCTACCAAAAATGTAGGTTTCATTTGGTTTAGTTTTGTTCAAATAAAATGGTTTATTACAAAGAGTTATAGTCAAGTAAATCAATGAAAAACACTTATGTTATGTTGCATTATCAAAGGGATGTCTTGGTTAAGTGTTTGAGTGAACCAAATGCATGAAAATGGAACCTCTAGCTCAAACCAGCCCAGCTACGACTCAGCCATTATTCACTGCGCCGCAGTGAACTCAGGAAGGATGACTGCGCCGCAGTCATTATCCACTGAGCCGCAGTGAGCCCAGCCACAAAGAGACTGCGCCGCAGTCAATAGCCACTGAGCCGCAGTGCCCCTGTCTTCAGCCCTTTCGAGTACGAAGCATATTTAAACGATAGCTAGGGTCGAGCCTTGGTTCATAAACACTTATATACGTAATTAAACATCATTTTCATTACATTAAACACTTTGATAAAGTGAGTCTTGATAACCTACTACTTATTGGATTATAACGTATTTAAAACCATGACTCGGTTGTACTAAATCACTCGTTACGGGCATTTAGGACTAGTAGCTAAGTAATTATACGTAAGACTTTATCATATGGGATATGATGTTCATAACTCTATTCG
>JAOXNX010000026.1:7566220-7589481 GCA_028566075.1 Solidago caesia | reverse complement strand
TAATTTAAAACATTTTTACACAATGTCATCCCATTATGTACACTAGGTCCAAGGTGCACCCTTGGTTTTAAGTGTAACCACAAAGGAATATGGTTTGTGTAAACAACGTCCTAAATTATTTTAACAAGGATACCAATTTATATTTATATGTACGTATTCATGACTACGAAACCCCACATGGACACCGGTTCCTAATCATCGTGGATGTTGGTATCACACAGTAGGTATAATCGTATCCATGGATACACTAATGTACCCAGAACCTATCATTTAGTAGGTAAACCCCCGGGTACATTAGAGGAAAACATATAAATATAAACTAAGTCAAAAATGATTTTAGTTATAACAAGTTTACGTTTAGTGCTATTTATTATTTATTCCATAACTTATATATATATGATTTATATATATAAAAGAAATCCCACTAATTATTTAAAAATCATGTTTCCTGTTTGGACAACTACTTGGACAACATCCACATACATACATGACATGGTCACATATATATGTACATAGGTTTGGTTTCTGTTTGCTGGATATACACACGCACACACGCACAATATATATATTTGTGACACTACACCCTTAAACACCTACATATATATGTCCGGTTTCCGTTTTCAAATACGCAGGGACGATTCGTTGTGACTCGAAACACACACACACACACACACACACCAACCGTAGCTATCTCTACATATATATATATATATAAAACCGGTTTACTTGAGACAATACCCACTCGCAGGGACAACTCTCGTTTTATATATATACATATATTTACTTATATAACCCGCTCCATATACTTACTGTAACGAGATGAAGAAGAGGATTAAGGTGTTTGCGGTGATGAAATGGTGATGATAAAGAAGGTGGCTGTTCACGGTGGTGCTGGAAATGGTGGCTGGCTGGTGATGGTAAACGAGGGTGGTGAAGTGGTTTGCGGTCACTTGTAACCAGAGAGAGAGATGGCGGGTGCTGGTGATGTTGAAGCTCTCGGCTGAGGATGATAACCGGAGGTGGTATAGGAGCTCGGTGGTGTTAGCTCAGAGGTGGTGTGGTGGGTTTTCCCATTCGTGAGTGAGTGAGAGAGATTGAGGGAGATGAAGTGAATGGTAAAGGTGGTGAGGAGATATTTATATACAAATATGCACGTGAGAGTTAAGAAAAATAATAGAGTATTATGGAGTTGGAGCCAGCTAGAAGGTTGGTATCCTAAAATAATATCTGCCTTTTATCCGTTTGTCAGATATTTAGCCCATGTGTTAGTCTAAATAGTTGCCGTTAATTTATAAAAATTTAAGTGTAGCTTTATTAAGGCATTAAACGTAATACCTTAAGATTTGGTGTTCTTTATTTGTTGTCAAATATTTGATTTATAAAATAAAAGTTTATTTATACTTATTCTATTTATCGTTGACGTTTTTATTATTCGAAAAAAATTGACCCGATTTTTGGCGGTTGTTACAATATGAAAAAGTTTTGAGAGTTAAGTTGGTTGGGAAAGTGAGTTGCAGTGGTGATAGGGATTAGGGTTTGTGATGTTGTCATAAGAATAGTTTTAGAAAAAAAAAAAAGAGAGACAGTAGATCGTTTTACTCGTGTGAGTTTAGATGGCTCTTGATACCATATTGAGAGTGGTATGTAAAAAGGCTTGAATGATTACTCTGTTTTCATTGATCAAGTACAGAGGTTTACAAGTGTATATATAGGAGAGATTACAACAATTATGGAGTAATTTTAGGCCTAAACTAGGAAGGTAGTAACTCTATTGACAGTAATACAAGCTACTGGAATATTCTAAATGAATAACATTTAATTTGTGGGATTAATATTTTGAGTCATGTGACTAATAGGCAGTACATGTAGGCAACCGTTCCTTCCCCAATTTGATACAATGTAATTTTTTATTGTATTTTAAAGGTATATTTGGAATTAATTTGCTCATACAAAACCAAAAAAGAAGTAAATATAATGAATACATACAAAGCGTATAGTAAGACTAACGTTCTAAAACCAATTATTGTTTATAGATTAATTAGTACCGCCACTATTCCTTTAGGTCTTCCATGCGAAGCCTTTGAGCAAGGGTTCGAATTTTAAGAGCCTCATACATAGGGGATTTATGGTAAATATGTGTTTCAACAGCACAATAGCAATGCGGGTTTTGAACAGATACCGCTAAGGTACCTAAGATTAGAAGCTTCCCTCCATCTATCCTTTTTCAAGACTAACGTTATAAATTTAGAGATAAATTTCCTAACTCCGTGGACCTGGAACCAAGCACCCCTTAAGAGATCTACAAAAGAAAATGTAATCGTGGCCCGTGGGGTATAATTTAAATGAATACTTAATTTGTATTTGAAGGAACAACAGATAATGTTGGTTGGAGATTCCCCTTTTCTTTGAATGCTCAAGTGTTTCACTATATATCTATAAGCAGATGATGGACCATATATGCGTTGCATTCTGTACTCCATTACTTGTTTGTGAAGTTTCCACTATCTTTCTAATGCACTTATGTTAATATTCAACTAATCAACGAGTACGTAGTTGTTGGCCAACACAACCACTTCAATTATTCCAAATTCCTTGATCATATATCGACTTCTCATGTACGTCCGTCCCAACATCATGCAATTATGTAGTGTTCGGTTTTTATTTGTTTCAATAAATATAAACTTAAAATCATGGGAAAAAACATTGCCGTATAAACTTTTGCACGACCTCAAGCTTATAAAAAAAGTATCATAATAGGTCTTGAACTCTATAGAAAGCTAGTCTAATTAACTCTTATATGCATCAAATCAAATACCGAATTCAATTCATCAATCAACATGTTTCTCTGAATCATCATATCCCAAGCACCATCAATGTTTTCGACAATCCAACGCCACATAATGATAATACATATATATATATATATATATACATGCACTGCCAATTAAATCCAAGTTATTGGTTAGTCTACCTACATCAATACATTACATCAATGTACCCTTATATCAGAATTGCTTCGAAGTTCTTCTTTTGGCTTCGGGTTTTAAAATAAATATACACAAATCGTCAATTCTAGGTGCGGGGTGAAAAGAGATGAAGTTGTCCATTTGGCATCTAAAATAGGCTGTCAACCAAAATTCTATTTGTTAGACCATGATTTGCTGACAAATACTTGGTCGCTGAGGTAAGTCATCAGCAAGCATTAGTGAGTCACAAGACAATAATATGTTTGTTGATCTTATTCCATTTTATAAGTCAAATATAGGCGAGAAAATGAAAGAGAGTACCTTGGAGCCAAAGGCTCACATGAACATCAAACAGTCATGTGACCTACTTTATCCTTTTATGAATAAAAACAAAAGTGTGTAAGTTCTTACATAGATTTCTCTTTCACCCAAAATAGCAAAAGAACAAGAAAACAATTTAGAAGCATTAACCGGTTGAACCGGGTAAAACCTGGAAAAAAAACCGACGGTACGCAACAGTGGAAAAAACCGTCAAAAAACCGAGGTTAAAAAACTAGTCGACCGACTGGTGCCCGGTTGAACCGGCCGGTTCGAACCGGTTTTTAGAACATTGGTTATAGGTTCTGGTTATATAATTAAACAAGCAAAGTTAAGACGCACACAGTGTATATGTTATTATTATTACATTGGTTGGTTGTGAATGAGCAAAAATCTTCGAGGTCCACCGACCGACTGGTGTTCTTGAATATTGAATTATTGATAGATTAATAATAGTCAAAGCATTAGATAAACTATCACATTTATCACTAGTTTAAGATCTTATAGCATCTTAGGTAAGATCTAATCCACCACCATCGAAACCTTCTCTTCTTCCTCATTATTTCGGTGCCTCTTCCTGATTCTGGAGCCACCTTTTTCTCGATGTCGCAAGTGTTTTATATTTGCTAAATTATGCGACATATCTACAAATGAATGCGAATCATAATATTGCATCACGTTGACCACCATCAAAGCCTGTAGGTGTAGGATGAGATAGGTGGTATATTACTCAAATGTATATCGCATGTGACACGATTACGCAACATATGCATTGCATATAAACGTGACTGACTTGACTACCATAGATATTAGAGATGCAACTAGGCGATGGACAATTAATATTTATTAATATAATTAATAATTTTAAATCCATCTAATCGAACATAACATTATCCAAGATATAATCATTATAAAATGCTTGGGACTTAATAAAAGATGCAACACAACAAAATAACTTCCACAAATAATACATCCTCATGAATTTATTAAAATATATTCACCCACCCGATAAGAATCCTAGATTTTATGATGGAGTTCATGATATTTCCACACCATTTACTTCACGTACCACGACTGGTTATGTGGCTAGTAATGGAAAAACAACCAAGTTGATAATTTAAATGGTGAACCTCCTTAAATGTAGAAAAGAAAAGATTCTCTTCCTTTAAACCATGAAATTGGTAAAGGAAACCAATCCTTTGCTTTTCATCATGATCCACTTTTAACATTCAATTTTGCATAATCTAAATAAATTAATGGTATCAGAAGATAGTGAAAATAAATGATTCTCACGACTTGTTTTTCCTTAAACTCAAATGTAGTTTCATTCTTATGAACTTTAACAACACCAAGATCCTCTTGATTACAAAACATGTTAACAGACATAGGCGGTTAATTACATGGCATTTTGTAATCGGACAAACTAAATTCACCCGGATTACCACTAATATCAGAGGGATTATTACCACATCAAACGTTCCATTTAACTTCAAACTTAACAGTAAATTTGATGGCTTAGATAAGTGGTGCAACTTCAGCTTCTAATTGTCTTAATCCGTGTATTGTTACTCACTCGTATTGTATGCTATTTTCTTTATGTTGTTTGTACTTCTAGCTTCTCGCTAGCCCTTTATTAATAAAGATTGAATGTTAAAAAAAAAAAAAAAAACACAATTGTTGATTTTAATTAATTTTTTACAAAATAATTATTTTTTTAAGAAGGTAATTTTGATACTTTCGTTATCCTAAATAGGCCAATCATTTTCGAACATTTTTAATTATTTTACACGCTTCCGACATTAGTTTTCCCCAACGATACAAGTACCTTTTTGTGTAAAATATTTCCATAAAAATACCTCCACTCATTATTCATGTTGAAAACACAATAATAGAATCCAGCCAAGATTCAAATATTTATTTATAGATCAAATTTGGTGGCTCCATGCATGTGAAACACCGATCACTCACACACATAATAGTAAAACACGCATCAAATCCATCAATCATATATATATATTTCATTTGTTTAAAATAATGAGTGATTCATTCATTATCGATACCGATCACAATCAACATGAGTAAAATAAATTACATAAAACTATAATAAAAATAACATAAGGTGAGATTTAAACCTATAAACTCCGGTTTTTTATGTTATATTTCCCTCCCATTAGGATACTGTTGTGGCAGACCTCCGCATTTGTTTAAAATAAAGTTTATCACTATTTGACTTTATGCAAATGTACTAATTAATTTAAAAGGTATTTTACAAAAGTTGCTTGAAGGACGAGCATAATTTCCCAAATCTTTATCTCGTCCCGATACCCTCATGATACCGGTACCGAAGAGTGGTATCAAATTTCAAGTGGGACTAGGATCAGTACCCACTTTTGTTAGTTTCTGGGATCGTTATTGTCGGTACCGGGACATGAAACCGAAAAGTGGTACCGAATTCCAAATAGAACCGAGATCGGTACAATATTTTGGTGATTTTCAGGACCGGTACGGGACGATACCAGTTTCGTTCATCCCTATGGATATCTAATTAGGTTGAGGATGCATCGAAATATATTTAGAAGATGCACGGTCATATCGGAATCTATGATGAGACGTCCTGACAATTGATGATGTCGACATCCGATCCCCAACAATCATGTTTCCAAGCTGACGGGAATACATGAGACAATAAGACCATAATTTGGGCACATAATGATATCCATTGGTGAATGTTGCTCATACTTGTGATTACTGTTCTTATTGATACAACATGAGCATATAGGCGTAAAATTGACGCCCTGAATTCATGAATAAATGATGATGCATTGAGGATATCGGTCGGCTTGCCATTTGCCTAATTTTTAACCATGATAATTAAGCTCTACTTGTGTATATATAAATAAATGACTGATTACGAGGCAATAACCACTTGAGTCAGCTCAAGTGGTCAGCCACCACTTACAAAATCTGGGCCCACCATGTGTTGTCTTTAAGTGATGCAAGTTATATCTCACTTGCAAGCATGATTGAGAAGTATTTAGGTATTTACTCAAGTGTGGATTATTGGGTGAAGATATTTTACTGGAACATGTATTGTGTGGTATGTGCATGTTGGTACCAATGCGGTACTGGGGATCAAGGGGTTCTTTCATATTTACTTTTTTTTTCTTTTGATTACGAGGCACTTGTAGATTCTTGATACAATTCTGGTGAGATTCACTGAGGCTAATAAGAGTGGAGCTTCCTCACAAGGAGGAGACTTCCATCATGTGGCGCCAAGTCACCATCCAGGTTGCCTTTTTAAATTGGTGGAGTGAGGGGACTTCTGCCAAGTGACAATATATAATTGGATAGAAATATAGAAAAGTGGAAAAGTGAGGGAGAGATAGAGAGGGGACCGAGCGATCCGGAGGGAATGCCTGAAGCAAAAAAGACCCCAAAACGCCTATGGGGCGGTGTTCACTAGAGCCGAGATCGCCCCACTCCCTTTATCCTGAATGTCGTTTTTTGAATGAGGCGACTTAATGACTTGATGTTGCTCCAGATTCAAAGATTTTTGTTAACATTAGTCCAAAAGATATATCAAGTTCATTTAATTCAAAATTTAAAGAACTAAAACTCACAGTAAGGTTATAAAGATTAACAGTTAATTATAATAAAAGTGGCACTTCAATTGATTCACATGTAGTTCAAACGTAACGACGATTGGAAAAACCTATTTAGAGTATGAGTAACTCCTTAAGGTATTCGTTAAATACCGTTTATATACACCCTTTTAGAGAATATAGTTATTTGTGCCTACATTAGCTTTTTAGAAATTTTTATACTAGACAGGATCACGTATATATTATTATCATGTATAAGGGCGGGGAGGGTGCTGACTCGGGTAAACCGTCGGTTTGGGAAACACACCACCGCCACTCATTTGGTTTCAATTCGGTATGGAGTCAATCAGTTTGTGAAACCGAGTGTGATGATACATTGACTAGCCGTTATATTGCATTGGGGGTTGGTTTGGGTTGGTATATGTTGACACCTTGTAAAAAATGATGGATTTTTGGTTTGAGGGATAGTAATGAATTGACAATATGATATTGGGGGTTGGTTTGGGTTGGTATATGTTGACACCCTCCCCCTAAATATCTAGACAGGATCATACAAACTTGTGAGCATTTTATTAAGTAATAAAAATTATTATATGTATAAAATATATGAACAAAAAATTAAAATTTCCTTTTCTTAAAGTTAAACTTATTTTTCTAATAAACTCTTGGTCTATTGGTCTAAATAGGAGGTGAAAGACTTTATCTATGTGAGTCTCAAGTTTAAATCCGGACATTGGCTCAAATCCGGACATCGGTTATGATTACTAACTATAAAAAAAACTAACCTATAACATGTCGTTAAAAAAATGTTAAACTTATTTTAATCATGATTTTTAGAAGCATGGCCCATTTTTGCATATAAATCATGGCCCATTTTTGCATATATATAAAATGAAAGAGAGAGGTCATGGCATGAGAGACCAAATAGCATAAAGACAGCTTTTGCTACACACCATTTCTTGATCAACCTCCACACCAAAATCCAACAAAGATATGGGTTTTGGGTATCAAAGAAGGATCTTTCTTCTTCTACTACTACAACTTCTTATATTCCAGCTATTTTCGGTTGTAACTTTGGCTGAAACACAAGTACTCTCACTATCAACATTTAGTAAGAGTAGTAGTAATAGTAACATTAGTGTAATTAGTAGTTCATTTAGAGGAAAATCAAGAAAAGTAGGAAGAGGGAGAGGAAGAGGGTTATTGGGGTGTGATTTTTACAAAGGGAGATGGATTGTAGACACTTCATATCCACTATATGTAGCATCAAGTTGCCCATTCATTGATTCTGAGTTTGATTGTCTTAAACATGGTCGCTCAGACACTCAGTATCTTAAGTATGCTTGGAAACCAGATTCTTGTGACCTCCCGAGGTACATTCTCTCTTTCTCTCTCACACACACATATGAATCACGGGTTCACAGTATAGTCACACTTACGGTTAGTCTTTTCTGTCCGAGTGTCGGCCAGAAAAGACTAATCGTAATTTAGAATTCAAAGTTCGTAATAAGCTAGCATGAACAAAAAGATATAGGGAACTTAACGAGGGACCACCCTCGCTAAGAGAAAAAAAAGGTTATAGTTAACGTATAACTTCTTCATAACAAGGGTCACAAAACCAAGCCTTTGTGACCCTTGTAAAAAACTCAAAATCCATCAAATCATGTGTTATTAAGGTTAGTGAATTCTTCA
Organism: Solidago caesia; assembly: GCA_028566075.1. NCBI lineage: Eukaryota > Viridiplantae > Streptophyta > Magnoliopsida > Asterales > Asteraceae > Solidago > Solidago caesia. The sequence goes on along the minus strand of JAOXNX010000026.1, from coordinate 7,580,903 downwards.
CCAATTAATCTCGTTTCTGTAATGTTGATTAACGTACATAGCTGGTTACAATCGAGCCCAAGAGTCGATGACCTCTAGATCGACTGGATCTTAAATATATGTGTTTACATGTATATATATATATATGACCTTGGTCGATCAAGTCTAATTAGTCAAGAATTCAATTTAAAGAGTCTATGAACCTTTCATGAAGCTTACACAAGTACTACATAGTACATACATACTCTTTATGCATATTCATTGTACATTAAAAGCAAAAGCATTAAAAGAAGTAGTAACACTTTTGCATTGAATATATTTCATTTTTGTTCTTTTATATCACATTTATTGAAAAGCTAGACAAAGTAATGGTACCTCAAATTTAACTTCCATTAATAAAGGGTTAGATAAATTCATGCACTCGGTTAAAAGATCTTATTTCGAAACTTATTTTCTTATTTGAGTTTGACTTATATTTGATAAGTATCGTTAAGTATCGTTTTTGTGACTTATTTTTGAACTTATGAGCTTATTTTGCGATTACAAGTCATGTAAATAAGCATTTGTGACTTATTTTTGAACTTATGAGCCTATTTTGCGATTACAAGTCATGTAAATAAGCCTTTGTGACTTATTTTTGAACTAATGAGCTTATTTTGCGATTACAAGTCATGTAAATAAGGCACAATATAACATCAATGATAACCCAAATATAAATAAACCCAAATAAACTAAGTCAAACACCCGCTAAATGTACAAATTAGCTTTTTGTTAGAATATGTGTAATTTTATAATTATGGATAAAAATGGATTATATATATGTAGGTTTAATGGAGTGGATTTGTTGAATAAATGGAGAGGGAAGAAAGTAATGTTTGTGGGTGACTCACTGAGTTTAAATCAGTGGGAATCGTTGGCTTGTTTGCTTCATGCGTCGGTGCCCAATTCCAAGACCACTTTTCTACGTAGAGACATTCTTACTTCCCTCGCTTTTCAGGTACTTTTTCTTTCCATTTTTCTATTCTTTTTAGGGAATTTCAATTATCTTTTTTTTTATATGTTTTCATGTTTATTTACTTTTATTTCATGCTTTCTTTAAAAGTAAGGATACTCGTATTGTTTTCTTTTTTTCTTTAGTGAGTTCATCATACCGAAAGGAGATGAGCCAATGTGGGATTAGCCCACTTGGTCGAGAATCATGTCTCTTAGAGAAGAGGTCTCTGTATCAATCCTGAACATGAGAGTAGTTTAGATTATTTTCAATATATTATATATATATAGTAGATTAAAAGTAAATTTTTCTATTAAAAAAAAAAAGAAAATACAAAAGAAAGGAGAGGAACTTTCGATTTGAACTCCTAATCTTTCTTCTAAAAACATTATTATAATGACTTGTACGAGATAAAATCAAAGATAAAATCCACACAAAAAAAGATGATTAATACAAAGTAGAGCATTTCTATGTTTAGAAGTATATTTTTGCCTTTTCCTACGGACAAATACACCAAATTAAATAATAATTAATTTATACAAATATGATCGAAGGGTTTTTTCCCGTATGTGAGGTGACTCATGGATTATAATTATGCTAAAAAAAAAATAGAATATCATCACCCTTTTTAAAATATGTAAATATATGTAGTGGAAATTAACCAACTCTTCGTAGAAGAGTTGGCCACCAACCACCATTTCCTTGGGGGACACCCGGGTTCGATCCTCCTTAAAAACAGCTTAGTGGAGAATTGAATTATGGTTGAATTACCTTGGCACTATCCCTGTTGGGGGTTATGTGGGTACCAATAAGGTACATGGGACTTGAGGGTTCCCACCAATCTAACCTTTTTTTTATGTAGTGGAAATTAATGATTTAATAACCTAGTTATTTGACCATGCATTATCACCCTTAAGATAAAAAAAATCTTTTTTTAATTGTCGTAAAGAATCAATTAGAACAATATAATGGTCGAATTGGTAGAACATGTTAGTTATTCCAATAATTATTCACTATTGATTATTAACATGTGACCTCATATAGGTATTAGCCAACCCATAACAGATATGAACAATGCTATGAAACAATATAATATTAATAATTTTTAATTTAGTAGATAACAAGTTTGACAAATATAACCTCAAATATATTCTGTCCATAGTCATACATTTGTTGGCTGGATAATCTAACAACTTCATTTATAAGTCTTAATAATAGCCTCTTAGGCTCTTAGCATAATATATATCATAATGGAAATGGTTAATCCTTCTACATATTAGCCAGAAAATCCTCTTAAAATCTCATAAATATTATATGTGAGTTTTATTAAATCTTTTTTCTAATCTTATTTTTTATTTTTTTTCAATTGTCATCGTCTTATTGTTATGAGATGATATTTAAGTTGATAAATTAAGAGGATGTATCGATCAATTTAATGTCACTAACAAAATTGTACAAGTTGTACTTATAAAAAGCAATAATGTCCACCACCACCTAAAGGACCCCACTTTTCCGTCGGGCCCAAAAGCCGCACCGTTGCCGCAAAAGCATGGGAAGAGTTGTTGAAATGGTGGTGGTGGTGGTTCCGGTGTAAGTCAACTATATATATAGACAAGTTTGCTTATGTTTGTTTGTGTTTGAAATGTCTCTTTCATGTCACATTCACAAAAGAAAAACTTTGAGAATAATTAATGGTATAAAAAATAAAACAACGGTCGTCCAAATACATGTACTAAAGACCACTTATTATCATGACTTTCTCTTTAGTGTCAAAATTCAAAATGTATTTTTTGAATCTTTTACTAATTTTGTAATTTTTTTTGTTATTTTTATATTTATAAAATTATTGTAAAAATAATTTGTTTATTTAAAATAAAATAATTATTTTTAATATGATAAAAATAATTATAAATTATATCAATGTAATAAAAAGTTTTAAGTTAGATTGTGAATATAAGTGAAAATTTGAGTTAGATTGGATTATTTAGATGAAAGAGGAGAAAGTGCATCTAACCAGAGCATATTTTTGCTCTCTTACCCAAAAAAAGAGGAGAAAGTGAAAGAGGAGAAAGTGAAAGAGGGAGAAATTAATATTTTATTAAAAGTTGAGTTATTTTTACAATAATTTTATAAATATAAAAATAATAAAAAGAAAAATACAAAGTTAGTAAAATATTCAAAAAAAAAAATACATTTTGAATTTTGACACTAACTTAAAGAGAGAGTCATGATAATAAGTGGTCTTTAGTACATGTATTTGGACGACCCTTGTTTTATTTTTTATACCATTAATTATTCTCAAAATTTTCTTATGTGAATGTGACATGAAAGAGACATTTCAAACACAAACAAACATAAGCAAATAAATAATGTGTTGCTAGCAAATTTTTGCACCACTACGTGTCTTTATAGGACAATATGTTATATATATCTACGATTTTAATGCAATACATGTTTACATTATATATATGTGTGTGTTATGTTGTATATTGTCCAATTATATAAAGCATTTACTATAATATAAAAAACACTTTTTAAACCATGGTGAATATAATATATATATCAATAATCTTGTTTTTGTAATGTAAATTTTACGAAATAAGTTTTAGATTTATGTTAATTAATTATTGAATAAGTAAATTTTAAAAGTTTGGTTTGATTGATTAATGGTATTTAAAATTTGATATAAAAAAACAATGATGTTAGTAGTATTTCATCAAAATTGGCAAGGAGACTTTTTTCCTCACAAGAGGTCAGGGGTTCGAGTCTTACCCTAGACATATTTGGGGTGGTCACAAGTATTTAATTTCCACCTATGGTGGGCCTGAGTGAGTTTTCCCCTCCAGATCTCTAGGTGATAGGGGGTTCTCATCAAGGGGTTTAAATTGGGGGTGAGGGGATCTCTAGCGCGGACTCGGTTAAGACAATGTATGCTAGACCTCCCGTTATTCGTGAGTAATCCACACCTTTCAAAAAAAAAAAAATTAACTTCAGAAACCTTTGTTTGCTGTTATAAATAATTGATGCAAGGAGTGTTCTTTAAGAGCATCCACAATGGTATGTTTTTAATAGCTTTTTTGTAAAAAATGTGTAAGAGATTTTTAAAAAAAAGCTTTACCTCCAATGGTAAAAAGCTTTTAAAAGGTCAAGTTGAAATAAAATAGTACAAGAATAGGTTTAATTGGAAACCTATAGCTTTGTGGATATTAAGCTTTTTTACCAAGTCTTTCATTTTAAAATCATTATTTTATTTAATTTTAAGCTTTTGAAAGCTTTTTAACATTGGAGGTAAAAGCTTTTTTTAAAAAATCTCTTACATATTTTTTATAAAAAAGCTATTAAAAATATACCATTGTGGATGCTCTAAGGCTAAGTTTTATTTATATATACCTGTCAAAAAAAAAAAGTTTTCTTTATATATTATGTCAATCATTGAGAATATGTATTTAAATCAAGATAGAATATATGCAATAATAAACTTAAATATTATAAGAAAGTAAACCAAAAAAAACCAGGCAAGTGATATTAAAGGCATGTTCCCAATGTAGAAGGTGACAAGAAAGTGCGACAAAAAGTGATTCCATTGGCACTGATGTGTCAAATAGAGGTGCAGTTTTGGATTTTTATTAATGAAAAACATGACATGTGATCAACCTCAAACATGGTTAAAAACTTGCAAACATTAAAACAAACATAAAAACAAAGCCTCACGGCTAAAATGTCGTAAATTTTCATTTTATATGTCTTAAAAGTTTATTAAAATGTAACTAAGTTCGATTATTGGTTTGTATGTAGGATTATGATGTGACGATATACTTGTATCGCACACCGTATTTGGTAGACATTGTGAAACAAGACATCGGAAGGGTCTTGAGTTTGGACTCGATTAAAGGAGGCGACACATGGAAAGGGATGGACGTTCTTGTGTTCAACTCCTGGCATTGGTGGACACACACCGGAAACCTACAACCGTATGATTTTTGTTTTACGGGGATTGGAACTGCTTATTAAAAAATGTTTATCGGTTTAACAAATAAGCGACTTCTTTTCTTTCAAAATAAGCAGATAGACAGTTTGCGAATAATGTTTGAAAAAAACAAAATAAACCCTCCAAGAACCAAGCATATAAGCACTTAAATAAGCAATTCCTCCCTTCCTTGTTGCTAATACCATGTGTGTTGTATCAATTCAATAACACAAGACTTTATGCTTAAATTATGCAACAGATTTGATTACATACAAGACGGATCAACTATATCTAAAGATATGGACCGGCTAGCGGCATACTACAAGGGTATGACCACATGGGGAAGATGGGTCGACCTGAACGTGGATCCGTCGAAGACTAAAGTGTTCTTTCAAGGGATCTCTCCTACACATTACATGTACGTAAACCGGACATCAACTCATAATGCTTAATTTAAGACAGGCTTATTAGTCATAAACCTTAAGGATCCAGGATTATAATCTTGCATCCTCATGGTACAACTATTATTCTTTCGAATATCGTATCGTTGTCTAATAGGCTAATTTTATGAAACCAGGGGAAAAGAGTGGGGATCATCGTCAAGAAACTGCTACGGAGAGCTACAACCAATTGAAGGAGGATCATACCCAGCAGGCTTACCAGAAGCTCAAGTTGTTCTAAACAAAGTCCTAAGTAGCATAAAGAAACCAGTCACGTTGCTCGATATCACAATACTATCTCAGTTAAGGAAAGATGCACATCCGTCATCGTATAGTGACTCAGGTGTCGATTGTAGTCATTGGTGTGTTCCCGGATTACCTGATACTTGGAACCAACTCATGTACGCATCGTTCCTCGATTGACAAAATCGGTAAATTTGCATCATAGTGATTCATTTCTATACACGATGGATACATTATAATTGAAGATATGTAAGATTGTTCATTTGTAAAGCTTATGAACAGATCAATTTGCAATGAAATGCAATAAGCCAAAAGGGGAGAATAATAGATTATCCACTAGACAGAGTGTTTGATTTCATTTGATGTAACTTGTTCACATGTAACCATATTCATTATCAGTCAAAGGTAACAGCCGAAAAAGCATGGGAATCTTAATATTTCTCTCTTTGGTACGTTTTTGTACTTTTTTTTAGATACATCCTTGTTCCATTTTTTGTTTAAACATCCAAACAAAGATTAACACCCGACCATCTGAGGTTACTCAATGGTAAAAGTCACCCCATACGACCGCGAACGACAGACATCGTTAGGTAGTCAAAGCCCAACAGTTCTGAGAAAAATCTGCCGTCCGAAGGCCAACTGCGGTAAAACCATCTTGGATCAGATTTATGGTACCTACAAACAAACTATAACCCATACAAACGTTATAACTCAAACTAAAAGAGAAACTTCAGAGACACCAACGATCAACATCGGTCTATCTTTAATTGTTTTCTTCCAATAATTAGTTAAGAATATGTTATCTTACATTCCATCCAACCCACTAACTGCATATTCGATATCACAATCACTCCAAAGTTACATAAATTCAGACACCCCATCCCATGGCCAAAAGATTCATACCCATATTCTCAAAATTGGATATTACCCCAATACTAACATATTTATAAAACTTTTGATATTGCATTTAAAATGTTCTTGTTTGATATATGCCCGGAAAGTGTTCGAAGAAATGCCTCAACCAACTTTAAGTGCTTATAATTACATGATAGCTGGGTATATTAGACATGGTGAAGTGGGTCAGTCTTTGAATATGTTTAGGAGGCTTATTTCGTGTAATGAGAAGCCAGACGGGTATACTTTCTCGATGATTTTGAAGGCTTCTAGTAGCGATTGTATGTTGTCGAATGGATCAAGGAGTGGGTTAAGGATTGGGAAGGAGGTTCATGGGCAGATTGTGAAATCTTACGTTGATATGGATGATGTTCTTTCGACGGCTTTGGTGGATTCGTATGTGAAGAGCGGGAGGGTTGAGTATGCTAGACGAGTGTTTGATTTTATGATGGATAAGGATGTGGTGTGTTCAACGTCGATGATTTCTGGGTATATGAGACAAGGTTGTGTGGAAGATGCTGAGGACGTGTTTGAGAAGATGGATGAGAAAGATGTAGTGGTGTTTAATGCGATGATCGAAGGTTATAGTAAGTCAGTTGAAACTGCTAGGAGGGCAATTGATGTTTATATAAGTATGCAAAGATTGGATTTTAAGCCAAACATGTCTACTTTTGCGAGTATTATTGGAGCTTGTTCTCTATTATCGGCATTTGAAGTTGGGCAACAAGTACAAGGGCAACTTATGAAGACCGAGTTTGCAAGTAATATTAAAATGGAAAGTGCTCTTGTTGACATGTACTCGAAATGTGGTAGGATTGAAGATGCTAGAACGGTTTTTGATGGCATGCGTGTAAAGAATGTGTTCTCTTGGACTTCGATGATTGATGGGTATGGGAAGAATGGCGATCCGACTGAAGCACTCGAGCTTTTTGATCGAATGCAAAACGCCTATCACGTTAGACCCAATCATGTCACTTTCCTTGGTGCTCTTTCAGCCTGTGGACACGCTGGCTTGGTTTCTAAAGGGTTGGAGATTTTTGAAATCATGGAGAACGATTACTCTATGAAACCACATATGGAGCACTATGCTTGTATGGTTGATCTACTGGGCCGAGCAGGAAGGCTAAATCAAGCATTGCAGTTTGTAATGTCGATGCCCGAGAAGCCTAATTCTGATGTTTGGGCAGCACTGCTCAGTTCTAGTAGAATACATGGCGATGTAGAGATGGCAAGTATTGCTGCCAATGAGCTTTTTAAGTTAAGTAGTCATAGTAGGCCCGGAGCATATGTTGCATTATCAAATACTTTAGCGGATGCAGGGAAATGGGATAGTGTTACTGACATTAGGGAACTAATGAAGACAAGAAATATAACGAAAATTACTGGTTGCAGTTGGATAGGCACTGATGATGTTTAAGAATATTTGCATACTACATGAAATGTTTTGAGTTAGAGTGTAATGCATAATGAGGGGTACTATTTTAACTGCTATATATTCTACCATTCTTACCAACAGTGTTCCATACTAGTTCATTCACGTAAGTACGTAACCTTAAAAACTCTCTTCGTAAAAGCTATCTAGGATCGATTTCTATCATACAGCAGAAGGCAAAACATATTCAGGATGTAATTTAGCAACAGAACTGCATTCATAAAACAAAAGCAAAAAATAAGATTAACTCCACCTATTTAATCTTACATGGCCCATTTGGATGATGAGCTTCTAGCCAAATATATCTTTGATAATCTGATGAAAATGAAGCTTTCCAAAGGCTAAATTAATCATTTTGTAGAATGCATGGATGTTGATAAAACATTATCCAGTAAAAAACATAGGTATGTGTCACGGGAGATAATACTTGCCCGAAACAGACTCAGTAACCAACATATACGGCTGCATTAACTATGTAACAGTTATCATCCTTGTCTCCCATTTCTTCCACATGCACACCGCTTGAACATATCAATCCACCATCCACTACTTCAACATGCTCAATTTTCCCACTATCACACACAACAAAACAAAATAAGTTGAACGAACAATACAGAACAAGAAAAATGAGTATTTGCAATTACCAAGTGTGAAGAAGTCAAGCAAGTATGAATCCAAGTTCAAGAAACTTACTAGGGGAAAACCGACTTCACTTTCTCAATATCCAAGGTGGCTTGAAGAGGTCGAGGAACTCCAAGTTTTATCTGTAGTTTCATCTGGTCAAAAGAAATGCCAGGTATCGACCCTGCAAGAATTGTTTACACTTATACAAAAGCAAGAACAAAGGACCAAATAGAATCACAAAAGTCACACGACTCCCGCATAATCCACATAGAGCCAGCATATACATGAATCATGCAGGCAAGGCTAGATACACATAGCAGAAAGTTATACTCCTATATATTATCTTTTGCAAGTCGATTAGTTTGAGTTTCAGGAGCCAACAGTAGTATGTAAAACAACCAGCTTTGATCAACACCAAGTGAACCAGATAATCAGTTTTTTGAAGACAAAAATTGGACCATGTAACTCAAATTTGAAGTCGACTGAATAAGCAAACTCATGTGACATTGTGCAAAAAATTTGATCAGGAGCTTGATGTTCATGTTAGTTGTACTGCTTTATGGCAGATCACAACCAAGTAGGGGGCAAAAAGTGAATCGGCATGACTTGTTTAAGATCTACACCAGGTTAAATTCATATGGGTATCAATCCACGGGGTTATCAGGCTGTGTAGAATGAAGTGGGCCACATTTTGTACAAGATATAAATAATACATTTTAACCATCATGATCATTTAACTCAAAAACTTTGATGTATGATATTTAGTCCACATTTTGTACAAGATACAATTAATAGTGGTCATTTTGCGCACAGTTTTTTCCGCAATATTATTTATGGACAAAAAACATTTGAACCCCCCAATTTACCAGGGTGAAACCCTTTTACCCAAAAAAAAAAACATTTGAACTCCTGCTAAGCAAAAATATATATATATATATATATAAACTATGTTTCAATAATTGGAAAAAAACTTCGTGCGGATTAATAAATTTGTATGTTTTCAGAAAATATGAGATTGTAAGCAACGACAGGTTTGACAGATAAAGATTGTGAAAGGTCTGATAGAGGGTGAAAGTATGTCAGCCTTTCAGGGGCAGATTTGAGTTCTAACTTCTAAGTGGTCTTTGGCCCGCTATGTCAGAGTTCAGGTCGACAAAAGTGTGAGTCTAGTTTATGGTTGTTGATCTACTAAAACACTCGGCCTACTTAAACAAGCTAACATGCTCCCAATTCCTTTGGATCATGCATACGTGAGTGACTGACCGGAAAAAATCACATGGATAGGTGCCAATATGAAAAAATTTCGCTAAAACCATGTGGATTCTAACTGAACCCACATCAACCAACTTTTAGCCCATAAGATTTCAAAACCGGCTAAAAAAGGGTACCACCATGAAATTTTCCACTTCAATATTATATATTTTGACACAAGAATAAACCCTCAATTCAAGTTACATCATCCAAATTTTATGTTTAAAAAACTCCAGGAGCCGATTAACCCTCATGACTACAATGGTGATCAAAGTTCGCTGCTTTCCAGAAATTCACACCAATCATTTTAAAGATGGTCCTAACTGCATTGGCAACTCAATAAAACAGAATATAAATTTACTTCAAATCAGATTTGGACACGCTTGTTCCAGACGCTAAAACGCTAGTGAGTATATTTAACAACCAAAACATGCAAATCAATCCACGTTCCATTCCATTTTGTTCCTTGTACATGTTAAGGATGGAACTACTGTTTAGTCCTCCAGGCTCTTCAAACTAACGTTCTGCACCATGACTTATATAGCTTTATGGTGTTATGACTTAACAGAAATAGAAATGACAGCTAATTGTTATGCAAAATTTAAGAATTGTTTGGAAAGAAGTATCATGATTAAAAAACATTGTACTTAAGGGGTTAGGAGAACTCAAGATTATCACAGTCATGGATTGTCAGAAAGGAATGAGACAGAAATATGAAACAGTAAAACAATATATTTTCAAAATCAATCTGGAAAGTCGGTAACATTGGATATTAGAACCCAGTGATTCCAATTATCTAACCATAGTCTCATATCAAGAGGTATAAAACAAAAGGATCTAACAGGTAGTTGGCTCATGTTGCTAATACGAGAAGGAAAGAAACAGATTTGTATATGGTTGAAGAGTTCACTAATTGAAGATTAAGAAAACAAGGTATTCCTAAAAAAGTACATACAATATATTATCCTTTTGGATTCTCAATTATACTTAATTTTAGTACACCAATGCAGTATTTATAAACATAATAGATAGGGTGTCTAAGGCAAGTTCATAGTTGTAAAGATGATATTTTGGTGTACTCGAAGTCTCAAACACAAGAGAAGATTATAAAAATAATCAACTTGTTCTAGATTTATTAACAAGATATAGGTTATGTTCCAAGTTGTTCAAATTCCGTCATAACAAGTTTGATTTAGGTGGCATGAAATAATGAGAATGGAGCTATGGTGGATTTGAAATTTTGAACAAAGTAATTGAATTTCTAAGATGGAACTAGTTAAGTAACCAAAGAAAGTTGGACGTCTTCTGTGGTTCAAAGGAGGCTTACAAGACTTTCTAGGATGAATCATTTTTCATAAGTCTTACTACAAAAGTGTAATGTTTATGTCAATAAAACTAAGGATTTCAAGGAACAAAGTTAAGAAGTGGGCCATTGATGGAGTTATTGTTTATAAGGATGCTTCAAGACAAGGAGCATATGCGTGATGATTAAGCAAGAAAAACTTATAGCTTATGCAGTGAATAAGTTGAAAGACGTCAAGGCAAGTATCCCAATCATCAAAGAAAAACTCATTGAGCCTGTGAATAGAATTACACATTACACCGCTGATGTCTAAAGGTAGATAAGGTAACATATTTGGGTATAACGTAACGCTAAGAGACAGTCTTCAACTTTTTAGTTTTCTGTCTCGGTACAAGTTCACATCAGAAAGGGAAATTTACAAAGGAATATAGATAGGGTAATAAATTACTAAATTATAAAAGAAGTGGTTAATCAAGATATTGTAAAAGCCTTCTAAGTGATCTCAACATAAGTACACATTCTCTTCCTAAAAATTGAAATTACTACATGTTTTGTTAAGCAGTCGGATAAAGCAAGAAGAAACTTTCATTATAACTGAATATCTGATGCAACTGAAAGAGACAGGATACATAATAAACAGGTTTTAGTTTTGTATAAAGTTTAGATAAATTACATGTCTTATGGACATCAAGGTGACGTAAGATATAAGTTATACAAGTCTACTAAAACTTTTAAGAGTGGTGTTGGTGATCAAACTAAACTTAATGTGTTGAATAATTTTCTAAAAACTTCAAATACTTGACATTTAGTCATACCAATTAACTTCTGATGAGCGTGTAATGATTTTCATGAAATGAAAATACAATTCATGCAATCATGCTATAAACGTTATAACAGCCTAGTGAGTAGTGGCCATGACGCCATGTAACTCATGATACATGCTAAACTTTTGGAAATTAAGTTACATGCTAACGGTTTTCCTTACTGCTGTTCAACTTACAACATGAACGAGCATGCTAAACTAAGATGCCTAGTTGCCAACCAATAAACTGCAAACTCGCGTTATAAGAAATTGAGGAAAGATGAAAAATATGACAGTGATGCTCATATTCTACATCTAAGTTTTACATAGCACATGCGTACGTTACATCACATAAATATGCACACTGGAACCTTCAACATGTTACCATTAAACTACTTATCCAATGACACCTTACTTAGAAAAAGACTTCTCCACAAGTAGTTGCTAGCAATCAATTTTCCAAAAAGCCATGTATTAAACAAAAAAAATCACTGCTTCGATTTCTAAATCACAAGTCACTGTTAAATCAACACACAATTTTAAAACAACAGTCGCGCGATAAGCAAAATAAACGATGGTTAGAAAATTCTAAACGGATTTCACATACAGCCTCTAGTAAACGTACAAAAACCGTAACTTCAGTAACACAGTTTACAAATGTTAGCTACAAAAAAAGATGTTGGTGGCATATATACATATTATTATATTATTTGTATTGGTATTATTATTACTTGGGACCAAATTAAAAGGGAAGCAGTGCAATTAATTTAGAACACATGGAGCAATGCCATCAAACTTGATCCTATATCTTATCCGGGTAGGGGCTTAAATTTCATCTGGCCCCTTCGAGAACCCGAAAACAGTCATTCCTTCAGTTCTACAATCAGTCATTATGTTTCGAAACAAAAGTACCAGCAATTGAATAATAATAATAATAGGGTACCTCTTCGGAAAGCAGGGATTGAATTAGAAGAAATAGCGTCCCTACAAGCTTTCATGGCTGCTTTTGTGACATCTTGCCTGTTTCAATGAATTCATTTTAATTAATACTTAAATTATGTTAAAAAAAAAAAAAATGAAAGAAAATGATTAGAATAATGAAATACCCAGTACCCATGTTGATCATAGCCAACACCCATTTCAACAAACAAGAGTGTAAGAGATGGGTTTGGAACTGTTGATGACGTGGAAGAAGAAGCAGATGAAGATGTTGCCATGGAAATGGGTGGTGACGTGGCAAATACTGTGAATTTTGGGGGTGATTTAATAATTAGGGGTTGATGATTATGAAGAAGAGATGTGAATTTGGGTTTGAGAAAAAATGTGTTGGTATTAGTCAAGATCATTTTTGGGGTTTTCAGTTTCTGATGATACCATGAAAATTTGTTATTTCGGTCGAGTTTCAAGTGATGTTGTCTCGATATACTCGATGTTTAACAGTAATTTTGACTGGGTTTCGGTTGGTTATTATTATTATTTTTTTAACGAACAACCCTGTTAATTGTTAGTTGTTAATTTAGGGTAATTTAGGGATGTGCGGTTTGGTCGAAACCATTTAAACCGGTTAAACCATAGCAATTGGACGGTTTGGTCGGGTTGACATCAAAAGCTTAAACCGGTGGTTTTTCTTTTTTCATAAACCATTCTTATGGTTTGGTTTGCGGGTTTAGAGGTTAAACTAACCATTTAAACCAAACCGGACCATTAAATTAATATATGTAATTATAATCATATTTTTATATTTATAATTATGTCATGATATTAATTATATCATGGTATTGCTCTAATATTTTACTTCTAAGATAAATATAAATACTTAATAGTTGTCACATATGAAGTGTATGACTTTTGCTAAACTTTAGTATAATATCTATTACTACATGATTTTATTTGTTGAATTTCAAAAGATAATCGTTAAACCGGTCAAACCAAACCGGCTTAATTGGTTTTGGTTGGTTTGGTTTGACATATCAGTTTGGACGATTTGGTTTGAAAAAAAATTAAACCGTTGATATCGGTTTGGTCAAGATTTTAAATGAAAACCGCTCAAACCGGACCATACACATCCGTAGTTGTTTTTAGTTAGAGAGTTTACTCCAAATTATTAATTAAACGTGAATATTTGGATTTGACTTGCTTCCAGAGAGGTAAAGTCTCTCACTTCTTTCTTGAACCACTAAACCAAAAACTCGTTGACTGAGTAAGTTGTGCTTGGTCGCCCAATGCGTAAGTTGTGTCATTGCAGAAAGGTCAGATATTTGATGGTGACGACTTACATGTGTATTTAAAATTGGTGGTTCAATCTTTTCCTAATGAAAAAAATGAGATATGTTAACATTAATTAAACGGTTTGTTAAGCCGTTAGATTGTTTTCCTGATACAATTATTGCATATAGAATTTTACTGGATATTTTTGTCACCGTGCACCGTGCTTTCAACAGTAAGAAGCTTCCTTGAAATAAATTTAGCTAGAATTCAAATTTTGGACACGCTTAATTAACTAAAAAGGATCAATCGGAAGGAAACACTCACTTAATTAACTAAATGCATTCATTCAGGTTACTTTGTTAGATGTATATGTAACACCCCGCCAAGGCGGAATGTACGGGATGTACAGTTAATGTTAACACGTGGCACAAGTATATTAGATCACAACACAGTTGCCATTAAATACAAGATGAGAATACATTGTACCGGGTATTCAACCCAAAAGTTAAGTACAAATACAGTAAAGAGTTGTAGATTGCCACGTATGGC
>JAOXNX010000026.1:7554818-7566120 GCA_028566075.1 Solidago caesia | reverse complement strand
AGCATACACTGATTCAGATTTTGGAGGCTGCAATCAGAACAGGAAATCAACTTCTGGTGGTTGTCAATTTTTAGGAGGAAGGCTTGTGTCCTGGCAATGCAAGAAGCAGACATCAGTTGCCCTCTCTACCTGTGAGGCAGAGTATGTTGCAGCTGGTAGTTGCTGCTCTCAGGTTTTATGGATGCAACAGCAGTTGCGAGACTACGGTTTGAATTTCACTCGCACTCCTATTTATATTGATAACCAATCGACCATGTCCATAACCGACAATCCCGTTCAGCACAGTAAAACAAAACATATTGAAATAAGACATCATTTTATAAGAGACTGTGCTGAAAAGAATTTAATTAAACTGGTCAAAGTTCCGATCTTTATACAAAAGCTTTTGACAGATCACGTTTTGAGAAATTGGTCCAGCAAAATGGAATGATAAATCTGGAGGTACCGAATGTTTATGATAAGTCATACTATGTTTATGATAAATCTGGACGTACCGAATGTTTTGGACTTTTATTTGTCAAGTAATATTTGTCAAGAGTTTCTCCACATTATTCACCTTGATGAAATGAACAAACCCGAAGCGTTTTCCCGCTTTTGATAGTCGTGAAGAGATGAACACATCAGTGACCGTCCCTAGCTTCAAACACCTATTCCATAAATCTTTGTTTGTAATCTTGTGCGGGAAGTTTGGGAGAAAAATGTCATAGATTCTATTAAGAATGTCGGTTTTAGGTTTAGGGTTTGATTGCACATCCCCATGATTCCCATGCACATTATAAAGAATATAGTTTTTTATTTTTAGGAAATATAGTTTTTTTATTTTTAAGAAATGTAGTTTTTAATTTTTAAGAAATGTAATCTTTTATTTTTAGGAAATTTAATTTTTTTTTAATGTAATGTATTTTTTATTTTAATGTAATGTGATTTTTATTTTGATGTAATGTGGTTTTTATTAAACGATAAACAGACCACCAACATATAAAATCCTAATAGTTATTGTGTATATAACATCAACTAATGAAAGAAATAAAACTTTATTCTATTTCAAATAAGCATTTTCATAACAAAGCACTAAACATAAATAAATTAAAACATTATCCAATATAAAGTCTTGTAACATTTAATTAATAAGAAATTAAAAGCAATGAAATAAACAAGAAGCATAAAAATATGAGTCATCATGTGTCCTCAATCCTCACGGACTACCTACAAATAAACCATCCATGTATAAGCATTAAGTTTCATGTTATTAAAATTATTCGTATCACAAGTTTAACAAAGACATACCGAGATGAAAAGACAAGGCCATGTGATGGACGCACCAAATCTTGAATTGTGGCAAATAACCCATATGGTCTCGCCAACTTTTCATCTCTTTTTATTGGTAATTGAACGTAGAGCCCCGTACCAAAAAGATTAACAAAAAAAATCTGTCCATCAAACATCCAATGTCTCTAGCTCTGCATCAATTTTCATGCACAACCTTCAATCAAACAACCATATATTATTTCAACTCCATTGAGCCTGTCACCAATTAGACTCAAATACTCCCCTGCATACAAGTAGATCTTTCATCTTACTACCATTTTACCAATGTTAACAACTAGTTATTATGACAAGGAAGTGAGTAACGTATCACAATTTGAGTACCAGGTACCTAAACAACCAGGAAGATGTGAAAAATAAAAGGAAGCACCAGCATCAAGATGAAGACCAATTAACAGTTCAGGGGTAGCAAACACCTGCAGTACAAAAGGAATGGTGAAATCTATTAGAAAGCAACCCAATGTAGTGGAAGACCGTAAAATAGTAGTAGCTCACAACATAAGTTTTATAAAGTGTTCAAAGTTACCATTTTCTAATTAAACGGGTGGGTTTTTACATTAGATACTTACAGTTCTGTTAGAAATAGATTTTATGGTGATTAATTGTAATTGTCTAAGTGTGGAAGGGGTATTAGTGATAATAGGTCAAGTGTATAAATACCCCTTCCCACCTCATCTTATGGTAACCTTTGTAAGCCTTTTCCCTTTAACCCTTTGAAAGCTAATACATTCCATATTACATACAAATACCAAATAAGTATATTTAGGATAAAATGAGGTGAAAGGCTTTTTTATTAGTCATATGGGGAGGGGTTATTTATACTAATCTCCTATTATCACTAATACCCCCCCACAATTAGACAAATTACAATTAATCATCATAAAATCTATTTCTAACAGATTAGGTTGGGAGGTATGAGAATTTATGGGAATGAGTTGGCTAAGACTTATTGGTTGAATTTCAAAGGTATGATAAATTCAAGTTGTCCACTCCTAATACCCTAAATTTACATACAAATTTAGACATAGTAAAACAAATTTGGAGGGATTGGGATTTTATATGTATATGTGTACATTCAAAAAAGCATGCTGACATTAAATGTTAACTTAAATCATATTTAAACTTTTTTACTATTAATTATAAATGCTTTTGTATGTATGATGTAGTTAATCTATACTCACAACACAATATCATTTCTATTTGACCAACGATTTCACTCTATCACTAAAAGATGAAAGAGGATGTATAAAGCGTGAGAATATAGTTATATTTATACAACTTGTTGTGCATTGAGCAAATATATTACAAATGACTTCCCAAAATGTAATCAAAAAGTAAGAAATTAAAAACAATTTTTAATTATTGTTTGTGGGTTCAATCAAAAGTCAAACGGTTACAAGTATCGTCACCGTAGTCAATAAAGCTAAACTTTGAATATGCAATACAAGACATGTGATTGCTTACACAGTTCATGCTATTAAGTAGGAAAGATAGTCATACAAGAAATGAAACGCACATTTTTATTTTATTTTTAACGGCCAACAACAAATCCTAGATTACGAAACCCGAAACTCCGCCGGGGTGACCCACAACAAATAGATCTCACCCAGTCGGAGCCCCATACCCAATGGTCCAATTACACCCTTCAAGTTCGCTTTAGAGCTAAGGTGTTATGTTATGTGTAAGCCCAGTTGTGATGTGGGTGACATTCCTCGGTTTGGCGATAATAGTGAATACTTATATCGGAAAGTCTTCTTGATTTGGCTCTTTGGTCAAGTGACTCAAGCCAAGGTAACCGACAATAGATTCGTCAGTTGGATCATGTATACTATAGTTGAAACGACTGTTGAGCGTATGTCTGCTAGAATATGGCATGAAAACTTTTGTTGCAAATCATAACATCCAAATGTTTAGAAAGAAACCATGAAGCAAATAAAAACCAACAAGGATCACTTTAAACTTTGGAACATTATCAAATTATCATGTTTTTTTTACATTCGATCCTCAGAGTCTGTTAGACCCCGGACAGGATGTGATCACAGAGAATTCAGAAGAAAGAAAAAAAAACCCCTACAGGCTTGTCACTCCGGATAATTGAACCCAAAACCTATGGGTAAAAACCAGGATGTCTCCTCACAGTTCTTAAACAATTGACAGTTGAATTATGTCTCATTGGCATTAAATTTATCATGTACAAGGTAAATATAGACATCAATTAATCTTGACAAACCTTTCAAAAAAAAAAAATAAAAAAAAAATAATCTTGACAAGATGGAACAAATACGTAAGAAACAAGGCAAGTGTAGTACAATTTTAATAATATCACAATAATTCGTTTTCATATTTAGTATATTAACTTTTGGAGGTCACACTATCTGACTTTTAATGTGTGAAACAAAGCAAGTGTCATACAATTTAATATTTTGGTTTTCATATTTGGTATTTGACTTGACACCAAAGACCCTTTGACTTGTAGAGTTGTAGATGGCTCGGTGTCCCACTTTTTATATTTGTCTACCACATGTCCACATTTTTGTAAAGGCCTCGAATTCATATAAAGAGGTATGCTTTCGATAAAAATTTGTGGATCAGTGAGATTCATTGTATTAATAAACGGATAAAAAGATAAAATTTTTTTTTATTTTCAAGTTATCTTGAAAAGACGAATCTTTGATTTAAAATATACAACTTAACCACGGTGTCCTTATGATCACTTCCAAACCTTTTCCGTAGACATCCTTAAAATGTTTATATATTGAGATTTGAATCTAAAACCTTATGAAAAATTTTCCGTAGACATCCTTAAAATGTTTATATATTAAGATTTGAATCTAAAACCTTATGAAAAATTTTCCATAGACATCCTTAAAATGTTTATATATTGAGATTTGAATCTAAAACCTTATAAAAATGAGGAAAGTTGACCACTGGGTCAACTTGGTAGTTGTTATCCCTTTGCTTAATGATAATAACTTACAAAAATTATGATCACTTCATTAATAAATTTAATGAAGATTATGAATACTAAAAATTATATCATATTACATTAGATGGGATACATATTTTGATTAAAACTGACGAATTTTAGGGTTTAAAAAGAGTTTCTTATTATTTTTTTTAACAAGTATTCCTAAAAAAAGTTTCATATTTTTATAACAAAAAATAACCATGCTAATATTATTTTGAGGGTTTTGTTACTGACCCGTAAAAACTAATTTGGTGCATTAAAATTTTTATTTTGTTGTTATGAAATTCAAGGGGGCTTTTTAATATATAAGTATCTCCTTTTAAGCATGTGATAAGTTGTTACTGACAGCCCTAAGTCGTTATCATTTTCCTAATATTTTTGCAAGGTCAAAAAGTTTAAGGTCAAAACTATGGTCAAAAGTGTTTATTGAAAGCCACCTTGATCTTTGTCCATTATATAGTAGTTTCCTCCAATTTGTACAGTGTGTTGTTATTTTTGACAAAAACATTTTTCTTGATAGTTTGAGAATTATCAAGCAAAACTATGATATTCAGACTAATGTTAATCTCTGAGAAATGCCATTCAACAGCAATTCTTATAGTTATCTGACTGAAACATGAATAATATGAATGCGGAAATGAAAATACAATGTCATTGTATTCACACGGACGAGTCTCTTCTTTACAGCAAAAAAGCCCAATCGGTAACAAATGCTGAAGCTGAGTTTGCTACAGATAAAGAATGTTTAGCAAGCAGTCGACCTACACAACAGTTTCTGCTGTTGCTGGTTTTGGCACTGCTCGTGGCACGTTTTTACTTTATCACGTAGCTCTTGGAACGCCCTCATCGTTTCAACATCAAATCCCCCAGCAAACTGCCAAATACCCAAAATTTCAAAACATCAAATATTGACTCCATTGGGGTCAAAATGGCGGATTTTCAACTTAAATTGTTGAGGGGAAAAGGAGACATTTTTTTTACCTGATGTACACGAAATGCAAATCGTACACCTTGAACTATCAACTCTTCTTCTTCTGGGCCGCCAACTGTTTCAAGCTCCGCAGATACTCGTCTCATGTACTTCATTGCCAATTTGACCGATGCAAGCTTGATCTAAAAATACACAAAGCATTGTTATTTCTTGTAAAAATTAAATTTCCATAATTTGTAATTGAAAATAGTTATCGAAACACAAGACAGTACCAACCAAAGAATTGACAAGATGATGGCCAAATGCATTCAAACAAAACAGTCGACCCAACATGAAAACAGAGAACTACAGGGTAGGGGCCCTTCAACCGGGCTAAAAAATAAAAATCTTAAAGAAATGTCCGAAAGATTACACACAAGGTACACGTGATCATACACGAATTCAAGATTTCGATCAAGATTTCGATAAAGTCACATAATATTACGCATTCGACTCACGAATATTACTAATTAGAAAAGGCAAAGCTTTTTACAAAACATTCTTATGAACTTTGTCAACATTTTCTCCCATTCTAGAATCTAGAATATATGTACTAATGTACCATATGTGGGTATTGGGTGGCAAAAAGTGATGAAAAATGCTTAAAAGACATCTAAATGTGACATACAAAATCTTGGGGTTCATAAAAGGCCAGGCCTTTTTTTTGAAAACGAAAACTCTCAAGTCGAAAGCAATTACAACCTCTAATACATGATGTACAAGTCATTAAGCAAACACCTAAAAAGGTAAAGAAGGTCCAAACAAATACATTTCCAATAGAGAGTGTGGGGTTTCAATCTCCCATATGGGCATGCAGGTAGGGGACCTAGTAAACTGGGCAAAATCTATGCAAATTTTTTGGCATTTTGTTGCTAAATTGATATGCTGAATTTTTTATGTTATAATGACTAATTATAGACTGGACACACGTTTCTTTTTCTTGAAACTGTAACACTAATAAAAGCACACATTTAAGGACCATTTTTTTTTAAGAGTAAATTTGGGTTCAGCGTCATTGCCTCTTTATATACCTAACTCTAATTCCAGGGGAAACCCATTATGAGAAAACCTCTGTCTCCAGTCCTGACAGTTTTTTTTGCTCACAACAAGATTTGAACCCAAAAACTCAAAGTCTCAAATCTCCAGATACCAATCCATCTATTGATGGTTGGTATTTAAGGACCACTTACACCTAATTTCTTGACCACGCATTGATCAAAGATGTTTTCACAACTCATGGTACATTAAAATAAGGGTGACCCAATTCACCAAAAGTAAGAAAAAAGGAATGGGTCGGAAAATGCATCGAATCAGGTTCAAAACAAACAATTTCTTGGTTTGGGTCGGGTCGGGCTAAGTTAGACTCAAAGGACTTTCTGCGCATAAATTTTAAATTCAAAGCGTGAAAGGATGTTTAAAAAACAAGAAAGACCTCCTACCTGAGCTACAAATCCTGCTTCTTGCATCCAGCCCATTGGAATCTGAAACACTTTGTAACGTGTTGAAGCCGATTCTCTCATTCGTGATAAATTATACACTCCATGCTCTAATCTGTTTGTCAACATACGAATCAGCATGATAAAAACTTGTAATATCAAACTAAATATGGATTATATTGATAAACACGAAGATACATACTTTTCAAACAATCCTTGCATTTTTTTTAGAGCGGGCGCACAAGGTTGGCGAGGATCATCACAAAATGATGAAACCTCCGATTCAAGCTTTTTTAGATCAGAATACCCAAATGCAGCTTCCCTTAATGCATCGGCTTTATGCTCTGGCCATTCAAAGTGTTTAAGAACTGCCCTCTCATCAACCTGAACTCGTTCAAATGTAAAGGTTTATAAAAGCATTAGATCATCATTTTATTCGACATGGGTAACGAGAAATGTAAAAAAAATAAAGTAGCATGTTTTACCAAGTAAGAGAGTTCATCATCAAGCCATTTAACAAAAGGCACAACATCTTCAATATCTGTAAATGATGCATTCTCAACTTCTTTGATCAAAAATCTTATGAAATCACCTTGTGTTTCCACATCTGTCTTTATCTGTGTAATTATTTAATCACATAAATGTAAACAATTAATTAGAAATTTTTATAAAAAAATACTATAAACAATCATACAATTTGAATTCAAACAAATACTGTCCATTTTAGAGTTTAAATTTGGAAACTCTGATACAATGTATATTTGGTGCAAAAAAGTACAGTTAAAGTAAAATTATTGTTCAGAATTTTAACCCATCTAAATAATTTACTGTGATGTTTAAATAATTCAATGATACCCCATGTCCTAAATTTAAGCCAAAAATCTACAATGATTTTTGAACAGTTAAACAAGTTTGAAACTTTTATTTTCTTAACACAAACTACAAGTTATGCTATTTGTTATGTAAAAATTTGACATATATGCTATTTATTTTCTTAACACAAACTACAAGTTATGCAAAAATTTGACATAAATTATGTAAGATATATGCTATTTGTTAATTGTTACTACAATTTATGTCTATTAACATTTGTCATTATCAAATATGCAAAAGAATGCCTACACAAGTTTGTAAACATCTAATTGAGTAACAAAAATTGTAGGGGTAAATTGATAAAAACATATAACATTTCTCATTATTTATATAGATTTTATTACTATTATCCTTGGGGGCAGTTGTGTTAGGTGTATTTTAAGTTAACTTTTTTACCTTTTTAGTTGTGACATCAATAATTTCTCAACTATAATCAAAGTTTATTTAAATATATAATTAAGTTGGTAGATGAGGAAGATTATAAAATATAGTCAAAACAGTATCTTTGCATAGCAATTTATTAATTAAAGGAAATTGATAATATCATCCTAAAAAAACCTTCTAACAACTTGATCTTGACACTCGATAAATCAAAGAATGAAATTAAGTGAGAAAAAATAATGAATTACAAGTTAAATATAAAAAGATATATCATTTTACCTAATTAAATGTACTTAACAAATGATCTATAAAGATAAGTACTACCTAAATCCATCTTGACTCTAATTGAACCTATATATTTGTGCATCTTCA
This sequence comes from Solidago caesia, assembly GCA_028566075.1. NCBI lineage: Eukaryota > Viridiplantae > Streptophyta > Magnoliopsida > Asterales > Asteraceae > Solidago > Solidago caesia. Next base: position 7,557,794 of record JAOXNX010000026.1, on the reverse strand, counting down.
ATCAAATAAATAAGGATACCTATATATTATATTAACAAAAGCTACCAACTCTAAAAAGAATCAATCAAGGCATGAAAAATTCATGATTGTGAAATGTCGAAACTATCCTTTTGTCTTTCCCCCATTATGATTTTATTATCAAATTCTACAGTATATCAGCTATATCTCTAGCATCACTGTTCATTTATTATAGGGGGCAACTGTTAGCTATGCACCGCTACAGGGGTAAAACAGTAATTTAACACTCTAAACTACTAAAACTTACAGCAAGCAAATGCGTAGACCGGTTCTCTATTTCTCCGATCATATCCCGTGTATTCGCCGTCGACGACAGCACATCCGCCGCCGTAGATCCACCACATTCCCGCCGCGACTCTCTCCGCATTAACGAATGATAAAACTCCACCACTTCCGGTACTCGTCTCACCTTGGCCGGAAACGGCTTTAACCCTTTTGCCGGAGGTGGTGGCGGCGGTGGTGGCGCCGTTGACGTAACTCTCGGCGGGGGAGGCGGTGGTGGAGGACCCACTTTAACAGCCTTCGACGTTTGATGGGGCGGCGGCGGCGGAGCTGGTGGATGCTGCTGCTCCGCCATCGCCCTCTCCGCCGAGCTGCTTAATGAGCTATTTGATGAACACGATGACGATAACGAAAACGATGATGATGATGATGATGATGTCGACGGCCTGGGCGGCGGTTTCGGAACACGCGGAACCCGTGACCTGATAACAGACTCTGTTACCAAATTTTCCAATGAATCACACCTCGAAAGCCTCGGTAAGTTGTCGATTTCGACAAGTATCGATTCTTTCGAGTTTGATTCCGTGTAACAATGGTTGTCGTAGGTTGTCTGATTCATGTTTTTCGCGACATTTGAGAAAGTATGTCCGCGTTTCAAACTCTTAATCATATTCGATTTCCCTGAGATATCCATCAACTGTTGAAACTGAAACCTGTGCGACGCACCACCACCCTCCGGTTGTAATTGTATTCTCTTCTCGTACTCATTTCTCTGTTCGGTTAGTTTCAAATGCAGCATTTCAACTTCTTGTCTTAATCTTTCGTTTTCAGCTTCTAAACACTCGATTTTCTTACCCGAACGATTAAGCTCTAAATCTTTTCTAGAGATCTCGTTTTCGAGAACAGGGAGAATCGCGACGGACTCCTTGAGAAGTTTCTGCTCAAGTAGTTCGGTCCTTAACCGCGATTCTCGCTCTCTTAACTGTTCTACCAAATGCAATAGCTCCGTAACATCAGGTGGCTTCGGCTGGACTTGTGCTGATGATCTTGGAAAATACACACCAAATGACCTCGAAAACATTGCTCCTTTTTGTGGCACTTTCCACTTCCACCACTGCTATTTGAAGGAAATGGAGATAGATTTGCTGGTGATTTTTGTATACCCATTGCTTGTTTAACTTTTCTACTCACCATGGAATCTATCAGATGTGTCTATATCTATATATGTATGTATATGTTATAATAATGCTATATGTGTTTATGGTTTCATTATGGGGGGTGGTGTGTTGATAGATAGGAATAAAGTTTCTCCACAGAAGTCGTTGTTATGAGTTTAACCAGTGAGAATGGAAGAGATAGAGATAGAGAACAAAAGAAAGAAAAAGGGCTAAGGTTTACTGGTTGTGTTGGATGGTAGTAGTGAAAGTGAAAATAGTAGTACTAAATTAAAATATTAAATAAAAAATAAATAAAAAATAAAAAATAAAAAGAGGACACGAATGACGAGGAACGGTCTTCTGTTGGTTGTTTGGTTTTGAAATATTTGAGGAAAGTTTAATAAATAGGAATTTAATTAGATATATAAAAGAGGGGTAAGTATTTAATTGTTACTACGCGCCAAACATATTTTGAACTTTGATTTCTTTCTCTCTTTTTTTTGAGGAGAAAATATTTGGTTATAATTATTGCCTTTGTTTACTTTTCTTACCTTTTACCTTTTCTTTCCTTCTTGTCGATGGATTTTGAAGTTTAATTTCTAATTTATTGATTTTGATATTTTTGTAATAAGTGATGCAAGGTTAGTTTATTTTAAGGGAAAATGATATATGATGTTAACATCATCTAATTTAGATGATGTTTTCTCACATACTCAATCACATCAATTTTTACACATGTCAAAAAGTCCCCCATTAATTTTAATATTTTATGGTTTGTGAGAGCAACATCATTTAACTTATATGATGTTAACATCATCTAAGTTATCCCCTTATTTTAAATGCGACTTTAAATGTAGTTAATTTTTATTTGAAAATGACAAAAAAAAAAGCATTGTATGTATTTATAACTAGACGGAAGCCCGCGCGATGCGGCGGAGATGGTGGTAGTGGTGGTAATGGCGGCGACGGGTGATGCAGGCGGCGACGACGATCGGTGGTGGGGTGGTGGTAGCGGCGGTGGCGGCGACAGGTGGTGGCGGCGGCGGTGGCGGTGTGGTTATTATTGTAAAAATAATTGATGTAAAATGGGTAGTGTAGTTATTTTAAGGGTTGAGGTATGTATGTTGTAAATAAAAGTTATTTTAGGGGGTTGAAGGTTGTATATTGTAAATAATTTCATTAAGGGTATTATATGTATATTAGGTAGAGATATTTAAATTAGTTAATAAATGATAGTGATAGTTTAGGAAGTTCAGTAGGCTTTTTTGAGAAAAGAAGGAGGGGGTTCCTCCTTTATTAAGGAGTATAGATAATAACTAGATTATTATTCCGCGTAATACACAGTTAAATATATATAATTAATGATATGTCAATGATTCATAATATTATACATTTCCAATTATAGAAATATTAAAAATGATAATGTTATCATATTTACATTTATTTGTTGATTATTGAAGTCATCATGAGAAGATGATCAGTTTATATATAACAATAACACATTCTTTTAAATAATATGAGTAAAATTGTATTTCATATTAGGGTTAAGTGCAAATTTCATCTCTGTGGTTTTCAAATA
>JAOXNX010000026.1:7509513-7519923 GCA_028566075.1 Solidago caesia | reverse complement strand
ATCTTCTAAGTTGTTTACCACTGCCTGTTTAATTTGTCACAAATACAGTACATCAATAACATAAACCCATGTAATTTATTTTTTTGCCCCCAACCAAGATCCCCTCATGCCATAATTAAATAACATCTTATAAAGATCTTGTATTATAGATCTTGTATTAAAATTAGCATAGAAAGATCAAACTTCACCTGAAATCAGATTTTAATCAAATAAACATCAACTTGATATATCATATGGTTTTACATATCACTAAATAAACCCATCTACCATAATATTGTCAAAATCCATAAATTAACAAATTCATCTTCAATTATTAAACTTTTATCTTGTAACTATATCAGGAGATCTATAAATAAAACATAGGAAATTAATTACTCAGTAGTTAATTTGACTGATAAAACATGTGTTTGTAAGCATTTGTTTCTAATTTAATTTTACTATATCATTTCTCTTTTTTCCGGATTAACTAGTAGAACCAACCAATTTAGCAATAGATCAATATCGTCTTCCACTGTATATGGGTAGGTGAGATATAGACAGTCTTACCCCTACTCAAAGGTAGAGAGGGTGCTCAGAAGGACCTCCGGCCTGCTTCGGGGTGATGATGGAATCCTTGACCTCTCTCTCCAGAGTCAAAGAGGTTTTCCACTTCATCCAATCCAGCTTGTTAGATCGATATATAGAAATAAGCACAAAAAAAGAAAAAAAGATCACACACCTGAGCACAAGTGACAGTTTTAAAACACTGCAACTCCTGAGTAAAATCGGGCAGACCAATAGTATGATGAAGAATCCTGTGAGTCCCAAAATCATTAGAATTCGGTCCACCAACAATACATATAACAGGCAAGTTCTCACCATACGCGCCAGCAATTGCGTTGATCACACTTAGGCCACCAACCGTAAACGTGACAACACAAGCACCAACACCTTTAGCTCGCGCGTAACCATCAGCTGCATATCCAGCATTCAGCTCATTACAACACCCAACAAGGTTCAACCCGGGTTCAGCAACGAAATGATCAAGTAAAGTCAAGTTAAAGTCACCAGGAACCGAAAACACGTCGTTTACGCCTATCTGGACTAACCTGCGAGCCAAGTGACCACCGAGTGATCCTCTTAATGATGATGATATGGTGTTGGCTGGGGACGTTGTTGTGGCAACTTTGTAACTGGTTTCCATATTTAGTTAACAAATGAGTGATGATAAATGTTGAAAATAGAATAGACTGGTGAAAGTTTCTAAATTGAGTTCAATTATATATATATGGCTGTGGTTTGTAGGGATTGTAGTTATACGTATATTTAATACGAGTATATATATATATTTTTAACGGGAAATTGAATTACTTACGTACCACTGGGGTGTTTAAAATTATCCGTATCTGAACCCATTATCTGAAAATCCAAAAATTCGATCCAATTTAATCCGAAAAGTCGGATATATCTGAAAATTTGGATTCGCAAATTGATTTTTGATAATTTCGGATATTTCGGATATCCGAAAAGTCCATTTTTAAAAAAAATTCATTATCTCTTTTTTAACATCCTAAAATATCCGAAATTATCCAAAAATATCCGAAACTATCCAAAAAATCTATTTTCAATATCCAAAAATATTTCCTTTTCTTTTAAGTTCGGATATTTCGGATTCGGATAGTGAAATCCACTATCCAAAATTTCGGATATCAGAAACTGTGGATACCCTTGAACACCCTTACGTGCCACGGATCATCCCGATCATCTTCATCCCTGAGTGCATGACCTCACGACCATCCACGGGAGGAAACCATCAAAGGTGAGAGAAAACTATTTGCCTCAACATGGAATCCTAATTATTATTATTATTATTATTATTATTATTATTATTATTATTATTTTGTCACATATGGGACTTTGAACCATAATCTCCCTATTATTAAAGTTTTCGGATAACAACCACCAAATGGTATAGTGGAAAGGAGACTAGTTTCCTCACTTTAATTTTTCCGCCTATGGTAGGCTGGGTGAGTTTTTCCTCCAAATCTCTGGTTGATAAGGGTTTTTCACGAGGGATTTAAATTGGGGATCTATTTTTTGAAGGGACTCTCTAACACGGACTCAGTTAAAACAACGTATGCTAGACCTCCCGACATTCGCGAATAATTCATATCTTTCAACAACAACAAAAAAATATCAGATATCTCACTTCAACCACTTAAGAAACAAGTAATGGTTTTGGAATTTGGACACTATATTAGAATAGTATACCTTGGTGTGTCATGACAATTAAATAACATGTCGATAAAATGTAACCCTAATGGTGGCCAACAACCTTTGGAAAAAATAATTAACTTTTGTAGATAATTGGTTAATGTTATTGTCAAGATAAGCGTCAATATTAGAATAGGATAGGTGTCATGACAATTAAATAACATGTCGATAAAATGTAACCCTTTCTTTTGGTTTGTTAATAGTTTTAAACTAGGTTTTATACCCGTGTATATACACGGGTAGCTATCAAACATTACATTTTAAAAACATTATAAAAATTGATATTTCGTTATGAATTTATATAGATTAGATTAGTCTTATTATATTACATGTTAAATAACTACATGTAAAAGTATTATATATTTAAAATATTACGAACACTGTTATATCGATATTTATTTAATTTATTGATTATATTGATTAGTCTCTTAGTCTCATATATACATACGGTAGGTAAAAAAAACTATATTAAATGTTTTAAATTAATTTTATACATATGATATTTTCAATTCAGATACTCATTGAAAATGTAAGTAAACATACAGTTTTAATATTTTATGAAAACAAAAAGAATGTTATTAATAACATGTTAGAAAATTGTATTATAAAAGGCTAAAGAGTGTAAATTAATAATGAAAGACAACAAAGTGTAATATACAAAATAATTAAACATTTAGCCTTTCTTTTATTAAAAAATTTTAATTAATTGTAATGAAGGTTTAAAGTGTAAATATATTTAATTCTACACATTTAAATATATTTTTACCGAAAAAAAAGTAAGGATATGTAAGGATATTTATATGGTTAAAGGTAAAATTAAGAAATTTAAGGATTTGTAAGTATTTTAAGAATTTGTAAGGATATGATGTATCAGATGACGTGACGGCTAATAATGCCTAAGGATGAAGATACCATTAGAGATAGTCTAAGAGGTCATCCGTTGAAGCCTACTATTCATCGATAATTGTGCATAGTTAAAACTTAAAAACATGAATGTCATATGGAAATTCGAATTTTTAGACTAATGGGAGTGGGGAAACCCTTCCATGGGGCGTCTCTCGACACGTGGATGATGACATGGCAAGGGAGCTTTCCCCACTTTTTGTGGGAGTGGGGAAGCCCCAAAAGAAGCCCCTAGGGACCCACCATTTATTTTATTTTATACTTTTAATTAAATCAAATTTTAGTATAAAAATAAAATAAAATTAAAAAAACATTGTTAAATGTGGGATGGCAGTGGAAAAGATGGGGGACCCACCATTTTGTTTCCTTTTTCAACATGGGAACGGTCATATTGTGTCAGGGGACCCATTTGGATGTCAGGGGGCAAAGCGTTCTATATAGAACTTGACTCGCATTTTCAACGTCAGGAACGCCCCTTGGGGTAGTGTAGGGGGCTTTCTAGGGGCGTTCTCGATGCACTTTTTGCTCAAAACGATCCCCACTCCGGATAGTCTTAGTTTGCTACACACAATAAATAACGTATCAATATAGTATAGTTTCAAGAAAACCTAATTCTTACACTATAGCTCCAACGCACAGATAGAACAAAATTTTTAATTTGGGGTTAGTATATATGCTGTTAACAGGAGCTAGTTAGCTACAGTTCATCTCACAAATTTATTTTTTTTTTCATCACGTGATTTTTTTTTTTCTTTTCTTTCTCTGAGGGCAGCAGCAGTATAGTAGATTTCCCCAATTTTTAAAAACCACTTGATCCTATAGTTTCTTTGGACTGTTCACATTAGAACCACAAAGCATACTAGTTTGCAAAAATACATAAAACTTAAATCATAAAATCATTTTTTTGTTGTTTCGAAACATAAACCATCAACATTCAACATTAAAACCACAAAACATATTAGTTTGCATCATAAGCCATCTCGAAAGTCATGTCTTATAAAGGATTACCGGTGACATTTCGAAGACTAATTAAGGGCGAAACTTGATTATTTGGAAAAACCACATAGACGATAGTACAATTAACTTTAAGAAATTTTAATACTTCATTCAGTAAAATTATATAAAAGTTTACGGTACTTTTTAGGCTCTGTAACTTACAGTCCATAATTCTTGTGAATTAATGACTCTATAAAACTTAGTAATGAAATAATTGTAACAAAGATAAAATTATACATATATATTTCCTGTAGACAAATTGTGTGATGCTCATATATGTCATTATAAAATGTTATGGCAACTTATATTGTCGAAAGCTAAAGAGTGTCATACCAAGGACTCGTCATAACTCAAATTTATAAACGGTAACAATGTAAAAAGGAACGTACATTATGATGATATACAAATTAAGACTCAACATTTTATTACAAGACTTCAATGAAGGGACTAACCGACGGTAATCCTTTTATAACTGCTCATAGAAATCATAGACTTGCAAACTGAGTTGTCCGACAACTTCAAACCAGAGGATCTTAGGTTTTCCTCAACTATTGTGGGTTTGGAGGGCGGCTATTAGCAGCAGAGACTCGTGAACCCCACTCCAGTAGCTCTTTGCTTGTGTCATCTTTGTGCACAAATACTTCTATAAAGCATAGTGAATCTTTTTGTGCTCCAGTTGCTGTTTCAATGGCTTCCACCAGCTCCTCTTCCGTTTTAACCTATTTACCATAAATTACAAACAACCCTTGTATCATAAGTTTACGAAGAGAAAGTAATGAGTGAACACTTAAGAGGCGTGAATGCATGATATTAGCAATAAGAAGTTAAAATAATCTTTAGATGAACCTTGACCATTAATTAACATCTAACCTTGGAAGTCCAGCATTTTCCTTCACCGTTGTGGATAGCATTAACAAGACCCGTGTAGTCCCAATTCTTGATCACATTATAAGGCCCGTCATGGATTTCTACTTCAATAGTATAACCCCCATTGTTGATTAGGAAAATAATGGTATTTTGTCCACATCGAATCATTGTTGAAATATCTTGTGCCGTCACCTGGTTATAAGAATCATCACTTGGTCAAGAATCAAAATTGCAGCTTTCATTTTCTATGACATATATATTCTATTTGCCCAACTGGCCTTGTACAAGTAGTAAAGTTCCGGGCCTGGGATCATCTTATACTTGAGTTTTAAAACAAAACATGTATAGCGTATTTGATAAGGAAGAGTAGCCTTGCAACTGACCTGGAAACTACCATCACCAATACAAGCAATCACACGTTTTTCCTTGGCTGCCTGAGCATAACCAAGAGTCGCACCCACGGACCATCCAATTGATCCATATTGCATTTGGAACTCATAACTACATGAAAATTCATAGCATATGTCATTAGTAATAAAAAAAATCATGAGTCATATAAAAAGAGAGATTTTAATTCCAATAGATGTAGTAACTTCAACCCGATTACTTAATAATGGCTTGACTCAGTTTATGTTTTATATATAAAAAATCAAACAGGGAAAACTAGAAAAAAAATGGTTGAAAGGGAAACAAGTCAAAATGGGTTGACAACTGCCCACATTATATTTTTAATGTTTGAAACCTCCCAACTCATTTTATTCAAAAGAATAGATTGTGAATGAAATTATATAACTAAATTATATACCTATATTCACAGACTTTGTACGTAAAAAGATCTAAATTTCAGATAATTTGACAAAAACTGTTTTGTGTTAACCCAACCCGACCCATACCAAAAATCACCTGTTATTCAACCCATCCAGCCCAAACCATTTTGCTACTTTTAAGTTCCATAAAAATGATGGTTTATGATGGTTACCTGCAATTTTCAGGAAGACGTAGCTTTTGACAATTGAACCATGAATCACCTGTTTCAGCAATTACTGCACTTTCTCCATTCAACATATCCTGCTCATAAAATAAATGTGATCAATGGAGATAACAGAATAAATCATGGAACTTCAACAAATAAGAAGGAATCATACTTGAATGTGCTTGAAGAGAATATTGACCCTAAGAGGTTCATCTTTCTCATATTTCAGAGGCATACCACTTGGCACAAAGATCCGTTGATAGTTCTCCAAAGCTGTGCTGTTCTTCTTTAGCTTCTTAGCCAATGCACTCAAGAAATCTGCCATAAATACCCAACCCAAAGAAGGACCATTTCCAATTGTGACACGATTAGGCTGTACAATGATTGATTTTTCCTTCTTTATCAACAAAGAGTAACCAACCGAGCTATAATCATTAAAAATTGGTCCCACAAAGATATAAGCATCGGCTGATTCAACTATCTCCCCAACAAAGCTTGTGCTAACCGCGCCCCAATACGTGCCAATAAAATTAGGGTGGTGTTCAGGTACAAGTCCTTTGGCTGCTGGCATTATAGTTATTGGATACCCTGAAGCATTTGCAAACTCCAAAAAAGCTTTTTGAGCCTTTGCAACCCTCAGTTTGGACCCTGCTACAATTACCGGTTTCACTGCTTTGTTTAATAACTTTGCAGTTTCTTCCACTGCTGCTTCCAGTCCTAATGGATTGCTTGATCTGTATTATGAGTAATAAATATCAAAAAAAAAAAAAAGAAAGAAAAAAAAAAGAATAAGATACTGTAATGAAAGCGCAATTTGACAGATTGTAAGACTTACATTGGTGGTAGAAAGAAGGGTACAGGTTCTCTAGCAAATGTAGGATGAGGAATGGCAGGCAAATTACAACTTATACTGATATAAACTGGCTTGCTTTCCTTTAAAGCGGTCGAGATTGCAGTGTCAATCTGCTCATGTGCATCTTCTAAGTTGTTTACCACTGCCTGTTTAATTTGTCACAAATACAGTACATCAATAACATAAACCCATGTAATTTTTTTTTGCCCCCTACGTGAGTCACCAAACAAGATCACATCATGCCGTAAATAAGCATCCTATAAAGATCTTGTATCATAGTTCTGTATATTTGATTAAAAACTTTCGATACCAAAAGAATGCATCAATGGATGCTCTACAGTCTACAAAATGAGAATGTTGTGCTTTTATGTGCAGAGTATGTATGCCACTTTATAGGAAACAATATTCACTCCTTTCTGGCTGCAGTTGTATAATTCCTAACAATATTGGAGAACTTACTACCAGCATTTTTTTAAACTATGTTATCCTTTTAAGTTACTCCGTAAAATGAATAATTATCTAATATAACTAGGTTAAAATTGGAAGGGATTTTGTGAACGTCTAACAAAAATTAATGCCAGGCTACCCGGGGTTACCCAATGGCGAAAGACACCTCATACACCCACGAACGACAAAATAGCCAAAGCCCACCAAAACCACCCACACCCCAAATTCCCACTAAGGTAAAACCCTACTTGGATCGAATTTTAACTCGAGACCTATGGTCTCAAATCCATCTCTTCATTTCCCCATTCAACATGGAAAGATCAAACTTCACCTTAAATCAGATTTTAATCAAACAAACATCAACTTGATATATCTTATGGCTTTACAAATCACTAAATAAACCCATCTACCTATAATATTGTAAAAAAATCCATAAATTAACAAATTCACTATATCATTTCAACAATAGATCAATATATAGAAATAATATTAAAAGAAAAAGATGACACACCTGGGCACAAGTGACAGTTTGAAAACACTGCAACTCCTGAGTAAAATCAGGCAGACCAATAGTATGATGAAGAATCCTGTTAGTCCCATAATCATTAGAATTGGGTCCACCAACAATACATATAACAGGCAAGTTCTCACTATACGCGCCACCAATCGCGTTGATCACACTTAGCCCACCAACCGTAAACGTGACAACACAAGCACCAACTCCTTTAGCTCGCGCGTAACCATCAGCTGCATATCCAGCATTCAGCTCATTACAACACCCAACAAGGTTCAACCCCGGTTCAGCAATCAAGTGATCAAGTAAAGTCAAGTTAAAGTCACCAGGAACCGAAAACACGTCGTTTACGCCTATCTGGACTAACCTTCGAGCTAGGTGACTGCCCAGTGAACCGAGTATGGTGTTGGCTACTGGGGATGTTGTTGTGGCAACTTTGTAATTGGTTTCCATATTTACTATTTAGGTAACAAATAAGTGATGATAAATGTTGAAAATTTATAGAATAGACTGTGATGAAAGTTTCTATATTGAGTTCAATTATTTATATGGCCAAGGTTTGTAGTTATATGTATATTTAATTTAATACGGGATTAAGAAACTAGGTGATGGTTTTGGACACCATGGGCTGATTCCCCTAATAATAGTGGCCAAAAACTTTTTGAAAGAGGTACCTGTTTAACTTTTGTAGATAATTGGTTAATGATACGGTCAACAATTCAAAATAAGCGTCTATTATTAGAATAATACCAAAGGTAGATTATTTTGAGAACTCTTTAGGAAAAAAAAAATACGAAAATCAATCCTGAACATTGATATTAGAATTATAAAATTTCATCTAATTTATTAAAAAAAAAAAATTATCTCAAAAACCGTACATCGTTAGACGGAAAAAAAATATATGAGTAGTCTTAAAATTTCGTGCTCTTTCATTAGAGATGTCATCCATTATACTTTTGACGACTTTTTAATTTTTAATTTTTTGGTGGTATTTACACATGTGCAAGTTATATACCTTACACATGTGAAAGTAAAATATCTAAATAAAGTTAGTTCGTTTAAACATGTGCAAGCCGTCACCGAAAACTGTGATTCGAAGCTGGCTCTGCCCTTAAGGGTATTAATAAAGGATAGTTGGTGGGGGTGATAGGTCATTGGGGGTGATAAGTCATAGGGGGTGATCGGTGATGGGCTCCGCCCTTAACCGCCATTACTGTGTAAATATGATCATTTAGTAATTTACATATAAAAGCAAAGATTTTACACATATGTAAATCTACAAATACAAACAAAAAAAAATTAAAATTAAAAAGTCGTTAAAAGTATATGAGATTACCTCTTTAATGAAAGAAGACGAAATTTTAAGACTACCTATATTTTTTTCGGTCTAACAATATACGGTTTTTGAGGTAAAATATTTTGAATGAATTAAATGAAACTAATGATTTATCAAGATCAAATGTCAAGATTGATCTGACGTTCTTTTTTTAAAGGTTCTTAAATAACCCTTTTTCTAAATATTTTATATTATACCCAGGTGTCATGAGAATCAAATAACATGTTATCGAACCTTTTCTTTTGGTTTGTTAATAGTTTTAAATTAAATTATTATTATTATATAACTAAAGGAAAAACTTCAATATAAATATAATAAATGAAATGTAATGAAATTGGCTAAGGAAATTGGAATTATGTTTCCGAAAAAGGTATCATCAGGTTTAATGACATATGAAAAGTGTGTGGTGTTTATCATCAAACTTATATTAAATGGTTTTTTAATATGTGTCATAAGGGCACATATAACAATATGTTTAATTGAATTTTTTGGAATTTTGGAATTCTAGTTGCAATTTCGTAGAAATATGAAGTTCATATTGGAATTTTCCATGCCTTTTGGTACATCCATTTGCAATGAAAATTGATTGTTTGTCAATATCCATGTGTATGTGTATCAGTGTCAATGTATGTTTTCAATTTCGTATATTGTGGGTAGGGATTTACCAATATCAAAAGTAACTAGAACAATACTCGTGTGTTGCTTAGGTTATCAAATACATTTTTATTTTACTTTCATACGTTAGTTGAGTCCTATCACCGATGATTAAATTAACATTCAGACTGATACACATAGTTCAAATAATTATATGTCTAAATTTTAACTTTTATTTATATGGTTTTTTTCATCATGATCTTCTACATATAATACACAACACACAAGAATTTATAGAGGGGTTGTGCTTTCATAATTATATACTTGGCATGGAAATGTCTAAAACTATAAATTATTTCATAAATTTATGTTTTTAGCTTGAATTTATAGAGGGCAACTGTTGATGGCGGCGGCGACGTCAAGCAGTATAGGTAATTGATGTAAAGATATTTGATTTAAAAGGGATAGTAGAGATATTTTAGAATATAAAGGACTTATTGTAACATTTCGTATTTTCAATATACGTATATTCGTATAACACTATTTATCTGTACGTTTAATTTAAATTATTTTAATTAAACGTTCTGTCGTATCGAGACGCGTAACCAACTTTCGAATTTATTTTATGAATTCGGAACTTAACATCGGAAATGATAAACATTTAACATTTAGTA
>JAOXNX010000026.1:7469799-7482716 GCA_028566075.1 Solidago caesia | reverse complement strand
ATAAAATAAATTTGAAATAATAAAAAAATTAATAATTATGTGATAACCTTTATTTATTAGGAAATCTTAAAAATATACGGAGTAATTAAATTAAATGATAATGTTAATGAAATGAAAAACCTAAATAATTGATTTTAAAAAAAGAAAAGAAAAAAGAAATATATTAAATGAAGAGAGAGAGGCGGGAAAACATTTTCAGGATGAATTCTGGAGGTGCCAAGTGGCTTTTTCAAAATCTTGTTTTAGTTAATAGATAGATTATAACTAGTTTTCACTTTACACCTCTAAAGTTTGTTTGCTTTTAAAATGGTTATAAGTTTTATAGTATATTTTAAGTTTTGATTTAATATAATTTATTTTATTAAGTTTTTTTAATTTTATGTTTTAATTTTTAATTCATATAATATATTTATTAATTTAATATGATGTTATTTTTAATACTAATATACATGATGATGTAACATTAATAAACTGAAATTTCAGTGTGGAGTTTAATGTTAAAGTGGTTAAGTGTGGTAAGTTAGTGTATTGCTAATATATTCAGTTTCAGTGTGGTGGGTTAAAGATGGTTTTAGGCCTAATAGTTTCCTTATTAAAACCAAGGGGTAATTGTAAGTGATTATAATGGAAAAAAAATTCCGTTTGCCCTTCAAGTTTGTATTCCCAATTAAATTAGGTCAGCGCTATTATCAAGACTCTTTCTCTTTTCTCTGAAACCCTTTTTTTTAATCTGGAACGGATCTAACTCACCGGAACAGCGAACTGAATTCTACCATAATGTGTTTTCAAGCTCATTTATTTGCATTTTTTTTAGTATTTGTTTAGCTATAGCAAATATTGTATATAATTTCAAAACAATTAGTGTGTTTTTTGATTGTAGATTTCCGGTAGGTGCTAATTATTTGGCCTTTTGTTGTCCATATTTCACTGGCCAATATCATTTTTGATACTACACACAAATGGATATATGCTTCTTTTCCCTTTAATTTGTTTAGTTAATAGACGTTTTACAGTTTTTATAATAAAATCATAACTTACATTGTTTCCATCGTATCAATGGCTAAACTACTTATTTATATGATCCTCTGTGTTATAAAACATCCCTCTACGGCTCTACCCATCATGTAGCTTCATTTCATGAAAAACTCCATGAAGTCTTAGCCAAGATTTGAACCCCCGACCTCATGAGCCTATTGAATATCCAAAATACTCTTAATAAATTAATTTATAACATATGTCCCTTAACTCTTAAATTAACTACACTACCCCCTTATACATCAGTAACCTACAATACTTGCCGCCGCTACCCCCCGCCGTTGCTACCACCATCAACTCCGCATCGTGCGAGCATCCATCTAGTATCCACAACAAAGCACGTCAATTTTATATATTTTTATGCTAATTATTGTATCAGTCATTTGTTTGAGCTATCTCTGTAGAACACGGTAAAAGAAATCCTTGTAGATATCTTACTATACTACTAAAGGAGAAGTAGTTATGACATAAAAAAAGCTTAGATGTCAGTCATCTAGGCTAGCCAACAATGTTTTTTTTATGTCATCATGATGTCATGATCCACTAACCAAAAATATAATTAATTAGTATTAAATACTACTAAAGAGATGTGAATTGATGGTTATAAAACATATTATTTATAATTTGGTTACAAAAATAATTACATTTTACTCAAATGTTAAGTATTTCACTTTATCGGATATACTGGAAACAAATTTATTCAAATTATATATACTATATTAAATATGATCAAAGTGAATAGTAATTGTGGAGCCCAACACCAAAATTTTCTTTTTTAACCTTTTGTTTTTTTTTTTTTTCAACTTATTTTTTTTATATATCTTTTGTGTTAATTTTTTTATGTTTCATTTTTAAGTTTCTTGTTAACACTTAACATTTTGTTTCTATGTGATATTTAGGATTAAACATAACTATGATAATTTTGTTGTCAACTTGCCTTTAAAAAAAAAAAGATACCCGCGGAAGCACATGGCATGATCATCCCTTTCATTTTGACACTAAAGTTTTCATTTATTAATTTTGGACACCAAACTTTCACAACTTTTGAACGTGTTCTGGGTATTGCTTTTAAATAAATATATATATTTTTTCATTTTGACATTAAAGCTTTCATTGCTTTATTTTGGACATCAAACTTTCAGAACTTTTGAACGTAGTTTAAATATTGCTCTTAAATAAATATATTTAGGTATTTGTTTTGTTTTTTCACACTAAGGCTTTCATTTCTTAATTTTAGACAACAAACTTTCGTAACTTGTTAACGTGGTTGTGGTATTGCTCTTAAATAAATATATATTTGTTTTTATTTGATTCTTGAGTTTGTTTAACATTTATGTTTATTTGTGCTTTTGGAAGTAAATACATTTACGATGTTGTGTTTGTGTTATTGAAATTAAAAAAAAAACAGATTCCTACGGTAACACGCAAAGAGCACAACGCGGGGTTTTTACTAGTAGTTATTATCAAATATAAGTATTCCACGCACCATACCATATATACCACCAACAACCCCCATTCCATGATACCGGCAATGTCCACGTCTTCTTGTCCTAAATACCACTTTAATAATTAATATTAATATTAATAATAATAATAAATATAAATATATATACATAAAACCCATACAATGACAATTTCACAAGAAAGTGTACACACATAAATCTACTACAACATTGTATGTATCACGCCATTGTTACTAACTACCACAAACCACCACCATAATGAACGTAAAAACCTCACAGCCCACCACCATCTACCCATCTCAACCACCTTTCACCGATGACCACATCCTCCCTCTCTCCCACCTCGATACCGATCGCAACATGAACGTCCCATTTCGTTATGTCCGAGCCTATGCTGCCACCACCGCTCACCACAACACCGATCCATTCGATGTGATCACCACGGCTCTTTCCACCACCCTTGTCAAATACTACCCATACACCGGTTCTCTATACCGTAAAACTGATGGCCGGTTTGAGCTACATTGCAATGTTGGTGATGGAGTACAAGTGATCCCAGCTACCGTTGACTTCCCGTTGAGCTCAGTCAACTACTTAGATGATGCTAACGAGGAATTCATTGAGTTGCTTGTTCCAAATCCGGATGAAAAAACGCGCTTGAAAAACTTGTTGATCTTGCAAGTGACCCGGTTTAGTTGTGGAGGGTATACACTCGGGGCATGTGTGCACCATGTGATGTGTGATGGGCTTGGAGCTACCTTGTTTTTTAATGCCGTGGCTGAGATTGCTAGAGGAGGTGGTCAGGTAACAGTTGAACCAGTTTGGGACCGTTCGAGTTTGTTGGGGCCTAGAGAACCGGCTAGGACGGAGTTCCCGATTCAAGAGTTTTTGTCTTTGGATAAAGACTTTTTGCCATATACAGAGATGAATGAAGAAGTGGTTAGGGAGTGTTTTAAAGTGAAAGATGAGTGGTTAGACCAACTAAAGAGTTTTTTGCAAGAAAAGTCTGGGTTGAGCTTCACCACTTTTGAAGCTTTGGGTGCTTATCTATGGCAATCAAGGTAAGCTTGTTGGACCTTTCATTAATTAAATGGCATTTAATTTGATTTATTATGTATTTTAGGGGTTAATGAAACTGACCCATGAAGGTATTTTAGAGCTCAAATTACACAATTGCAAATTATGTTCAAATTTAACGATGTTGATAAGTAATTTCTTGAAATTGAGCAGGGTGAAAGCCTCGAAAATTCCAAGAGAGGAAAAGGTGAAATTTGCATACGCAATCAACATAAGGAGGCTAGTGAAACCCCCACTTCCAGCAGGATACTGGGGCAATGGCTGTGTTCCGATGTACGCACAGACCACAGCTGGAGATTTGATTGACAGACCCATATGGGAAACTGCCAAACTGATTAAAAACAGCAAGAGAAATGTGAGCAATGAGTATGTTCACTCATTTATCGATTTCCAGGAGCTAAACTATGAAAAAGGAATCAATGCTGGCAAAAACGTTAGTGCTTTTACTGACTGGAGGCACTTGGGTCATTCAACTGTTGACTTTGGTTGGGGTGGTCCAGTCACAGTTCTACCCCTGTCCAGGAACCTTCTTGGGAGCGTAGAACCGTGTTTCTTCTTGCCATATTCAGAGGCTAACCAGGGGGAGAAAGATGGGTTCAAGGTGCTATTGTATCTTCGTAAGAATGCAGTTGCTGGTTTTCAGGGGGAAATGAAGAAGTTTGGTAACATGGAGTATGTGTAGTACCATTTTCTTTGTATATTTTGTTTGGCATAATAAGTGACTGGCATGTAGGGAATTGTTTGGATACAATGTACGTATCTACGACAAGTACAACCGTCTTTCTTAGATATGATCCCTTTACAGCCGAGTTTAAAAGATTGTAAGCATTTTTCCGCTCATTCAACCCATTTGACATGATATCACAGCTAAGTGTTTCTAATATACCTGCTTGACCCATACATGCCATAGAACAATACAAGTTCCAGAATCAAACTTGATTCGGACTTGACCATAGATGGGTACAAGATGCAATTATTTTCCACATCTTAAGTTTGGCGACGATCTTATTTTGAAAAGCTATACAGTGGAATAGTTATATTTTCTAACTTAAAAGTTTTTTGAAATACAGATAAAATTGATTGCTGTGTTTTTTTCTATTGTACTCACCACTGTTAAAACTGTTAAAGAACTGAACAAAGTCGGGAGGTACCAGAAGTCGCCTCAAAACAATCCATACAAAATAATATCGTAGCATTTTCAAGCAAAAGTCTAACGAATACAATTCATCAACTACTTTATTCTTTTCTCAACATAGCTAAACTGCTTTTAAAGCGAAGGAATAGGAACAACAAAGATCTGTCAAGAATATGAACGTATACAAGTGTACCTGAGGTAGGAATACCATTTGCCTTTGTATTGGCACTGTGCAGAGGGGATTGGGTTGAAGGAAGTACCTTGTATGGCATGTTTCGGTTTTAGCCAAACACACTGAGGTTTGGTGCTACTTGAGCATCAACCCAGAAGCAAATTTCTGAACCATATTGATGTAACGAATGTATTAAGGATATAAACAATCAACAACTAAAACTCTCGTTCTAAACAATGAGACGGATTGAAAACAGAAAAAGAGAATCAGCATTAGAGTATATAGAAAGTAAGGCAAGTGCAAATACAAAGATGTTGGTGACTTGGTGTAAATTGCATGCTGATTATAAAGATTCTAAAACGTATTCATATGTAACATGTCAATTGGGTAAGGTTTTAAAATCATTTAAAATTAGGAATGGTCAAATGGGTTGAACGGGTCCAAAAGCGGCTGTTCAAATAAAAATCTGAATTTTAGAGTTTTCCAATCATATTTATTACGTTAGTTCTTTATAAAACTCAAGAAAAAAGAAACAAGAAAAATGTTGGTGGTTCACCCTAGCCCAACCCAGCCCGTTTTGACCCAGATTTAAATTACATGTTCTGACAACAATTTCAAACCATTACCCGACATGCCATTTTTCCACCTCTAGTGATAGTCAACAAAAATGAATTGACAAATGGAAGAAAGTTATAAAAGGATATTTTATCTTGATAGATTGGATGGTTGAGTATCAGAAGATTATTGTTGTTGACGATAGCTCGAACAAGTATATCCTTTGCCTCCTCATGTTTCTTTTTGAGCATGTTACAGATCTGTGGTAAGAAAATATGTCTGTCATTATTATACTCATATGGCAATTGTAATCAAACAGTAATTTACAGGAGAGAACTTTTAAGAATTGAACACTTGTAAATGATGAGTAGCAAGATAAAAGAATGCATACTTACATCTTCAAGTTCCTTGGAACATGCCTCGGCCTTCTCAAAAATGTCATTATTTTCTATATCAGAAGATATATCCACTTCCATGCGTGAAATATCAAGCCTAGGTAACTTCTCGGTTGCCAAGTTTGAATGGTTGTAAACCTAAACTTGAGAATTCAAAGTGTGTATATTAACTATGCACCATCTTGGAAGTGACCCACAAATAGTTCTAGCAGAAGTACCTGTTTCTCAATAACTCTTTCGGATGATGTTCTGATAGTGTTGCTGTTGACAATGACTTGTATCTTTTAGATAATAATACAGTAAAAGAAAATAGTAGTACACAAAAAGATACTAAAAATAGGACCTGCAGGGTGATGCAGAGAGACGTTTTAATGGGGTTAATCTTGTGATTTCAGCAGATCCCTGTATAATTAATCATGTTTGAACTTGATTATATGCTACTTATGTTTCATAATACTTGATATAGTGTTTCACATGAGAACAAGAAACCTCAAACGTTTTACGCTTCAGAGATGGAGTAGATGGTGATTGCTTCTTTATGTTAGCAGAAGGGTGCCCCTTAAACGCCATGTTCCCTTGAAATTCCTTATCTATCTCCTTGCTTCTCATGGATGTCAAACTCTTCGGTGGCATGGAATTAAGTGTCTTTAACTTCGGTTCTGCAAGTCTACAATAGAAGAAAGTAATCAGTACAATTTCTTCGAAGACGTTTAATCAAGAAACATCAGAAATAACATACAATACCTAGAAACTCTTAGGGTAGAAACTTCAGATACCCTCTTGATCTCAGCGTTAGTAGAGGATATCATATTCTTTTCCACAAGTTTCCTCATGTTTGGAGTAGATGTCGTGCTTGTAACTTGTAGTCCAGGATTTAAGCTATTCTGTGATTGATTTTTATTTGGCTGTTCAGTCGAAATGGATGGATGTACAGCAGACCTGAGGAGAAGAGACCCAAGATATCATTGGATATGTAAATCAATGATTTAAAAACAATCAGCATTCTTTATTATAATACAGGATAATATCTTATCATATTACCAAGCTGATAAGAAGGCCTTTTCACGACATAAAGAGCATCCGCTTAAAACATTTTAGTATTTGCTCATGTTAACTTTATAGAGCATACTTTCATAAGACCACATGTCCACATGCGGGCCGTTTTAGCAGATAAAAAACAAGTTTGCAACATATCTAGAGGGTTCGTACACAAGATTGGTTATGATAAACTAGACGTAGGAAGATCAACCCATTGACTTATGAATGGATTGATTAGAATTTTGTTGAATCTCAAACAGGTCAAGTTGGACAAATTTTTCAAGAAATTGGGTGAAAGGGGGAACTGCTCCAATCAGTTGAAAGACACAAAAAATCTAATAAATTACTTATACTGCATATGACCTTCTAAATCATTTTAATCAGATATTTATAACGATATTAAAATAGAATTGTTCATATATCTCTTGGTGATCAATAAAAGCTTTGCCTTTCAAAAAATAAAATAAAAAATAAATAGTATTGATTTTGCACTGATAATAAGCACATAAGTTATTTATGAAATTCTTGTAAAAGAATAAAAAAGTGTCTGTGAGTTAAGCCAAACCATACTACAGAATGACTCATTCAACCCCAACCCAGTTTTGACCACTTACCCAACCCGCCCATCTTGTCACCCCAAAACTAAATGAAAATATAGATATAGATACCAAACCTGGGTGCATTAGTATGCTCAGTGTTTTGGTCACTTCCCTTTGACACAGGTTCCTCCTTTCTTTGATCAATATTATGTGTAACGATGGTCCTTATTGGTTCATTTGTGGGTTTTACATTATCAGCATTCAAGCACTCCCTGTAATTAACCACAAGTGAAATGAACTTATGCATTTGTTTTACTTCCCCTGAAACATTCTTACCAACATAAATGTTCAAGGAGCATCAAAATTAAGACCTGTAAGATTTATAATGACCTTCAGTTCAAAAAAGCAAAAACTCACCGAGATTTATCAAGGCTTTTAACATGAGCGGTCTCTGTGTTTTCAGTTTGAACAGGTATGTCTCTGCTGAGCACTTTGGGTAATGACCTTGATATCCCTGTAAGTTTGGTACTAGAATCTACACTTCTAGAGCCAAACTCCCTGTATAAAGTTTTAGATGGGCTTTACGTCTTCATCATATCCAATAAAGTTACTTGCACTAAAAGAATGTCTCACCTCTTTTCAACTGCAGGATTATTTGATAAGGTGCTCACTCTTTTGTTGCCAATGGAGATGAGTTTTGTTGAAGAGACTGATGTTTTCTGCAACTCAGATTGACTTCCATTTTGTTTATTGAAATATTTTGACAGCACCGGAACATTCGCTCTTTTCTTCTCTGACGCCAACTCATCAATTGTGGTGCCACTGCATAAAATCAGCAACATAATTACACCTATCAGATTGAGAGCATTATAAATTCAAGCAGATTCCTAAAACTCCTGAACTTGATGCACTATAAAGTGTGTACCTATAATCTGCACATATTCCAGTTCCAACTAATTCCTAGTATTGGTCAAATGCATCTAAATGTCTAATAGTTAAAGTGTGACCTCTAATCTGCCAATAGTGGCTAACCACTAAAGTCAAGTTCAAACTCCGAATTACTTGCATAATACAATACATATTCTCACCCATCCTTAGAGTCCAAATGAAGCTTGAAAGATGAATCTGCATTCCTCTTATTGACCACTTCCCCATGAGCCAAATTCCCAATTCCAGGAGTCATAGAACTTTCAAAATGTGAATCCGCCTTACTTGCATCATCACCATCAACATGGCCAACAAATACGTTATCATCCCTCGTCTCACACATTTCACTCTGTGACTTCATATGTTCTGATAAATTTCTACTATGAACCGATTCAGGCACAGGCGTCACATTACCCTTTTTCTCATCCCCTGTGTTCAAACTCACCACCTCAACCATTGTTCTAGATTCTTCTTCTTGCATGTCTGAAAATGTAGCTTCAGTAGAAACATTATCAGTTGAAGATTGACCATACCAATCTTGTGTAGCTTGCTGAGCATGAGGTTCAGGAGAAGATCTCTTATCTGATGATTGAGATTCTTGTACAGGTTCCTGAAGGCTACATGAAATTATCTTCTCAGGTGAAAATTCTCTCTGTATATCTAGTTCTTTAGCATTCAAAGGTTTTAGAAGACAGTTTTCATCTATTACAGATTTCAAGCGGTCATCCTCATATCTTGGATCAGGATCCTTAATGTTATCCATTTGTGTATCAACTTTTGAAATAGAAACATCCCGTGATTCTGAACGCTTTGAAGATATATCATCACCCTCGGATGCCACAACATCTTTAGCCACAGGTTCTTCAGAACCTCCACTAATAGTCACATCTAAAAGTGCTTCCTTATCATTACACGATTTAGATTTCTCATCTATCTTTGTCTTTTTGGACCCAAAATCTAGATCTGCAAACCTGCAAAAACGTAAACCAGATGAGTTAAGATACAACACACAGCATCAATGTATTGTTTTTTTAATACAAAAAAATACACTGCTATGACTATAAAAACTAACTCATCAAAATCAAATGAGAACTGAAAGCTCTCTCTTTTCGATCGATCCTCTCCACCAGAAGATACTTCTTTAGATCTTTCCTTCGAATTTCCAGATTTCATTGAAGGGGATGAGATATCAAGACCAGGCATGTCCATTTTAAAAGATGGTAACTTGCCAAAGTCACCATCGAAAGAAAAATCCATATCCCTGCAAAAAAAGGTAATATATTGTTTAGCTCTTAAATAAACAGTACATATGTCTTTGATCCAAATACGCTGTCTCCTGCCTCTCAGTAATTAGCAAAAATATAATTTCAGAGCTACTATCCAAGTAAATATGCAACTTTAAGGTTTTGCAGAGCTTACATTTTGTCAAAGTTAAAAGCCTTTTTCTTGCCTTGGGCGGGTGGTCCAAAGTCAAAATCCATTCCATCGTCTCCCATGGACATTGACTTCCATGAACCAAGAAAGTCCTTATCGATGTCTATATCTGCTAATATACAAAAGATATTACTGAATCCCCTCATTTATACCAATAAGTTACACGAATTTTACGGATGCTTACTAAGAGATCAATGTACTTGTACACTTACAAATTCATATATAGGGCATATCTGAATTTTTTTTTCTTAAAATCAACTAAGATTCCAATAAGATAGGTCAAGGATCTCACTGAGAAGTTACCTAGTAAAGAACTTTTTTCTTTTGATTTGCCAGCAGCTGTTGTTTTTTGTGATTCCGCCATCTGTACTAGCAGATTAACCATACGTTACTTTTACATAGTTCAACACAAATGATAGAAAAAGTTGAAAAAATATTATGCAATATTATGTTCCGTGAGTTTTACGAGAAACATGTCTATATAGTAGAAAGTATAGAGCGGATTTCGTATACGACACATATCTGATGCACCTTGATACGCCTTTTTTTACACCTTGATGTGCCTTTTTTTTACACCTTGAAGGGTGTCTTTTTGTAATAAAAATGCATCAGACATGTGTGACCACCAGAATCATGCCTACACTTTCTACCGTAAGGAGACTTTTCTCCTGATCGCTACATAAAAATTTTGATAGAAAAACAGCAAGAACATATGCACTTTACAATCACCAACAGTATATCCAAAAACAACAGTCTCATCACATATTATTTTCCTCGATATGCAAACAAACAGCAGTTATTCTTCTTCTTCTTTATACATTTTTTTAAATAAAAACTAAAAATAAACAGCATTTTCTAGCAGGCCTAAATTGCAAAAATACTCACTCTTATGAAAAAAGTCTATTACAAAATTTCTAAACACTTATCATTACCTAAAACGATTACTTAACGAATTACATAGAGCAATCAAACAGGATAAACTGCTCTAAGCATCTAGGGTTTCAACTGAACTACAAATCCAGAAATTGATCAATCAATACATATATGACGATATAAACATGTATAATAGTTGAAAATCAAGTATTCAAATACAGCGGAATCTGCCTAATTACTTGCTAGATCTAGTCTATTGTTAGCGATTTACATGAATCGACTGTTATAACAGGAACATGAAGAGTAATTACTCAGATTTGAATCGAGATAGCTAGATAGATATAACCGATAGATATAATCTATATATAATCGATATATATATATATATGTATATAAAAGATAGGATAGAATTAAAAAGTAAAAATAGATAAAGAAGGATCGAGAGAGAAAACCTGGAGTGTGTGCGTGTGTGTGTTTTTACGTTTGTGTGATTTGGCGCTAAAATGATTGAACCCGTAGGGCTTATATAGGGGTGTGACTAATGAGAATGTGTAATGATTGATGAAAGGTTTTACAAAACAAATACGGAAACTCTGTATTTGATATAAAAGATTTTGGCTTTTTTTTTTTTTTTATTTAAAGGTGTGAATTACTCGGGAATATCGTGCCGAATAGATTTTTAATTTAAACTTCTCGATAAAAACTTCTATCACCAGATCTAGAAAAACTCACTCAGGTTCACCATAAATATTCTTAGGATAGAACTCGAATCTCTAACTTCTTGTGAGGTGATGGTTTAAAAGCTTTTGTTATAAACTTAATAAAATGATTTGCTAAAAATAATTTTTAATCCTCATACACAATATTTTTATTAAGCTTTATATATCTTAGGGAAAGGTTATGATTATTAAACTCTTCAGAAAAAATAACGTTTATAATTTTAAATCCTGTTTAAAAATAATGGTAATATCGTAGTAATAATTTTTATCTTAATATATGAGTTGCATTTTTCTTTTTCTTTTTTTAAATAAAAAATAAAAATAAAATAAAATAAAATTAGTCATCTTCTAGTTTCATGTTTCTCCATTATTGTTGGTATGAAAATGATCGATGTTTCATTTTAACTAGAAAGTTCACGTGCCGCCCGTTAGGCAGCGTCGGTGTTTGAAGCGTGTTGTGATATTTAGCTGAATGTTCTTGCCGTGTAAAAAGTTGGTTCACTTTTTTATACTATTTTTAAAAAATCTAAACTTTGTCATAAAAGATGATGACTAAAATACAATAAAAGTAGATCGTCGACATATATGGTGACTACAGCTAATATATTATTAAATATTTTTTTTTAGCCGACACGATCTAAACAAAAGCAGTATAGATATAATTTTTTATTATTTCCTTCTTACTGTAAAGAAGATGCATGAACAAAGTTACAATATAATATGTTTTAATTCTTCTTTTTCGTGAGTGGATAGCTAAGCCACCATAATTGAATAAATATATATATATATGTACATATACATTGTACTCTTCCTTTTCCCCTCTCCTTTGATTCTCGGCACATCACCAACACCATCTCCACCTCGCCAGTTTATCTCTTTCTCTCTTAGAATTCAGACCGAGCCACCACCATCCTTCACGACACCACACCTCTTGTTCTTGGTCTCTTTTTCTCGGGTTGATCATCACAGCCGCCCCCTCCCCCGTTTTCTAATGCCGTGAACTTGGACCGGTTAACGGAATACGCATTTCGCCGGTGGTGAAAAGAAGCCGGAAAAAGACGGTAAACTCTGGCGGTGGCGGTGGTGATGAGATACGGTTTTGATATTGGTCGGAAAAGTCGACGGAGATGGAAACTTCATGTATTTCGAGATCGATTCATGAATTTGAAGAAAATGAGTGTTTTTGTTATTCTAACCCATCTAGCCCGTTTCGGTTTTCACTTCAAAAAAGTCTGGTGAATGTTTGCCGGAATTCCGAGTCTTCATCGCCGGTGGCATCTGTGAAGAATAAAATATGATATTACCTTCGCTTCATAAGTGAAAAATTGAGGGTTTGGGGGAATCGAACCCCTGACCTTTCAATTAAAAGAGAAACCATGTGCCATTCCAACTAAGAAGAAATGGCTGTACATTGCGCTGTGAAACTTGTAATTTACTGTTCATTCCCTCTTCTATTAATAGAGGAAGTAATAATTCAGAGCTTAACGCATTAAGTCTTTTTTTTTTTTTTTTTTTTGACTTTATAAAAAAAAAAACCGTTAATTACCTATTTATT
>JAOXNX010000026.1:7437340-7453234 GCA_028566075.1 Solidago caesia | reverse complement strand
TTTTAGAGGTAAATGACAGAAATGCCCCTTGTGTGGGGGACTTAACGGCAGGGACTAGTTTTTTTTTAACAAAAGTTCGACTATAGGGATGAAAAAGGAACAAAATTAACGGGAGGAAAGAAAAACCGTTTTTTCTAAAACCACAGGGACAAAAAAGTTACTTAACCCTAAAAAAAAAATGATTAGAGAAAGGTAAAGTATGGACTATGGAGCCACGAAATCAAAAATCAGAAAAAGGCCATCTAAACCAATGAAATGAAATCTATCCTTTCTTATCCATCCACACACACATCATACACCCCTACAAACACACACACTACCCTGGTGGTGCACCAAATGCCATTGACACTCATCATCTAAAATCTAAACAACAAATACAATGGCTGGATTACTGGGAGCTACTACAACTACTACTTCTTCTTCTGCATTACTAAGGACCTCTCGATT
Source organism: Solidago caesia (assembly GCA_028566075.1). Lineage (NCBI taxonomy): Eukaryota > Viridiplantae > Streptophyta > Magnoliopsida > Asterales > Asteraceae > Solidago > Solidago caesia. Next base: position 7,452,787 of record JAOXNX010000026.1, on the reverse strand, counting down.
TATTTCTTCTTCTTCCTCCTCAAAGTCATCATTTCGGGCTCTTTCTTTTAATCCAGGTATTAATTATAGTAAGTAAGTAACACCCAATGCGGTCTTTTACGTATTATGGTCCCAATACCGTCTTCGACGGTGTATGGGGGAGGTTGATTAAGTATATCACTTACAATCTTGTCAATGTGCCTAATTTACTTTATTATTATTATTCTTATTGCTATTATTTATATGTAAAATAATGAATTGAAATGCTGTATATCTGGTTGAATATAAGTATAATATTGAACTGAATGGAGATTTTGAGCTAAATAGGATTTGTGTTGTCAATTTGAACATACCCCAGTGGCCCGTATATCGATTGTTGTGATGGGTTTGTGAATTTGAAGGATAAATTGGTCATTGGCGTGTAAGAATAAAGAAAGAGGGAATGTTTTTGATGTATTTACATTTGTTAGTGTTTAGAGAGGTTAATGGGTCATAAACGTTGATGCCATTTGACGTTTTCATCGCGAGGTTGATTATCGTGAGAGGAAGACAGTTTTTAATGTGTTTATGACTAATAGTTGGTACAATTAGCCCCATTCGTGTTCCGAGACTGAGTTCCTAGTGAATCATTCTTATATTGTTTTTGTATACGTAGTAAGTGTATCATGAAAATCCTTCTTTGAGAAATCAAGTTTATATATGTTTATTTTTGTGGTTTCGTTGTATGTGCTACGAGAAATGAAGATGTGAGATTATGGGCGAGGCTTGTTTGATGCGAGAAGCAATGAAACCTAACATCGAGCTTTATTGTTGTTGCAGGTCAGAGTCAAGGGAGGAGGTTATATGGAGGCATTGGAGTTCTGGTAAAGAAAGGAAGGTCTCATTTTTCAATCTCAAATGTTGCCACTGAAATCAGCCCTGCCCAAGAACAGGTAAAACTTTTCTCTGCTTTTGTTGTATCCCAATGGCTACCATACGTAACCAGTTCTCCCTTTTTAACCATATCGGAAATATTCCATTGATAATTCTATGCCGTTTTTAAACTGTAAATTGTACCCTTTTATCTTTCATCTCATTTTAGATCAAAATTATATTTTTTTTACAAGCCTTGAATTGGTATCAAGTTGATCACCCGAACCTTTTAAACTTTTGAGAGTAGTACTCTAGGTCCAAGACAACAGGACTAGAGTTTTAAGGGTTTTTTGGAATGCCTGTGAACAGTGCGTATGTAGCTTTAACGCAGTTTAAAGAGGCGGCAACTAAAAATTTGTGTAAAAAGGGGAAATGGGTCGAATGGGTTTAAAGTCTGCCAGATTCTTGATTAAAAATGAATACAATCTCAACCTCCTTAATCATTCATTATTTATGAAATAAACTATTTTAATTTAACCTGGCTATTTTCAGCAAGTACTAAGGAAATGAACTGTTTCAACCTGAGCCTATATCTATCATTACCCAAACTACCCATCACTGTGATGAAAATGTCGATGTTAGTTCATTGTTTAGCTGATAATAATTTGCCCAAAAATGCCAGGCTCAGAAGCTATCGAAGGAAAACCAAAGGCCAGTTTATCCATTTGCAGCAATAGTGGGGCAAGATGAGATGAAACTATGTCTTCTATTAAATGTCATTGATCCAAAAATTGGTGGTGTCATGATCATGGGTGACAGAGGAACTGGTAAATCCACAACCGTTCGATCGCTTGTAGATTTACTTCCCGAAATCACAGTAGTTGCAGCTGACCCGTTCAACTCTGACCCTGAAGATCCAGAATCAATGGGCATGGAAGTAAGAGAGAAATTAATCAAAGGTGAACAACTTCCAACCATAAAAACCAAAATTAACATGGTTGACCTCCCATTAGGAGCCACAGAAGACAGAGTGTGTGGAACAATTGACATTGAAAAAGCTCTAACAGAGGGAGTCAAAGCATTTGAGCCCGGTCTTCTTGCTAAAGCCAATAGAGGGATTTTATATGTTGATGAAGTCAATCTCTTGGATGATCATTTAGTCGATGTTCTTCTTGATTCAGCTGCCTCAGGCTGGAACACTGTGGAAAGAGAAGGTATTTCAATATCACATCCAGCACGGTTCATTCTCATTGGGTCAGGCAACCCAGAAGAAGGTGAGCTAAGGCCACAATTGCTTGATAGATTCGGGATGCATGCTCAAGTGGGTACTGTAAGAGATGCTGAACTTAGGGTCAAAATTGTGGAGGAAAGAGCCCGTTTTGATAAAAACCCAAAAGAGTTTCGTGAGACTTACAAAACAGATCAAGAAAAACTTCAAGATCAAATTACAGCAGCTAGAAGTTGTCTTTCTTCTGTGCAGATTGATCACGAACTTCGTGTGAAGATTTCAAAAGTTTGTGCTGAATTGAATGTGGATGGATTAAGAGGTGATATTGTGACAAATCGGGCTGCAAAAGCTTTGGCTGCTTTGAAGGGGAGAGATCAAGTGACATCTGAAGATATTGCTGTTGTGATTCCGAATTGTTTGAGACACAGGTTAAGGAAGGATCCTTTGGAGTCTATTGATTCAGGTCTACTCGTTATTGAGAAATTTTATGAAGTTTTCAGTTGAACGAGATAAATTTTGTGTTTGTATTTGTGACAATTTTATGTTTCCATATGATACACTTTGACAAAATGTAGATTGGTTTAATGAGAGTTATCTGTTAGTTCCAATATGCAATAATGCATGCTTCTGTTCTCGGTCCTTATACTTCTGTTCTATGTTGGCCGGGGAAGTTGTTTGAACTTCCTGAGCAACCCATATAAAACTACTCGTCATGGATATGAGATTAGTTTTATATATGTTGCAAATGTGGTACTCTTGTTATGTGCTGAAACTAGACGGATGCTCGCTCGATGCGGCGGCAATGGTGTGGTTTGATGAATAACCTGAATGGTTAGCTTAGCATTAGAAATAAATCCAATTTTGATTAGTTAATCATAAAATGTTCTTTATTTGATCGATGTATCTCATGTTTGTAATAATCTTATTGTATATCAATGCAACAAATATGATACAAAAACAAATATATAATGATTTGAAAAATAGGAAGTGTATATGCTGAATATGCATCACCTCATATACAGTGTTTCATAATTAGATCTTTTAAACATACCCATCTCAATAAATTGATACAAGTATGAAGTCATAAAAATGATATAAAAACTGACCAAACATTATACATTTCTTATAATCATACATAAATAAAAACCCAGAAGGAAAAAAAAAAGCTTCATCTGTAAAGTTCAATCACCAAGTGACCAACAAGAATTTTGTCATACTCTTCCCCAAGACGTCAATCCCAGAAGAAAAAAAAATGAAGGCTTCGATGACAAAAAAGAAAAAAAAAAAGAAAAAAAAAGTAAAGATCAGATCAAAACTTGCATATACAACTAGCTCTTGTGCTACCGAAAGAGCCTTGGCACCGATCTTTTAGGTATTTTGCCTTCAAGTTTGAGCCTTCTGTATGCTTCCTGAATGTGACATGGCCTAATTGGCCCTGACTCCTTTCTTTCTGCCATCACCATCCTTGCTGCAAATTCACATTCAGCTTGATATTATACTTATGGAATTCAGAATCACTGAACCAATTAAGTAGATTGTGCTTATTCAATTCTATAAGTTTCTGCATGTAATTATGTGTGTACCTGTTTCAACAAGTTCACCAACAAAAATCTTTGCTATTCCAGATACCACAATAGTCATTGGCATTGAAATTTTGGCACTTCCGGTAATGCTGGCTAATAACTTTATTCAAAGCACAGAATAACAAAAGAAATGTTAGGTTAAATTTGTTTTGTCTCGGTATAATGGTCTGTGGACAGTACAGGTAGCAATTTCGCCCACTAATAGGAAAACGGGTCCAACTCAGGCCATACTTTCTCGGTAACGTGTCTAACAGTTGAAGGTGCTAATAATCTCCCAAGTCATTTTATTATCAAAGTTAAGATTATTTTTTGAAAAATATAGTTTTTGTCAACATATGACGTATATATACATTGATTATTTACAAAAAGAAGTTTTAACAAAGTCTCTGGCAACTTATGTGATCCTAGCCTAATATTACCCAACCTGCCGCCCCACCTGTTTTGCTTTCTCTAATTCAGACCAATTACCTCCATCTTTTATTCTGTAGGTACTATTACAAATCCTATCATCCAGATTGATTTGAGAAAGCAGAAACAATAACACATACAAATGTTAAGGGTGTGCGTCTATGTGAGTGAGAGAGAGAGAGAGAGACGTACCCTTTTCATGTTAGATTTCTGAAATCCAGATCTTCGGAAAGATTCATACCTGCTCATTTGTTCTTCAGTAAACTGAGATAATATTGATCTGATACATAAACATTGGTGAAATGACTTACATTAGTAATCAAGTTAGTACATAAACTGACTCCATCATTTTCTTCTTTGACAAAATTTCAATCCAGATTACACTACTCACTGAGAGCATCAGAAGTGGTCACACTGAAACACCCTATCACATAGCCACATCAACATCACATTGTTCTCGCAATGAACTCCTTTTTTACTCTAAATGACCACACTGAATAAATAAAAGAACAAAATCCCCACAAAACCACAGCATAAGGGATACACGCCGTGGCATCCCATGTGATGATCACACCAAACACAGAGTGGTGTTCATCCCGTGGTGACCCATCACACTGCGGATAGGAGACCACTTTGGATGCTCTAATAATCATTACAAAAATATCACTAAAACTGATTTGGGTAACAAAGAATCCTCTTTTATTTAAGGGCATTGTAGACATCTCACTAATAATCAAACAAACAATGACTGATAACTTTACTTCAAATGCAGGGAAAAAGCATTCAACAAAATAAAACTTACTGCATCTTGGCCATTTTATCAGGGTCCCCTTTAGAATGGAATTTTCCAAGTTCAACATCCATATTTTCCTCATCGTCCTCATCATCATCTTCTTTGTTCTTATTATTAGGAATACCTGTAGATGTTGAGGCCAATTTAGCTCTTGCTTTCGGTTGGTTTAAATGATGAATCTTGTTTTCTAAATCATATCGCTGAGAGTTGATGTTTGGTTGTGGTGCTAGAGTTTGCGACGCAGTCTCATCATGGGCGGATGGAGATTCAGGTGGTGAATCGTCTACTTCCTCAAATGCCGCTTCAAAAGGATCCTTTGATTGCGACATTGGACTCTAGGAACTATTTCTTCTCACCTATAGACACATACATATATAATGGTGGTTAATAAACAAAAGTATGATCCAACCCATAAAACAAAAATCCTAGGAAAGTTCAAGTACAAGAAACTCATTAGACTACCTAAGATTCAACATTTTTGCGAATATCAACCTACAATAATAGTTTATTGGACAAACGTTTTTTACGCTGACATGACGTTATAAGAATAGTCAACGTAGCTATTCCACATAAACATTTCTGCATAATATAAACTGTTCTTTCTGGGTACATTGAAACAAAATTTGAAAGTACGTTGAAACAAAATTTGAAAGTACGTCGTATCATACATCATTAATTTTTTTATTGGATATGTTACATACAAATGTTGCATTTCTATAGCATTAAGCCTAAAAATAAACATAAATGTATTCTGAATGTCACAGCAATCCTAGATTATTCCGAAAAAAAAAATATGATATATTTAGTATCATAGAAAACTGTAAACACACTAATACTATTATGATCAAAAATTTTAATAAAACTTGAATAAGGTTTTGAATGCTAACCAAATTGGTATTAATTTGGAATGCACATTGCCTGCCGATTCTAAATATATATATATATATTGTGGCTGGCTGGCTGGCGTCTGTGTGTGAAGGGATGCCTGACAATAGTTAAAGGGTTATAAGAAGAAGATTACTTAAAACACAAGTATAGTCCCTTTACAATACACAAATAATCAAATTAATATATACTAATTTATTTATTTTTTTCTAAACTTTTTGCAAAAGGATGCATTTATGCGAGTTAAATGGGTTTCTGGTTACATGATTCCATTGTTTGGGTATGGCTAAATCAAACTACAAAGGCAAAACAAATCAAAGAAATTTTGGGTTAAGTCTAATTTAAAATATAAAAACTGGTGTTTGTTTAGGATGTATTATGGGAATAACTTGTATGGAGTTGCGCGCCTAACATAGGTGTTTCTCTCGTCACACACTAATGATATAATATGTATATTTAATAAACTTCAGGGTAGGTAATGGAAAAAAAACAACAACAGCATCACCTAACCAGGTGCTACTAGCTGCATACATGTTATCTCCTTGTGTTTTATTAGGAGTGTTTGATGATTCAATTCACGGTTTATTTGATTTTTTCGATTCCCATTGATTTGACAATTCTTAATGCTCAAATCGAAAACCAAATCAAACCGAATTAATTATGAACAAACCAAATCAAATACGATGATTTGGTTTCGGTTTGAATTCAACTTAGACCGAACCAAACCATTTTCAATTTATATAGATGTTTTCTTGGTAGAATTCCTTACAATTTTTTTTGCAAATGAAACTTTTAATAAGGATCATGTACCACTAAAATTTTAAGAAATGAAAAAAAAATAATTAAAATGTATTATAGACTTTTAACGTTTATTTAATAGTACATGTTATTAACAATTAATAAATTTTTACCAAACATGTATCAACAACTAATATTATATATGACTGACACATTGTATTATAATATGCACAATTTTATCTAATTTGACATACAAAGAAACCCTAGGGACTTATGGAGTTGGATTGCCGGCAGGTCAAGGGTTCGCACCCAACAGATCAAGAAGGAGAGATAGACGCTTCCTCCGGAACGTTCTAATTGACATGGCTTTCTTGTTCCTCGTACATACTTGTTATGGATCATTCCATAAAAGCCATGATCGAACAAGGCTCATCAACACGTGTTTGCCCTAATTCTGGCAGATATAAATACCAATCATTAGGCATCATTAACAAAAATATTCAATTCATTGTTCATTCATCAATCACACACATTCTTAACTTTCTTGCTCATGGATAAGCATCAAACACTTTAGGCTCACAAAGAACTTATTAGGCTTCCACTATGAATTCAGAAGATCTTTGTAGTTAACATGATTAAACCCATCGTCACTGGGTCCATTCTATGCTCAAACATCTTACATGACAAAACTAAATGTCATAATGATGATATCAATATTTTTAAAAACTTGTATTATTTATAACTATCAAATATACTCTTATAAAAAATTTACATATAACTAATCATAAATATGGGCCAATAATCTAGTTTTATATATAGGTTCTGGTTAAAATAAAACAAGTATTAAAGTAAAACAAATAAAACAATCATTTTCTTTTAATTGAAAATCGTTGTGCATCATGAAAATCTTCATGCATCAATCTGTATACTTGTGTTCTATGAATCTTCGTGCATCAATTTTATCATGATCCAATGGTGAAAATCTTATCTTATTTGTTTTACTTTAATACTTGTTTTACAATAACCACTCCCTATATATATATAGTAATAAATATATATATTTTTTTTTTGAAGGCATGAATTATTCGCGAATGATGGAATGTCTAGCATATGTTCTCTTAACTGGGTCTACGTTAGAGCGTAATTAGCAGAATAGATCCTCATTAAATATTTGTGGTCATCCCCAAATATACCTAGGATAGGATTCGAATTTGAGACCTTTTGTAAGGAATCATGTCTCTTTACACCTAGACTATTTGGTGATGGTTACTAAAATATACATAACGTGAATATCATTTCATGAGATCTTTCTCATAACTTTATGCCATATTTCGGCTTATCAATACGAGTATTATTTTCTTTTATGGTTTACTTTAGCACAATGATTTCTATTAATTTCTATAATGTATTTATCTTCTATAATTTCATCATCCATGGTATGTTAGAGTATTTGGATTGGATTAGATTAGATTGGAGTCGAGTCGATCTTGACGGTATTGTGATTTTATCATCATGCCATTGTTACAATGCATGTTACACAATACAAACTACACTTGGTGCTACACGTTTACAAAGCTCTCTACAAGAAAAACGTCTAGTCGCTTTATGTTTATTTTGTCGTCGCTAATTACTCTTATCGACGATATTATCATCGTCGTCATAGGTCCGTCTCCTCGTGATCTTACTTGATGCTTAACTATCTCAACTTCTATACATTACCTTTTCTAATTATATTTGTGTCATTCTTCTATACATTAATTAGTGTTGATTTATAAGAAACTACTTAAAATTTAAATATACGTAAATCATTAAAAGACAAAATATCATATTAAAAGCTAGGAGTACTTCTTGGCCTTTCACAAATATGTATGTATCCCATATCCGTACCCATACCATGGCCTCTATTAGAGCATCAGGTTTGGTCTAGAGATGCAGAATCATCCAGAATGTCACATCAGCGTCACATCAGTTTTTATTAATTTATCAGTTTTGACCCGTTATGGATGCAGAACCATCCAAAACGCAGAACACTATCTTTCATTTTTTTTAATTTACCTTTATATATTACATAAATTATTCTTTAAAAATAATTTTATTTAATAGTAAAAAATACATTAATAATAAATTTAAAATAACAAAAATATCCTGAGTGTATTATGTGTCACAAGACTCAAGCTATACTATTTTAATTCTCCTTTCATTTATGCATTACAAAACTTGTACACAATGCTTTATTGAAAGGAGTAGATTTTTTTATATGGATGATGCTTTAGGTGGGTGTTCATCATTGTTACAAAAGTCAAGTTGCAGGTAAAGAAAATTTATTTACACAACCTGACAAATTTCTTTTCATCTTCATGAATCACTTTCTTAGTATAATACTCTTAATTTAGCAGAACTACTGTGAGCAGCAATTTGTGTCACAACACGATTTGCTGAGGCAGCTTGCTATTAAGTTGAGTAGCAAATCACCCATAGCACAGAAGCTAAAATTATTGGTATCAGAAAAACGAAATTCCGGAAAGTATACCTATATATTTTACTGAAACATTTCGAGTCATTAGATCATGCTAGTATATAATTAGCTAGTATATAAATTAAAACCCATCATCCTATGTTAAATTAAAGCCGATCATGCATTAAATAATTAAATAATGTATGGTGGACTAGGATTTCACTAAAATCCAAGAAAAGAATTGAACGCCAAACAACGGTATAAACATCAAGAACCCCGATCAAAAATTCTATGCCGAATGAAGAGTTATGGTAAATTGGATGGTACCGACTGCCATGTCACATTTCGGGATCGGCATCAAAGGATCATACCCTATGCTCTTAGGTTTATACTTATCCACACATCCATCGTCATTCAATGAATATGTGTACATCGCTATAATCAATAATATACTACTAAAATCAAATTTAATGGTATGTAATGATATGTTTCTATTTTGAGAAATAAATGCTAACTTATGCATTCACACACAAAACAAATTGTGATTATATAAGAGAAACACTTTGTTCGTTCAAATTTTCATTTTACAGAATGCAAATTAAAAAAAGAAAAACAAGTCTTACCGATTATACACAATGTATAAATTGCATATTATTATTTCTTCAAGAATTTCTAATAATCTAGTTTAATGAAAAAATGATTTAATCATTTAAAGTAAAATTTTAAAATTTAAATGTTATTTTTGAAATTTAACATTGCTTTTCCAATTTTCTTTTTACATTCAACATTAGCTTTAATATAAACTAAAAATTTTTTGTTTTCCACCAATAATGTATAGTCTAAAAGGTAGAATGTAATATTGTTATGAATTACTTCTTTTGTTATAAAATAAGTATTTATATTTATATTTTAATTTATTTTAAAACAAATGTCTAATTTTAAAAATCATATCAACTTTACCATCTTAACATTTAGTGTATTTTTTTCACAAAACTCGTTTCTAGGAATTAAAAAAAGCAATGAGAACATTGGTATCTTGATACAACACAATACAATAATTAATTTTTTTCTAAATTTTATGTTTTTTTCTAATAAAATATTTATTTTGGAACTCAGGGCTAGCATATGATGTTATGAAATATTAGTTTGTATTTTGGAGCCAATGATCCATGGTAAACATAATAAGGCATCCAGATTTTACCCACAGGATAAAAGTTTAAACTTAGGCTTAGCTTATGTTAAATTTTCATTAAATTGGTATTTTGGTTTTGGTAAAGTCAAACCATTTGAGTTTGAGTTAAGAATAAAAGGAAATCATTCATTCTCTTAAAAGAATATCTTAAAAATAATCCTAACCATAAAGATGTGACATGTGAAAAAATTTGAAAATAAGATTAAAAAAAAGATTTAGTAAAATCGATATGTTATCATCTTGTGATTTTAATATGATTTTTAAACTAATCTTTAAGAAAAATTTACAAAGAATAAACCTCGTATAGTAGTTAGAGCATCTCCAATGGTGTCAACCTATTAAAGACTTTTTTTCAATGTCTCTACCATTATTTTATGATATTAAATTAAGAAAGTTAGTTGAAGTTATAAAAAAACGTTTTAATAAAATGAATTTAAAAGTTAGTGTAAGTGTATTAGAAAAAAATCTTTGATCAAATAGCTTGAGAAATATCAACCTTTTAAAAATATAGCTATTCAAAGATTTTTTTTTTTAACAAATAACTTTTCATCAACCTTTTATTAAAGATGCACTTAGGTCGTGTGTAGTAATGTGGCAGACGCCACTTCCGACGCAACCATACCATCCGACGCTAGTACGAGAAGGCGTCTAAAACCCGGTGTCCAAACCTTTCTCCTAATTTCAGACGCGGAAGACGAAGAGAGAGAGAGAGAGAGAGAGAGAGAGAGAGAGAGAGAGAGAGAGAGAGAGAGAGAGAGAGAAGTGGGGTCGGTTTAGTTTTTTATTTTTTTGTTATGTGTGTGGGGGGTATATATATGTGTATATGGGTATAATAATAAAATATTTGAGGATGAGATGAAGAATATGACTTAATACGAAGGGTGTTCTTGGGGGCATTCTAGGAGAGAGAAAAACTAATGTGGTGCTGATGTGGCTGGAAGAATAACGTGTTCTTAGGCCTCTTCCTATCCTGACGTCGTCATCCCCTCGTCTTGACTGCCACATCAGCTTTCTCTCTCCAAGACACACCCAAGAACTACCCCTTTCCTATCATACTCTCATCTTTACCTCATCCCCAATAAAAAATTATTAAACACACACTCACATACATATAAATATACTCGTCTTCACATTTCGTAAAAAAGACGGAGGATGATGACGACCGGTCCACGATAGGTTGCTGCCTATCCTGATTTTAACGACATGCTCCACGATGAGATGAAGAAATGAGATAGGGAAGGGCCTTATTGCTATATCTATCTTATGCGTAAATTAAACACTAAACTACAAAATCGTATTTTTTTTAAGTTAATTTTTTTGGGTATGTCTTTTGAAAAATCACAGATTTGTATCAGAACATTTTTTAATTACAGACACAATTATGAACATTAATGTCGTTATTCCTTATCAGTAAACGTTAATTGCGTTATTTTCTTTTAAAATAATCTTACAAATGAATTATTCTCTTGTGGACATTATAGATCCCCCGTATGATTTTGAAACGCTTTTTTGTGTAGTTGACTTAATTACGTGAATTGTCAAGAATACCATATAACAAACTTGTAATCGAGCCAAGTTGAGTCGAGTTGTCACACTATCGAGTTTGACTCAATTACCAAACTCGAAAGTGCTTTCATTTTTCAAGCTCGACCTTGAGTAACTAATTGAAACTATGAGCTTGGCTTAGCACGAGTAGACTTGACATGATTTGACTTAATAACAGACTTCATATTTTTGAGTTCAACTCGACTAGACGCGATTTGATAATACTATATATATATTGAAATACATTTTTATAGAAGGTAAAATTGTAAAATGAACAAGTTTGATAATGCTAGCGAGCTTTACGTGCTTGATATTTTGATACTTGAACCCTCTCAAATTTAACTGATTCGATTTCAAGTATTTTGCGAGCTGATGTTGGATAACTCTAAAGCTCTCTCTTTTTGTTTACAACCCACTCCCCATAGACAATAAATGCGATAATGAAAACAATGATCGAAATAGATAATGCCAAGACTCTACACTAAAACACAATAAATTAACACGGAGTACATATTTTAACAATCATTAGCATTTTACAACACAACAACAATACTCAATCATGTTAAAGACGGGATATAAGGTAGATGAGATGTAAACAGTTATACTTATACCCCGAGGGTAAAAAAGACTGCTTCTAAGATTTAACAACAAAACCTTTAACATATTCCTCAACGCCAAGTCTAATCCATTCAAGAACAATGATTGAAATGTATCGTATGTTCTGTATTTTAAAGCCAAATTAAACTCAAACAGTCAAACTAGACTCTGAGTAGAAAAAAAATATGTTTTCTTAATAAAATTAAAACTTTTCTTCTATCACCATGGTCTTTTAACAACAAATTGACTGATCTCACACATTTTACAATCGACCTTCTTAATACTCATTTGCGTCAAATGGATCTTGAATCCATAAAGCGCTAACCAAAATGCATGTTGGCAAATCACAATTCATTATTTTACTATCATTCGAAGTAAATACAAAAATAGATATAATTAAAGTTAAAATCGTGGAGAGGGGTATATATATATATGTCATATATTTGTGTAATTTTTATGTTTTTAATTTACAAAAATTAAGTGGATTGTAAAATTATTTGTCTAGATTCAATCCTAGGCATTCGAGGTAGTTTAGGAATAAAAGAATGATAGTTTGCCGTTGAAAAAAATAATTCATGATCAAATTTGTTTCATATTTCAGTTTTACATGCACATATTAAACGAAATCCAAACCAAGCGATTCCAGTTATGTCTTAAAGTGCTCAAAATAATTCATTTTTCCCTAAAATATATGGCTTAAAAAGAAAATAGATATTAGTTGGAAATGATGTGTCAGTGTAGCAAGATGATGGTGATAACTATCGATAAAAAGGGTCGACAATAAGATGGATAAAATGAAACAACAAAGTAGAAAAGACGCTTTTGACAATAAGATGATGACAAGGTGAAAACGAAAGAGGAGCAATGACAATAACACGTTCTACATGTGATCTCTAAACATTAACCTAAGCCATTTTGAGGTCTTATATTTCTTAGGGGTGAACAAAAAACCAATTTAAACAATCATAACTAAATTAACTGAACCAAATTAATCGATCTAATCACATAATCCACATTTCAGTTTTGAAAATTTCAAAGGTCGCGGTCTCGTGAGTTTTGGTGACCTGAATTAATTATTGAAGATAACCGGAAAACATATAGCCTTTAGTTACCAATCCATCAATATAGTGATACCCGTTACCAATGCATTTGGGGAATACTTAAAGATCCCAAAAAGAACTTCACGAGAATGTTTAGATTATTTTTGCCAATTAGTTATTGATATATATGGTCCAAGGTGTTTAAGAAAACCTACCGCCCAAGTCATACAATGTCTATATGCTAAATATGAAGAAGTTCATGGTTTTTTTTGAATTTTCGGTAGCATTGATTGTATGCATTGGGAGTCAAAAAATTGTTCGGTTGCATGGCAACATCAATATCATAGAGGTGATCACAGTGCTCTCACAATAATGTTAGAAGTCGTTGCATCATACGGTCTTTCGATTTAGCATGCATTTTTTGTGTAGCAGGTGCAAACAATGATCCCAATGTTCTAAATCAATCTTGCTTGTTTAACGATGTCCTTAATGATACTAATCTTGAATGTCCATTTGAGGTTAACAGTGTAACCTATAAAAGATGGTATTATTTAGCGGGCGAGATATACCTACCACGGTCTTTATTTGTTAAATCATTTTCAAACCCTATTGATTCAAAATGGTTGAAGTTTAAAAGAGTTCAAGAAAAGGCAAGAAAGGTGTTGAGCAGACTTTCGATGTCCTCTAAATACGTTGGGAAATTTAAAAAGCTCCAGCAAAAGCTTGGACCGTATAAAAACTAGGAAATGTGATGTATACATGTATTGAATTTCATAACATGATTGTAGAAGATGAGGGTCATAATTTTGATCATTTTGATGAAAAATAAGTTCCTATACCTCGCCTGAAAGACGTACTTTTACGCCACTAAGTCAAGTGAATCTTGAAAATACAAGAGAAATACACGATAGTGACACACACACACCACAACAACAACCTTTGTGTGGATCTCGTGGTGAATGTTGCAAGGATCGACTTTCCATATCTACATTAAATAACGTATTTTTTCTTATTTTTATGTTACTTTTCATTTTAAGTAGTTTAATGTATTTTTTAAAAATGTTTATTAGTAATGTACATTTATTTTATTATTAGTGTGTGTTAGTTTTAGTACTATAAATATATTTTTAAAGTTTTTTAATTAATAAAAAGTAGATTAAAAAATAATTTGTGTATTCTTTAAAAGTAAAAAGTAAAAAAATAAAAAAGTGGTATTCTGCGTCGTCCCGCGTCAATAACAAACTAACACTAATGAAATGGTGAAAGCTTAGGTGGTGTCCTTGATCGTTTTAGGTTCTGCAACGATATCTGATGATCCAAAATGATCTTGGAAAAAATATATGAAAACTTCAAATTGTCTTAAAAAGTGAAGTATAATTAAGAAAAGAAGAAGTTAACATAATAACCAAACTTTCAAAATCAGAGAAACCAAACAGAGAAATGGAGAAAATTTCATGCATTTTTTTTTCTCTCAAAATTAAAATCATAATTTCTAATTAAGAAATTTTATGTAATTGTATTATATTTTTTTTCCCCAGTTTGCTCTTCTTTATATATAACTAAGAGAGGATATGGAAGAGCTTATGTATTTAGCTTACAAGTAGGATTTTTGCTTATTTGTCAATTGTTAGATAAATAGTCTTTATTTAAATGTTATTTAAGTGTCATTTGTATGTATACCCATTCTATTTAATCTTATATGGCATTCTTAGTTGGCATTATTTGTACTTATCCATTTGTAATCTTTCAATTTATTTAATCTCTTTGTATTTAATGTGTATCTATAGTTTTGTTTTATACTTATCTTTTTGTAATCTTTTAATTTAATTAACCTCTTTGTATTTAATGTGGATCTATAGTTTATAGTTTTGTATATTTGAAACCGTAGGTTAGCATAATTTTAGATATATACGTAGGTTAGCAACTAATAAAATATATAGGCGTGTTTAACAATGATAAAAAGATTATAAATTTTATAATTAATGTGGTTTTTTATGAAGTATTAGTAGATTTGTAATTTCTGTGATTACTTTAATGATTTAATTAAAATTATTTATTTGTGTTTAAGTTTTTTTTTTTTTAATAATAAACTTATGAAATTAAAAGCATTTATCATTCTTTGTATAAGTTATTATTATGTTAACCGTTGTAT
>JAOXNX010000026.1:7374613-7392927 GCA_028566075.1 Solidago caesia | reverse complement strand
ACCCAAATCTGCATATGGGTATGAAGAAGAAAGATGGCTGATTTTGTATTGAAAATAAAGTGGGGTTTGGGAATGGAGATAAGGGATTTACATGCATATTCATCAAGTCAAGTCATAATCTTGTTAAAAATTGAGGGGTTTGGTGGATGTGATTCTTATTGGTTGTATGGTGTCTGTTTAGTTAGAAATGGATATTGTTCATCAAAGGTTTCGATACAGGGTGTTTGGGATTGTTTATGGAAGTGGTTTTATTTTTGGAAAATGCTAGTGTACATTAAAAAAATATATATAAAAAATTATATTAATCAAAAACTTATCTTCTGAATTTTATGATAAGAGTACAATTATTATTATGCAATTTTATGATTATGTACGTTAACTACAATTCTACAACCCATATTTTTTTTTTTTTTTTTTTTTTTTCAAGTAGTGCTCTTAAAGTCTTATTAATGTTCTTTGAAAACTAGTTTTTTTTAATTATTATTTATTTTATAAAAAGTAAAGTAAATTTAAATAAGTAATAATTAGATAGGTACTTATTTTTATTAACAGATAAACGTTTATAAATAAGTAATTATAAACACCATAAAAAGTTTAAAAGAAATCATGCATGTATACGTAGATTTTGTAGCTTGGCATGACTCAATCAACTTCATTATTAATAACTAGACAGATGTCTACGTGATGCAGTAGTGATGATGGTAATGACGGTATGGTGGTGGCAACGACAGGTGGTGGTGGTGGTGGTGGTGGGGACGAGTAGTGTAGGTTATTAAAGTAAAGGTTATTGATGTAAAAAGGTGTAGTGTAGTTATTCTAGGAGTTAAGGGATAGATGTTGTAAATTAATTTTATTAAGGGTATTATAGGTATATCAGGTGAAGATGTTTAAAATAGTGAATAACATTTTAGGTAATTTAAGTTCTTTTATGAGAAAATGGGTTTGTGCGAGGTGGGGGACTAAAAGGAGGGTTCAATTATAGATAACATATTCATTATATTCAAGTTTAATATTATCTCATAAATGCATAATTACTACTAAATACCACATTACACATTCTTTTCAAATTTATCATTATCATTATCAATACTAACATTTATTATACTAAGGTAAATGTTCATTTGAAAACCATAATTAAGTTGAAAATTAAGGAACAAATATTAGCCATACATCTTCCCTTTTTTCTTTTCCCCCTTTTTCCTTTTCTATTATTTTTACCTTGTTTTTTTCATATTTTTTTTTAATATATTTTTTATTAATAAAAATCCATTCCAAATAAATAGATAGATAAATAAATAAAAATTCCAAAGGTGTAGCCCGTATGGGTTTTTATCAAGAATTGAAAAAATATATGTATTAAATAGGCAAAATAATAACATAAGTGGTTGCTTGGTCAGGTAAAGGGTTTCTATTTATGATTGTAAATGTCTGGGGTTAAACTCTTTGTTCAAATATTTTGATTATGTCATAAGGGTATTATAGATATAACTTATGGGAACTAGTAATACAAAGATTGTAGCTTATTTGTAGAAATACTTAATTCTTCAAGATGTCAAATGATCGGTATTTCTATAGCTTAAATTTTAGTTATTACTTATTTTATATATTTAATCAAACTTTCAATTTATATAAGTAAATTATTTAGTTTATTTTAACTTTATATTTTTTAATTTTAATTATAAAAATCATAAACATGTCTTATAAAAAAAATGAATTTTTTTCGTAATTTAAATTATATATAAAGTATTATCAACTAATTTAAAATATTAACTTATAATTTATTGAAATTTTTTTCCCTTAAAAATAAATATAACAAATTGTGATATTTTTTCTACTACTAAACCACATGCAACAATCATAGTATAAATCATACCTAAATTTACTTACGCCACATATCACATTTATTAGGATAAGTCTTAGTAATACATCACTAACTTATATTCCTAAATTTGTCTTATCCCACAACTCAATTTCAGATCGATCATAAAATTAAAAAAAAGCAAAAAAAACACTCACACAACAAATAGCCAAATAGATACAAAAGCAAAAAACAAAGTCATATGGTTCATTCATCAAAGCTAATCCACATATCAAATTTCACTGATGTGATTGGATCACTAAAACTTTCAACCAACTATTTGTGTTATCAAATAGAATATGTAAAACACGAGATTGTCCTAAAATTTAAAATTTTAGAAACACAAAAATTACAAAGTTGACTTTTGAGTTAATAATTATTTATACAACAAGTTTAATATGCAAGAAATCCATCATTAATTAATTTATTAACAATAAAAACAAAATAGTTCATCGGATAATTTTATATTTGAAGTTGGATATATATCTTACACCATCACTGACCGCCATTCAAAGCTGATGGTCGACAGAGCCGGGAAACGTCTTTTTACTAAAAATTTGATTTTTTTAATCTTAAAAAAATTAAAAGATATCCAACTGCACCGCATTGTTTGTGTAAAAGTATAGTTATATAAAATATAAACACACTCTTATAGTATAAGATTAACTAATACCAACAAGAAGTCACTATATTATCCAATTTTCTCACTAAATTTAAACATGAAATCTCATTTCTTTTGTTCCAAAATAAAAAATGTGACACATCATATTCTCTTTGCACCTTTACATCATGACCATGGTACCATGCATGAAGCTGGAAATCGTTGCCGTCACCCCAACCATTGACACCACAACCTCATATCGCAGCCATCCACACCGATAAAAAATCAAATCAAAAGTCTCTTTTATCTTCTTAGGAAAAATGAAAAATGACATCAAAAGCTATATATCGTCAATAACAAAAAGATAATAACGCTATAACACCACGACCAATCTTCTATTTACATCTTTAACCCACTCAATAAGTATATATCAAATATAAGTGTTATATATAATAAACCATATATTATTCTTTAAATTAACTTTTTCAAGAATTTAAATTACTCTTCATGTTTCACTTCTAATTCTAAAACACTAAAGAGGTACCCGCGCAATGCGGTGGTGGCGACGGCGGTGGCGGTGTGGTGGTGGTGGAGACTGGTGGTGATGGCGGCGATTGGTGGTGTGGTGGTGGCGGCTGTTGGTGGTGGTGGCGGCGTCGAGTGACGTAGGTAATTGATATAAAAGTAATTGATTTAATGGGGTTAGTGGAGATATTTTAAAAGATAAGAGACTGATGTTGTAATTTAATCATTAAGGGTACTTTGGTCAATTCACATATCCTAAAAATGTGATTTTCAACAGGGGATGTAATCTTTATATAGTAGTATAGAAGTATAGATAAATAATTGAGATAAACAACAACAATAACAACCATATTTAAATCTACAAATCCTTAAGATCCCAAGGAGATAAAATAAATAGTTACATCCCAATCCAAAGCAGTGATACTACTTCAAAAAAAAAACCCAAGATAAAAAGTGTATTTCTTGACAACAAAAAAAGAAATATTTTTCAGATATATAATGTATACATTGTACAATAAAGACAAATTTTTATGTAAAAAATTACTAGATTAACAGATGATGTTTTTTTTATTCAAGTTATTCGATGAATGTGACTTAGGCCTCTCACAACGGATTCGTTATGGCCAAATTATGGCCAAATTATAAACCCACCAATGTTACCACCTAAATTATGGGCCAAATTATGGGCTCGTTATCATAACACCAATGTTACTGCCTCGTTATGGCCAAATTATAGATTTTGAATTATGATTATAACGTGACAAATTCTCAAATTATATGAAGGGGTGGGACCTGCATCACGTGAAGGTTCTTCCAATTTGCAGCTTTATTTTATTTTAATTTGTTTTATGTTTTATTTTATTTTATGTTTAAATATATTTGGGTAATATGTGGTGATGATGTGGAAATAAAAAATTGAGAATTTGAGAATTTGGTGGTATGGTTGGTAGGGAGTAAATTATGGGTAAATTATGGGAGAAAGGGATGATGTGGCGCTGATGTGACAGTGATAATTTGAGAATTTGGTAGTATGGATGGGAGAGGCCTTAATGGTATTCATCATTTCAATTTACACTATGATAGTACCCACTTTGCTAGTGGAATTATACATTTCGCTAATGGTATAGCATTAACAAATACCATATTGATTAAAATTTCCTTATCGTTCCTATAATGCTTACCATATTGATGATAAACATTCCTTATTGTTCCTATAATGCTTGACAAAGTATCATTTGTGCTCGATGAGTATATTATGTAAAATGATTTTTTAGCTTTTTGTATTATGTTGTAGCGGTTATAATTTATCAGAAAACAAATATGAATTTATTAATTAAGTGGATCAATAATAATAACTAGAAAGAATACCCGTGCTATGCACGGTAGTGAAGATAGTGATGATAGACGTGGGCATATTATTTTTGTACATAAACAGTCAAATATGGTTATTTTTATTGTTATCTATGTATGACATGATTGTATTTGCATTGGTTAGAAAAGAAGTTTTCATTTGTAACAAATATTTTATGTTTTATAAAGGAGTAAATATGAACTAGAAAAGTTCTATGTTCTTGCTAAAACTCTCTCTCCCTTCACCATTTTTGTTTGATTGGCAATTGGGCACAATTAGGTAATTGACATAAGTGGATTAAGCATTCACTCCACAACTAAGTGGACTAAAATAGAATGGAAAGCATTTTCAACCATGTAGTTCCTTGATTAATTAGTTTGTCGTATTGATATTTTGCCGTTTATATGTACAATATAGTGGAGAGGGACAAAAAACCGGCTTGGCATGTAACACAAGTTTATGTGGTTTACAACCGTGACAAAAGTCTTCACGAAAACAAAAAAATCTACTTCAATATATGGCATCTAAAACTGATATATCCCTCTTCCACAAATTCTCAAAACATATCAATGGTGTCATATAAGAAGTTTATGATAATATAATTTGATGAATGTTGTATGATACTTGTTTGGTGTATATTCGGAAGCAGTCTATCTATGCAATGATAGAGATAGGACTGTTTATATATATATATATATATATATATATATTTTATGTATTTTGTTCATTGTATGATTGAATATTGTTATTGTTGTTGTTAAAGTTGTACAGTAGATATCACACTTCTTACTAGACTTACCAAAAACTTTGATGGAATATAAAGAGCATAATGAGTTCAAGATGCCAAACAAAAAACACCTTATGATTAATGGCCGGTGGTACAACATTTAACTATAGAAGTTGTTGACTAAGATGGTCGGAAGAAAGGGGCAAAAGGATCTTTAGACTAAACGAGAACTTTGCAAACACAGACCGAAGCGAAAGAGAGTTAAGAAAGTCAAATCAACAATTTTTAATATTATACGCGGACCACATTTTTTTAATATATAGATTGAATTATATTTTCCGCCCATAATCTAAACTCTTAAAGTCTTGTTATTTTGATGCTTGAAAAACAAACATTTGACCTTTTCTTTTCCTCAATCATTTTTTTAACAAGCGTGATTGTGAAGCCATCTTTTCTATGGGAAGATCGGTTAGGGTGAACGGAGTGAGGCTACCCAACTAAGGGGCGACTCGCGACACGTGACGCCTAGTCAGCAGGTTGGGTAGCCTCAAAAAATAAGGGGAGTGAGGCTACCCACCAGGATGGGGCGACTCGCAACACGTGGCAGGGCTAATCATTGTTTATATATATATATATACTATTAGATATACATGGGATATACTCACACACACATATATATATTTATATATCTCAATATATACTAAAACAGGATTCTGAAGAAGCTCCTGGAGCCACCAGAATTCCTTTGTTTCCCGCCTCTCTCTCCTTTTTAATAACATTCCTTTTCTTCTTTTTTTTTCCTTTTTTTTTTTTTTTTTAACCTTTTGTTTAACATTTATAATATTAGATAATATATCTTATACTCTATTATATACTTTATAAATATCTTTATCTTAATCAAAACTTTAAAAAGTTTTTAAAAGTATAACTTAAAAAACAATCATTTCATACATGCTTATATTTTCACTTATGACATTTTTTGTTATTTTGAGTTTTTTTTTCCGGTAACCATAGTTTATGTTTACTAACCTATATAAGTTTTATGTATTTTATCATACATGTTATTATTTTATTGACATCTTTTTAATTTATAGATGTTTATTTATATTATGTCTATGTTTTAGATACATATTTTAAAATATGTTTTTCTTTATTCCTTTTCCCTTTTATTTTATTGCATTTTTATTAAAATTTTTATATAAATGTTTTTCGTTAACAAATCATTTTTATGCTTATGTCTTAGTTACATGTTCTGTTACGCTATATTTTATTTCTTTTAAAATGTTTTTCGTTAAAAACGTGTAATATTAATGCATACATATATATGGTAAATAAATAAGTAAGTAACACCCAATATTGTCTTCCACGAGTTATAGGTCCCAATACCGTCTTCGACCGTATATGGGGGAGGTTGAGATGTAGACAGCCTTACCCCTACTTAAGGTAGAGAGGCTGGTTTTACCTATGATAGAAAAAGACCTCCGGCCTTGCAAGGAGTGATGATCAAACCTTTGACCTTTGACCTTTGTTCCCAGAGGCAAGAGTGTTAACCATTTGATCCTTACTTTAATGCATACATATAAATCTTTATATATAATATTGTATAAAAGAGATACGTATAACTCGTGAATGTATGTTGCATAGAAGTTTTCCCTGTGTATACTTTATGATGATATCGTTATTTGTAAGCTTGGGAGTACTAACTATAGTGATTTTAATCTTTTTAGGATGTTTTTGTGAAGGCTTTAAGTAAATGGACAAACACTGCAGTTGTACAGCAAGCTCTCAATATTCGTCAAGTATGTGTTCAACAAATTTTTCCTTGAAGACATAATCAATATGGGACTTGATATTCGTACCACCCGTTTTAATACATTTATCACACTGCTGCATTAATAACGTGTATAGTGTGCTGTATAAGTTATACATTGTGGTAAATGTATCAAAAAGAATGATACGAATACATCTCCTAACCAATAAAATTGATATGAAACTAACATCATATCTTATTCTAAAATATTTTTTCAGGGAACAATTGGAAAATGGGACCCGAATAACAGTACTATTCATTACAACCAAGGAAAGAATAACACAATATGTTATTCTTATGATATCTTTAGTAGCTTTTTCTATCATAAAAAACTATCTGATAAACAATGCCAAGCTTTGATCATAAGGTGATGGAACTATTTTGACCATAGTTTTTGAACTTTTTATTATTATTATTTTTTTTATCGGCATTTTCCTTGCTAATTACATTACACATGGGCATAAATATATATAAATTATGGACGGACAGTGGCGACCATGATATGACATTTCCATATGTTGGAGTGGAGCAATGGATAACTTCCCTTGATCTCGTAATTGATGTCCCATGGAAACCGTTCTTTGTTGATGGTCAAGTCGGAGGGTGAGATGATGCTTTATTCTCTATACTTTTTCCTTTTTAAGTTAACAAAGTTATAATCCATTAATTATAAAAAAGCATATATATACATGCATACATATATATATATATATATATATATATAAGTTTATATATAATATTAATGCATACATATATATGGTAAATAAGTATGTAAGTAACACCCAATATTGTCTTCCACGAGTTATAGGTCTCAATACCGTCTTTCGACGGTATATGGGGAAGGTTAAGTTGTAGACAACCTTACCCCTACTTAAGGTAGAGAGGCTGGTTCTACCTATGGTTGAAAAAGACCCCGACCTTGCAAGGAGTGAGGATCAAACCTTTGACCTCTGTTCACAGAGGCAAGGTGTTAATCACTTGATCCAAGACTTACTTTAATGCGTACATTTTATCTTTATATATAGAGATTAGTTTCTGAAAATGTAACTAACTATGGCCAAATGGTCATAGTAGGAAAAAACAAAGATCTTGTACATTTAAGGAAGAAACTTTGTAAAAATGTTCAAATCATGTAACCGACCAATCAAAAACTTACACGTGGCAGCTCATATGGTTGCGCCACATATACACTTTTTCCTACTATGAACATTTTTACAAAGTTTCTTATCTTTAAATGTACAAGATCTTTGTTCTTTCCTACTATGACCATTTGACCATAGTTAGTTACATTCTCAAAAACTAATCCCTTATATATAATATTGTATAAAAGAGATACGTATAATCTCTCTTGAAAGAGCATTGACGATTTGATGAATTTCAAATAATGATTTGCAGCTTTTAGATCACTCTTATTATATATATCATCATTTATTATGATCAAAATCATTTTAAATCCTTCCACTCTGATGATTTCATTGTTGTTTTATATACATATGCATGCATATGTATATATATGTTTATGTAAAATATTATATAAAAGAGATACCTAAAATCACTTTTAAAGGAGCATGGACTGAGTTTCAATAAAAAGAAGAAATTTTTTTCTTATAGGTGAGTCCAATGATAACATATTTTATTTTTGTCAAATCCATCTTAAATCTTTCAATTCCACTTAATTTAACGTATTAACCAAATCACCCCATCATTAGCTAATAAATTTAGTTTAACTTTAGGATTTTAATTTAGCAAAAAACTATAAATTAACTTTACATTTTGATGCAATCACTTTTTATTTGCAGATATGACATGCAATATGCAAGGAATGAGTATTCATTAGCTTTCGCTACAATTAGAGTAAGAAACTACCCACACCACTTTTCAGTTTTGTTTTAAATTTTTTGTTTTTTGTTTTACTTTTGAAATGCTTAAATTTAACAAAGAATTGATGGCAACGGGCTGGGTATTAGGTAAACCCGGACCAAGAAATCCCCATTCCAAACCCAAACCCGGGCCCGAACCTCACGGTCTCCGTTTACTTACTAACTGTCGGGTAACGGGTAATCGGGGATCCATTAGTTTTTATTCTTTTTTGAAATCTGTAACTTACTATAAATATTTATGTGATTTCTCTTAAACTAGCACATGTTACCCAATTAGCATTTCATACTTTTTAATACCCATTAGACATAGAAATATTATTATTATGTAATGTAATATATAACGATTCGGGTATATTGGGGGCAGGTTTTGGGTATACCGGTTTGCATTTAAACCCATCCCCGGACCCGAACCTGCAAAAAAAAAAAATTAGCCATCCCTAATGTAATATAAATTACATTTTTTTGCCATCCCTAATCACGTCCCCGAAGCCACAAACCCGGACCCAAACCCGGCCCAAAAAGTCGGGTTTCGGGTTTACCCGTCGGGTACGAGTTTTTTTTTTGCCATCCCTAATCACGTTCATCAGAGCGAATTCACATTCTTAAGCAATCATCTATTCTTGGACACGTGTGTTATATAGTTATATCTCACAGTGTAATATGGATGTTCCAGGGCGCAGGGCATTGTGTTACATGTTACAAGCCTAAGGAAACTGTTGTATTGACACAGAAATGGTTTTCCTCAAAAACTTATTCAAGCGATTGTTAAAATAACTTAAGATGACATTTGGGATGTGTTGCATTATAAAAACTATGCGATATCATTCCCTGTAAGGATTGGATCCATTGAATATATTGTTGCAATATATTGTGTTTACTTAAGTTTTGATCATAATAATGTTGTGATGACATCGAATTGTTTTGAATATAAATGAGTATTGGAATGAATTGAGCTCAAGTGTGTGTTCAGGTAAAAGTGTGTATATTGGGAGTTATTTGAGAAGGAAAGTGGGAAAGAATCAATGGTATTATATCGTGCAAGGTTAAAAAAGAAAGGCTTTAAGGGGTATTTATACTAACATAAACATTTACAACTAAACCCTCTCAAGTACTACAACATTACGAATGTAATACACAATACAATTTAACACTGTAACACCCTGCTAAAACGGAAACACGAGGTGCACAACAAACATAGAACATTGCACAAAATGTAGATCACAACACAAAACATAATATTACATTATGTGAACCAACAATACATTGACTTAGGGATTCACCCTTTACAATAACATATGACAGAGAGTTAGACAAAATAGATCAAAAGAAACAATACAACTACAACATCAAGATCATCAAAGTAGGACTTGAACAAAAGTCGACCCATCCAGAAGGGCATTCAAAACATCAACACGAATAACCAAGACCTGTCGAGTACACCATCTAATTATCTGGACCTGAAAAGCATAAGAGTTTAAATGTCAACTACAAAAGTAGTTGGTGAGATCGCAGTTCATTTTTATCCAAAAATCCATCATCAACAAAACCTGATAAGTTCATTTTTCAAAATCATCATTTTATACATACATCATCATCATTATCGCTTATCCTGAGCCCGATACTAAACCGATTTAACCAATCTGCCCCAAATCAACAATAAACCACACTCTATCGCTAGTATGGTAACCAAATCCTACATAATATGCACTCACAAGGAAACCAGCTTGAGTGAGGGCTGGCCGGCCCTAATAGCGCTAGCCATAAATATCCACGGTCCAATCATAGCCAAATGATTGAATTAATAGTTGGGGTGGGGATTTGCGATTGTACCCAGGTTCATTAAGCATCAAACATCATCAATATCATCATCATCATCATCATAAAACATCATTTCTTTTCTTAAATCATCATTTCATATCAGAAAATATCATTTCATATCGTAAATCATCATTTCATATCATAAAACCATCATCATTTAATCAAAACAGTTTTTATGCTTTTCAGCCCCGCACAAAACAGTCAAAAATAGAACATGAGCAATGAACTCACCTGATAGTCGCAGTACAACACAACAAAATACTATCAAAGTATAAGTACGGTTAGATCACGAATCACGAACACCAAAACCTAGAACATCATCACAATCAAGGTTAACACCTCATCAAAGATCATATGTTTAACGATTAGTATCTAAGGAAATGCCAAATAACATTTTTGAATCTTTTTATAATTTGTCACCTTTAGTTTGAAAAATAATTCACGCTTGCCAAATTAGTACCAGATTAACGCTAGACCAAACCATTCCATTGAATTTAAATGTGACAAGTTAGAAATACCAAGTTAGTTTTACTTGGACAAATACCGAGTTACATATTTAATCTAAATGCCGAGTTACATTTGACCCAAAAATACCGAGTTATATATATATAAAATACCGAGTTATATATATAAAATACCGAGTTATGCTTAAAATAAATGCCGATTTATACACAAAAAGAATACCGGGTTTATAGTGACTTTATACACCAAATAATTACCGGGTTGGGACTAGACAAATTGCCGGGTTGGGACAATTTAGAAATACCGGGTTTGTCAAATGAATAAATACCGGGTTTGTCAAATAAATAAACACCGGGTTTGGATAAATCCAATACCGGGTTAGGGTACAAAGTCATTTACCGGGTTACAATGTTTTACCAAAAGCCGAGTTGTAACCAAATTACTTACTGGGCTAGGCCCAACACAATTACCGGATTTATTGTAATTCATGTACGCCGAGCCCATAAATGAATAAAATGCCGAGTCCCAATTGATTAAAATGTCTTGTTCAATTTGTCCATAAACACGGCTGTATAATAATTTTTTTAACAATCAAATTTAAACCCACAATTTTAACATGCAATGAAATTTTTATATACATCAGATGATAATAAACAAAACCCAATTGATAATTTTTCCATTTAAACCCGAAAACGATATGAATTTATACATTTTCTAACCAAAGTTTCCTTACAAAAACTCATGAAAACCAAAGAACAAAACATAAATTAACATTCTAAATGATTAACCATAAGATGTACCTCAAAAATACGGATGATTTCAAGTGACCAATTCTTATTCTTGCTCTTTGTTATTCATGGCTGAAAGAAAGAAAAGAGAGTTTTTGCTAGTAATGTTTTAACCAAATAAACCTTACCTAGTTTTTGTCATCCATTTTATTAGTGCAATAATAGTAGTCACCAACAAAAATGTGGTGACAACACCACATGTCAACAAGTGTAAACCACTAGCACAACTACATAAATTAATATTTTTAATAGTTAGTGGGAAATCTCAACATGATAGGACCATTGTTGCAATAAAATTTAACGACATTGGCATTTCGTTAGTTACTAAGGACCATTCGTTAAACATTTTTAAATCATAACTCGAATTTACATAAAACCAATACTTAAGACAATGTTCATCATCAAAACAACCAATAAAACTAGATCAAAAGTTCACGATTTAAATCAATTAATAAACGTTCGATGTCTCGGTTAACAAAGGTTTTAGATAGGCTTCCGACTCGTGGTAATTTGGTTAACAAAGGTTTGGACATTCCTTCGTTGTTGTGTCCTTTGTGTGATTTCTCGGTTGAGAGCTGTGAGCATATTTTTGGATTCTGTAATGTTGCTAGTCGAATATGGGGGACGGTTTTTAAATGGCTACAGGTCCACATTCCATCTATTGGGCCTATTGGGATGATGGAGGCTATAGATAATTTGCATCTGACTTTGGAGAAAAAGCAAATTGTTGAATTGATTGTGTATTGTGGTTGGTGGTGCATATGGAGGTTTGGTAATGATAAGATCTTTAGGAATGGGGTGAAGCAAAAAGAGTATCTTGTTGATTTAATTTATACTCATTCTTATGCATGGTTTGCTAGTCGTTGTAAAAATAGGCATTTGTCGTGGGTTGAGTGGCTTTCCAATCCTCTTCTTGTCGTGTAGTTCGTTCGTCCTTGAGACTTATTTGGGAATGCATAAAAAACAGCACATAGTGAAAACCGGTGGCTCGGCCTCTGCTGTCTGAGGGTTTTTCTCGTGTCTTAGGTAACTGTAATTGGCACGAGTTTTTTGATCCTTTTTGCATTCTTCGCAGTCCAAGTCTCAAGAAGTGTCTAGAATTTGTTGTTTGTTTCGATTCTAGATATCGTTTTCTATCGTTTTCTTTCTTGTAATTGTAATTGTACATTATTTGTGAACTTCTAGTAATTTGCTAGACGTTCTTGTTTTTTAATATATTGCTTGCCGTTATAAAAAAAAAAAACTATTTACAATAACTTTACATATGGAAAAAATAAGTGTGTGCGGGTCAGCCCAACCCAAATCAGCCCGTGTTGACCCGTACTGGAAATTACTCATTACCCAACCCATACATCTTGCTACATTTAATGCAGACTAATAGTACTAGATGGATACTTAATGTAGCGGAGTTGACTCACACCACTCTGCATACCAGATCATCATTTTATCAGCACTACTATACAGTTATTACTAGATTTTACACTAGAGATTGTCCTTTCACTGTATATGAGTGAAGGTACTAGATGCTTCCTTACTCCCAGCATAACTCAACAAAATCGAAAGATAGCTTCCAGTAGTTTGCAAGTATAAAGTATGGGCAATAATTAAGAAGCAAATCACCTGCAAGAACAAGAGTATGGGCAATAACAACCATAATTGACCCTTTACTCCAGCAGTTTCACCCCACACAACATCCATTCTTCTTGCCTGTAATAAAACAGACGGTTGATAAATTTTAGATGAAGAAGAAATAAGGATCTCAAAAATGATATAACTCACTCGACTATTTTAGGTACTAATATTTCCAATTGCTTCTTTTTCTAATAACATCATGTTAGTATGCTCAATATTTTATGATCGATTATTAACATCACCTTTCCCAGGGCAATGCGTGTATACAATCTCTGCCTTTGATATCTGTTCTGTAGAAGCATTGCTACTCCTTGCATGATTGCCCATCTCAAAAACAATTGTATACCTTTCTGCAAATGGGTTGAATACACAAATGAAGATTTTGTATCCCAGACCTTAAAACGAATCAGAAAAACACAATCTTCTAACCTGCTTCTGGGCACAGTCAGGTTGCCTTTCTATCTCCCAGGTGAGGCTGATGAGCGCCATAGCCATGGCACAATAGTGATGGTATATCCACCTGCAACATCACAAGCCTTAATACATCAGTGCTTCCCAAATCAATCATACATGCATAATGGATGAAAAGGCTTCAATAAGATATGCAACGTCAAAGCGTACAACCTTATAGACTTTATGTAGATGTGGCAAGATTAGTGGGTCGGGCAGGTTGGTACCCGGATGAAATGGGTCATTTCTTATTACGGGTCATAACAGGTCAGACTAGACTAGGCTGGGCTAGCCCGTGAACAATTTCTTGTCCATTTTATAACTTTTTAATGTGTTAATTATGATCAAAAAAACAATATTATTACAATAATAACCTCATAAATCTTTGGCAAAACAAACAATGTAGGATGTTAATATGTTATAAGCATTGAAAATACACTTTGAACAACTTTCAAACCCAAATCTACCCATTCATAGGTAAATGAATCAAAATTGCCACCTCAAACTTTATAAAATATGTAGGACATCATTCCCAAACTAAAAGATTAATAGAACATGAAGGAAATAACATAGAATTACCATGGACGTATATCGCTTCCATTAACTCTCAAAATATTTTCTCTTAAAGCTAACCCTGTATAAAGAAAGAGTAACCATGCCTGAAAAGGGCACGCTCATTATGCTCTTTGCAACAAGTTTATCTACTGGCATGCGTTATAAAACACAATATAAGCGATACACAAAAAAGATTTGTACCTGGTAAATCTGAACAGGTAAAGCAGGGAAACATCCACCCCAAATTTGTGACCTTAGAACCAGTAGCAATGACGGGAAAAACAGAAACAGATATGCAGTTCTATCCTGTCCATTGTCCATAGAAAATACCATAAGGAAAAAAGAAAAAAAAATAGGCATCTTGAGATAATAATAGAGATCGAAAACTAAGAACTTTTTACCCTAAAACTATAGTACTCCTCCTTTACTTTCAATTGAATATCCTTTCTGTTAGCACGGACATTTATTGGACCAAGAAACATCCTCAAAAATCTTCCTGTAACCAACAACACTCGATCAACAAACTTCAGTTAAAATGTAACATTTCTATTAAAACATCTGTAGTCGAACCTAGTAGTCTACATACTCTATATGTATGCTATCAATAATGACTAATAATATCATCTTCAAATCTTATCTAAATGAGTAAATGGCACAGAAAAAATAAGATCTATCAAGATAAAACTAGTACCCTTGACTTTGGAGGAAAAATATAACACGTTCTAAATTACATAGGACACAAACATCTCAATTAATCACGCAACAAGCCTTGATAATTTGGGTTAAAAACCTTTATGTAGTAATAAAAATTTGGGGTAAAATGTTATTTTTAAATGTGACCAACTTTACACGAAACACTAACATATGTATCCTATTCTAAAACTTGCTTTTGTATAATGTCAAACTATCAATTCACTGCTATTTTATATATCCAGTAACATGTCCATTAGGTAACCAGTATTTTCAGCTGACATGGCAACCATTTAAGTGGCCAAATCATCCGCCATTTGACCAGTTTATAAGTCATAAATGGTCAACTGGTCAAAATTTAAAGTTTGAGATATACAAAAGCAAGTTTTCACGGAAGATAAATACAATTGTGTTTCGTTTAGAGTCATAAACATTGAAAAACAATGAATCCTAAGGGGCTGTTTAGGTGCAGAAACATCCGACACTTTCCCATAAAAGTTTTCAAGAAAACATCAATAAACATAAAACATGTTCAACTTAAAACTTTATGGAAAAGTTTTCATAGACAAGACAAAACCCACCTTTCTATTTTACAACAATTTTTTTAGAAAACCGACTTTTTATTAGTTTTCAAACTCTTTTCTTTCTAGAAACCAAAAACTCCTATCTACCAAACTGGAATACGAAGACAAATTAACACATTTTTAAAACTTTCGATACTTGTTTAAAAGCAGTCATATTTTGTTAAACATAGCCCGTAGCGTTATGTTTGACACACATAATATTATTGTACAATAAAAATAACCGCCCTAAAAATAAATCATGTACGATATTTTTACTAGTGTCTTAACCATATAAACTATGTCCTTCATATTATAAATAGGCAACAACAGAAAGGTATTTTTATAACCATAGGCCTCTTATTTTCAACCGGCTATACATAAAAACAACTGCCCCTCATACTAGCAATAAAAGGTGGTGATTTTGCTAAACATAGCACCCTAAGGGTACGTCGTGCATAAAAATAACCGCCTCTAATACGAGTAATAAAAGGTGGGTGTTTTGCTAAACATACCCCCCTAAGGGTTATGGGTACCTTGTACATAAAAACAACCGCCCCTAATACGAGCAATAAAAGGTGGGTGTTTTGCTAAACATACCCCCCTAAGGGTTATGGGTACGTCGTGCATAAAAATAACCGCCCCTAATACGAGTAATAAAAGGTGGGTGTTTTGCTAAACATACCCCCCTAAGGGTTATGGGTACTTTGTACATAAAAATAACCGCCCCTAATACGAGTAATAAAAGGTGGGTGTTTTGCTAAACATACCCCCCTAATGGGTTATGGGATACGTCTGTGCATAAAAATAACCGTCTCCTAAAAATAATTATAAACGAGGGGCTACGAATAGCAAAATCCGAAAAGGGAAAAGGGAGTCTGACCATGTGATTTGCAGGGAAGGAAAGTAGCAGCATCGCCTTCAGTCAAAGTATAAGTAGCTCTACTCAACTCTTCACCTAAATGATCTGCATGTTTAGAATCTAATGTTCCTTTATTAACAGAATTGGATATGAAAGATTTAAGCATTTTGATATTGGAATCAAGTGCGATTGCTTTTTGTCTTAAAAGAAGCATCTTCTTGTGAATTCTTTGATATCAAAATCGATGCTGTTTCTTGTAACTCTTTGATTTCTTCGACAACTCTGCTTACTTCCTCACATGGGTTTTTGTTATTTTGTCGCCGCATGATGTTGTTGTTGTGTCGGCGGTCGATTCTTTCATATTTAACAGATCGGTTTTGTTTTTTATATATTAATTGGTGTGATAATTAATTGAATGAAAGTGAGGGTGGTTGGTTTCCGGTGAGGGAACGGAGGTCAGGTGGCGGAGAATTTAATGGTGAATTTGGGTGGTTTATAATAGATATAGATTAAATAGATATATATTGGTTGGTTAGGATTTGACTTGTCTAAAATAATGACATGTAATATCCACTTATGTAAAAATAAAATGAAAAATGAAATTCAAAATTAAAGGTAACCGGCAACTTTTTCGCGGGCCCTTTAAAGGTGCTTTTTCCAGTTTTATACCCCACAATAGACATTTTTTTAGTATGGACCCATTAAAGGTTTTTTGTCAAATTGGAGTACTTTCCAATCAATTAACCCTTTAAATAAAGTTTGTTAAAAACTACAAATTTAGCTAAAAATCAAACCTTTTATAACGAAATTTTATGAAACTTTAGGGGTTGTTGTAATATGTGTTTTAAAACTTTTTGGACGTAAAAAGTTAAGATCTTGATGTATAAATCGTGTGCATTAATTCAAAGACCAAAAAAGTACAAAAGAAGAGCATAAAGAGGGTTTTGGCTTATTACCTCAAATCTGTAAAAAAATTTGATGATTGAGATGATATTTTGGAGCTAGAAACACTGTAGGTGAAGTGTTATAACTCCTTAGTGATGGATTGAACACCAAATCGAAAGGGTTGTATGGGTTGTTTTATGAAATATTATTTTGAAGAGAAAAGGGGTTTGTAAAACTTGGAGAGAAAGAAAATATAAAGGTTGTGGGTGAGTGTGGGTGGGTACAGGGGTTTATATAGGTAGAATACTAGCTTATGATTGGTTGGATCGCCGGTTTTAATATGCGATGACAGTGAGGTCGTGCGACCCCAAAACGGCTCATGCGACGCTGTCTAAAATGCGATGTCGTGTAGGCTTAGAAGTCATTTCGTAAATTTTAATAAGTTTACAATTATCATTGGTTAAACACTTAGACAATTTGTAAATACAATTATACGTTTAAGGCATTTCCTAAGGCTTTTTTGAAATCTTAGATTGATTCCCACATAAAGTAATATAGATAGTTTCTCATTAATAAATCTACTAAAGATGGCTAGTTGGCTACATTTAACGATTACGGCTAACTTGTTAGTCTCATAGAACAAGGCTACGAAATGTTAACGGATTCGAATCATAGATGAAATATGTGACGAACCTCTTTATTGTAATTTGTATTAAGAAAAAAAAATAAAAGTAAATTATTTGATGTTGTTCTATTTACTTAACATTCTATTTTTTATTTTTTATTTTGAAGGATAAAGCAAGTAATTGAATAAAAAGTTAAATTATTTTGTTTACAAAATAATTCTCCGGATTTAAATA
>JAOXNX010000026.1:7355423-7367511 GCA_028566075.1 Solidago caesia | reverse complement strand
AATAAAAATGATAAGTATGTGGTGATGATGTGGAAATAAAAAGTTGAGAATTTGAGAATTTGGTGGTATGGTTGGTAAGGGGTAAATTCTGGGATGAAATGATGATGTGGCGCTGATGTGGCAGTGAGAATTTGAGAATGTATGGTAATGGATGGGAGAGGCCTTATAAATATTATCTTTTACCCACTTTTTTTTTTGTGACTTCTCCTTCTTTTTCACAAACATATCCCTGCTCTCTCTCTATATATCATTGCCATTATCATTATTTTATTTTTTCCTGTGTTGGTTCCTTTTGTGTGAACTGCCCCGGTTGAGGCTTAGGATTTAGTTGGTGTTGACTGATTTGGTCGGTGGAGCTCAAAGGGTGGTCCGGCTGAGGGGGTGGTCCGGCTGAGGGGGTGGTCCGGTTGCAGGGGTGGTCCGGTGTCAGTGGGTAACTCAGCGGGTGGTTGGTTCGGCTGAAGGAAGTGGTTCGGTGGGAGGCTTGCTTGGCTGAAGGAGGTGATTCGGTGGGAGGCTGGTCCGGCTGAAGGAGGTGATTCGGTTGGTACCTGGTCCAGCTGAAGGAGGTGGTTCGGTTGCTACCTGGTCCGGCTGAGCCCGAATATTCGAGTGAGTTTTGCTCCTTTTAGGTAAAAACACCTTCATTCGTCTTGTTTGAGTTGAATCTTTTTAAATGGTTAGGAAATATATAGGTTTGGAAAATACCCTTATAGCTTACAAGTTACGACTAATTAAAACCATAGTTCATGGGATAGCCTAAAACTATATTTATAGCGATCGATCTTGTGAATGTGTGGTGCAAATATTTCATATACCTTAGCTGATCAAGAGCAGTGGGCATATTTATGTTTATTGGATTCTTTTAACAATTATACATATAATAATGTGGATATATTTGATGAAAACTAGCTGTAGTGAAAACTACCAGTAGTAGCTATCGTAAAAAACTCAGTAGCTATCATAGCATAAGATAAATCTTTGACTTTATTTCTTTCATATATAGTATGCACTTTGCCTACCATTAGTTCTGTTGTTTATGGCCTGCATTTGTTACAATAAACTGTTATTGTTACATATGACTTTGAGATTTGGCTTTTGGTCACTAAAGTGTATTAACTATCAAAATAGTTTTATTGCTGGTCCGTCTTGGGTGTTGGTTCATCTTGGGTGTTGGTTCATCTTGGGTGTTGGTCCATACATCTTCAATGGCTCTTAGGTACAAATAAGGATATAAGCAAGTATATCCTATCAACAAGATAAAATGTCTTCACCTTTCAAACTTTTTTGATTTTTGTAAGTCCGTTGATTTAGTTTATAAAATTTTCACAAACACAATCACATATATACATATAAAAATTTAAGCACAAGACACACACTTAAATCAAGATTTATTTTTATCTGATTGATTCTTTATTGATTTAAATAAAAGATTTACATATTATATGCAGAACAAGGGATACAAATGAATTCTAATCTAACTCATTGAATAAGATACAATCTTGTCTCAATCCTTTACAATATATTACCCCAAGCTAAATATATGAAAACAACACAGCCCAAGCTGATTATACTGATAATGAAAAATGTTGTGAGGATTGAATGAATGAGTTGCTTTTCCATCTTCATTGAGTACGGTATTTATAGGCAGAATTTCATGCACTCCAGGTATCCAATATTGCAATATGTTTGAATTCTGTTGGCTCTGCACAAAAGAAATCTTTGACAATGATGTTTGTACCTTTGGTCCCCCCATTTACGCATCCACGTAGTTGTGCTAGCCTATAGGTATTGGACGTGTATGGAAAAACATTCCTCGATAATGGAATCTTCATAACAGTACCTCGTACATACCTTTACAGCTATATTTGATCTCAATATTGATCTTCAAGGACTCAAATTGTGAAAGGCAATTTGTGATATTTATCATCTCACAAGTGCCTAAGTATTCTTTAAGCTGACTGCAACCTTAACCTGACTTTTACATTCAACTTGTGCTTCTATCTTCAGTTTCCATCTTCCATGTAGACTGAATGATATCTTCAATTGATGCAGCTTGAGAATACAACTTCGAAATGATGCGACATTACAATACATGAAGTAAAATAAAGACTAGATCGAGTTCCAAGCTAGACAAATTAATGCTTATCTAGTCTTAGTTGAACATGGATTCAACTTAGAAACACAATTACGCAAACTTAAGTATTTCTAACATATTGTCATCAACAAAATCTAAACAATTGAGCTTGGGACTCAACATTAGTAGTTCTCCTGATCATGCTTAACCACTTTATGTAATGATATATACGATTGGTGCGAGCACCCAGTCGTGGTGAAAATCAATTGGTAGAATAATTAGGTTTTTTGTCTATAAAATCTTGACGGCTAAAATTTCTATGAACATAATTATATAAGAATTTTTCTATGAAGAATGCGAGTCACATAGTCACATACTCACATAGTCACATGTGCCTAGGCCCTAAAGGCCACGAGGCTTAAAGGGCGGGTCTTGTTTGATATCTTGGTTCAAGCCCTTTAAATAAGCCCACTAAATAGTAAAGAAAATTAAATTCGTTTTAGTAGATATATATAAAAATAATATTCATAATATTTTTACAGATGAAAAAGAGAAGAATTAAACGATAGAGATAAAATAGTTTTATTGTTATAAATTGTTATAGATTTAATTTTAAATTTAATATAAATTTGTTAAGAATAATCTTTATTTTTAAAATGATAAATATTGAAATTATAAAAAGAAAGGAAAAAAAAGAATCGAAAAGAGAGGCGGGAAAAAATATTTCCAAAGGGGGTCTAGTGGTCCAAGTGTATTTCCGGACTTCTCTTTTAGTTATATGTTAGATAAAATATATATATATATATATAGATTTATGTATATATAGATCAAATAAGAAGGGGGAAAGAAGATGGTTTATTATTTTTTAACCTTGTTTTATCTTTTTTCTATATTTTTTTTAACAAAATCTCATTTAAAAAAAATAATAATCTAAAAACGGAGCCCGCACGGCTAATGACGGAGCCCGTACGACTAAGGTTGGAGCCTGCACGACTAAGAACAAAGCCCGTCAGGTAGATCACCTCATCACCGATTACCCTACTAGTTCCCCATTATTAGTATAGTTTTTTTTTTTATTGATTCTATTTGTCAACATAAGAATTTTTTAGAATTTCTTTTCTTTATTATGCATTAAGATTAAGATTTTTCACTATGATGTGCCTTTTGAGGCCCGCGTTTGGACATGTGTTTCACCCCTCAAAAAGAAGAAAAAATATCCCCACTTCTGTGAGGAAAAAAAATAACAATTTGTTATGCAAAATGCAATCAAGAGAATGGATATTTGTTGTTCATTTTGGTACCAAAAATCATATTTTATTTAATTTTAATACAGATGACTGCTATGAATTTCAAATAAAATTATTAAATCATATATATGTTACATAAATTACAACATTTGAATAACAAATCACAAGATTTTCATGGCAAGAGTACTCTTGTAAAATCACACACCACAACCCAAAAAGAGTGTAAAACTTCAACCATCATTCCTAATCGTTTGCACCATAACTTAACAACTTCGAGTTACTTTGTCGTAAACTTTTCGAGCTTTGTTTTTGAATCTCCGACTTTTGCACTCGACCCGTATGACAACCTTCTGTTGCTCAATGTTTTCTTACCATTAGGTGAAGTCTTAAGTGAGTTTGACTTTTTTGTTGATGGTGATTTCTTCTTTGGTGCACTGTTAACTTTCTTTGGAGTTGAAACTGATGGAGCTCGCCTTTCCCAAGGTCGAACAACGATCCATCTTTCCGTCCAACTCCAACCCCAATTAGATGTAGCTAGATTGGAATCATTTAGGCCTAAATTTGAATTGGAATGTGCACGCCACTGCGAATAAATGGAAAGTCAACTACTTCTGTTCCTTCAAAGGGGCAATAGCTAAGCGAATGTGATTTAAAGTTTACCTGATGATTGAAGGCGTATGCCATTGCTCGCTCACGCTTAATGGTTGCTTCTTCTCTTTGTTTAAGCCGTGCGAGAGCTTCATCCACTGTATGAGAGCTACCACTCCAGTCCAACTGTAATGAATATTGACCAAATTAGTCAAGTTTTCCACATTGAGACTTAATGTGATCCTACTAATGATATCCGAATCCATAATCTTTTCCTTAGTATTTTGTAAATGATGATTCTATTTTTGTAACTTCATATACATAGTAAAGTCCAATAACTTCGATTATTATGGTCAAACTGTTGAAATGGTAGCAAGCTTTGACTTTTTTGGTCAAACGGACACTTTTTTAAACTTTTTTCGTGCATTACCTCTAGCTCACGGGCCTTAGCGTCAAGTTTCAATTCATTGTCAAGCTTCTTCTGCTTGGTCCCACACTCCTCCACCATAGCTAGCCTGCGAGTTCTAATCTGGGATTGTATCTTGCTCCACGATTGAAGATTTCTTAATGTATTCGAGGTTTGCTTTTTGCCAAAATCGCCTTCCATAAGTATCTGCAACCTTTCTGTTCGTTTCATATTACAGAAAAGTTTTCTTGCCTGAGAAAATACAACAAAATATTGTCAAATATTAGTATAACGAGCCAAATTTTTTATTTTTTATTTTTGGAAATTACATGATTTCAATTCTTCATACAAACTTTTTGATTTTTGACATGGACCAGTCTTGCAGTCTTATACCTCAAACATGAAACACCTCTATTAAACTAAGACTAAAGTCAAATGTTACATATTTTGGGGTACTTCGAAATAGTTTGGAGCCGTAATCTTTCAGTCTTATACCTTAAACGCCCTGAACGCAGTTTGAATCCGTATAGCTGCTCTATCTTCACTAAACCCGCTACCATTAGCTTTTTTATTAACGATACTCGTCGGTTCCTCTGGAAAACAGGTTTGTAAAATAAATCCAATGGTTTCCTTGTGTGAAGAATCCTGTACAATTGCATTGTTAGAAAATATGTTGGCAAAAAACGCATACATAGATATAAAAAATGAAAGTCGTATAGCATTTTAGCCCGTTTATTATGCAGTGACAGTGTAAAACAGTAAAATACACCGTAACAATTTAGAAAGTTGCTGGTGTATAACAAATTCGTAGTGTGACAGAAATTAAGAGTCTAAATTCAAAGACTTCGTAGTTAACCATGGTAGTAATAAAATGATACGTACAAAGCAAAATAGACGGTTTTGACCTTTATGCTAACGAGAAACATATAACATATACTCCTTATCATCGTTAGATTAAGGTAAAACACTATGGTCTTAAACAATTTGATGAATTGTATACCTTCATTTTGTTCGACTTTTGTTTCCTTGCTTTATTTGAGCTCACTATATTCTTCAACCAATCACCAGATCCCATAGTTGATGCTACACTTTGTATATATATGCTGCAAGAGAAAAAAAAAATATACAAAATGATTATTTGAAGTTTTTCTTTTTCAGCAAGGTTTCAAGACAAATTACTTATTTTTCTATTGTAATCATAAAGGGAAAGTATGGCCTTTGACTCTGATTACACGGTCTAATCGGTATTCCTTTGACAGTGGTGGAACCAGGACTAAATGTTACCCGGTGCATAAAATGTTTGGACCTAATTCATTTAATAAAAATCGGAACTTTTTACAAATTTTTACACTACGTAAGAATAAACCATATGGTTCACGTGAACCCCAGGCACCCCTGGATCCGCCCCTATTTCCCTGGCCATCCTAACCAGTATTCCCGTGGCTGTTTCTTAGACTTATTTGTCTATCCTCATCACCACAAACCGTTGATGGTATACATTAGATATTTAACTAATACTCTGCAAAAGAACACTTGCAAAATCATATTAAGAAGACAAAATTTATCACCCAAATCAAAACATGTCAAAAACTTAAAAACCTCAAATCAACTATTGGTCTCACAAATGAAATGAAAAACATGAATAATAAACATCCCACATACTAGATTGATATTTTACTTGAGAGTGATGATCCGTACACCATCAGTTTTTGGCTATACACCACCAAACACGCTTTACAGTGTTGTAAGTACAACACTATATAACATGTTTGGTGGTGTTACGGATCACTTTCCTTAACTCGAAGAGTCAAGGTTCCATATGTGTTCATAATGAATCCATAATAAGTCAGACATAAAGTACAATAGAATCATATATTCAACAAGTACATTAAAAAGCTGACTTTATTTCTGCCTGCAAATACCCACATACAAAAACAACCAAAACATAGTACAACAAAATTATCATTAGCAAGCAGTTATCATCAAGTTGCTCAAAAAGTCAACCCATTATGTGTTCATGTATAGATAGTGAGTGACATACCAGAGTTTTTAGAGTTTGAATCACTTTCCAATAGAGTTCTTGAAGTTATAAAAACAAAGTGAAGTGGTGTTGATTGCATAAATAGGAACCTTGAAACAAGAAAACACTGAAAAAAACAAAAAGGTGGGTGTGTAGAAACTGTGGATATCTTTGCCTTGGCCCACAACTGTTCACCTGCCAAATTTATAGTTTTTAACTAGGGTGATGATCCGTACATCATCAAACATGCTTTAAGTTATTGTATAGTATAACAATTTAAAGCTTGTTTAGTGATGTGTACGGATCACTAGCCTTTTAATTAATTGTATAGCATACGTCTAAAATTCATAAGCTTAAAGATGACAATCAACTTATACGGCTAAAATTCATAAGTTTAAAAATGTCCAATTAACTCAACTATTAACATATAGATTTTACTCTTTTTCTTTCTTAATTTTCACCTTCAATCTTATCGTGTGGTTTGATTCTTTTTTAGACATTTAAACTTATAAATTTTAATCATATGTATTATTTTTGTTTTTTATAAACCGACACCTCCCTTTGTCTCATTAAATTTGGGATTTTCAACATATAAAGTTTGACAAGATTTTTTTAGCTGAATAATAATTGAGTTGTTGTAGATGAAAGAGAATTGGTTTTTAAAGTTATAACTTTTGTTAATTGCGCATGTTATTATTGCATT
The DNA here is from genome assembly GCA_028566075.1 of Solidago caesia. NCBI lineage: Eukaryota > Viridiplantae > Streptophyta > Magnoliopsida > Asterales > Asteraceae > Solidago > Solidago caesia. Next base: position 7,360,470 of record JAOXNX010000026.1, on the reverse strand, counting down.
GCATATAACTGGTGAACGCACATTCATAACAAAAGTTATAATAATTAAATGTAGAACTAAATAACAATTTATTTAAAGTTTTTATATCTCGTATATTTTATTTTTTTTATAATAAGTGGTTTTCTGTATATGAAAATTATTGAACTATTCGATTGATAAATCTTAGATTAAAATTTTGCATGATTCCGAGTTAAAAGTGATTTTTTTTATAACCAATTTTGACTCAAAGTTATGTTAAGGTATTGGACTACCAGGTAAACAGGTAAATGTATAAGGTTTCGTTGTTTAGAATATTTGAAAAATTGAAAAGAATGAGTCTTCGATTAATATGTACACAATCTAATAGGAGTACCCCGTAAGGCCGTAACTATTTACGAACACGTTCCATAACTACCACCAATATGTTTACTTATAGATGTTCAAACTTGAATCTCTTATGAGAACATTAAGATGTTTGGCTACTAGACCAGTGGTTGTTATGTTATAGTTTTTGGATTAACATAGATAGCTACGTAAACACACATATGAGAATTTTTTGTTAGGTTATCTGTTAGCTAAGATCTTATTTGTTATACATTGATACCGTAACCAACTAACTTAAGTGGATTGGCCACCATGACGCCATTGAAGGCCTATTGTTTTAATAGACGCAGGTTCGATTCTTATCAAGGGGTACATGAGATCAAGGGGTCCCCATCGATATACTTTTTTTTTTACATTGATACCATGCTACTCAAGTACTAATTAGTAAATTCCACGGACCCGTCAACATTACATATTTACCACTTTTCATTGTTACTAACGAGGATTTTTTTTGCCCATGGTTAGCGTTTGGCTAATCGGTATAGATTAGTAGGCCTCCCATTATTGTGGTTTTAAATATAAATTGGTACGGATATTAACTCAAAAATATAAAATGATAATTTTATTTAAAAAGATAAACTAAAAAAAATTGAAATGCAAAAAAGAAAGGAGAAGCAACCAATCTGGATGCTTAATCAGCTACCAGCAAGTTGCGTCGGGCTAATCGATATATGTTAGTATGTTAGTAAGCCCGCGTTGCTGCTGCTGTTATAAATGTAAATAGTATGGATATTAGCCCAGCTAGGTAGGATGATAATTTTATTTAAAAAGATAAATAGTCAAAATGTTCAATCTAACAAGTAACAACCACCAAATTGAAATTAGAATATATGTTCTGTTTATTCCTAAATGTCTTGAAAATATATTATACAGCAAATCGAATAGTAAAATTGATTCAACCGATTTGTAATTTGATTAACTTTTTCCAACCTGTGTAGATGGTTTGGTTCAATTATTATGAGCTAAAAGCAGATTGGTTTTCACCGTTTGAATTTATTTTATTGAATCTAACAATTTTTTTAAGCTGTTGGTAAATATAACCGACAAAAATTATCATATGTACAATTACAATTACAATAAATAATAAGTCTTACTTAATTTAAAATCTACATAAAAAAACGCCAATGAGTTATTGATCTAGTGGTCTAAGGGGGAGATGGGAGCTCTCGAGTTCAAATCTAGGTATTGGTGTTTAAATATTAAATTTGAAAAATTAACTACTAACAACTAACATTGGCCGTTTAAAATAATAATAATAATAATAATAATAATAATAATAATAAAAGCTAAACATGGACAAAAAGAAAAGAAAAAAAATGAAGCCCATCAAAATTGCATTAGAGAGGTTACACCAACAGGCAAACAGATAATTGACAATGATTGTGATGGGTTTAATTAATCAAAAGCACTGTGCAAAGAATCTTAATTATGATTATTGGTGATAATTATTTTACTACTTATTTGAAAAAAATTCGCATGGCTACAATGTATTATTACTCTTTTTGCTTAAAAAAAATACTATAACGTACAGGGTACTTTAGATTATTTAATATTAAAACATGGTGGAATTATAATATTTTATTTTAGAATTATCCTTTTTAATATATGTGTAGTTTATCACTAAAAGTTAAATGATCTAAAAGTTATCTACTTGTTTGTAATAATTTGCATGTTATTAGTGAAACAATGATCGGTGGCAAACTTTTTAATATTTTCATGTAACAAATATTTGGGTAAATGATCAAAATTTTATATCTTAATTAATTTGGATACCATAAACGATTTTATTAATTGGCCGTTCAAAAAATAATAATTTTTTTTTTAATTTTTGAAAGACAGAATTTTTCTTTTTAATATTATTAAAACAATAGGGTTAGTAGATGGATAGGATGATAGAACTACAGGAATGGAAATTTATGATTGTGCCATTGGTAGGTTGTGATGAAAGCATCTTTTTTTGGTAAGTTTCTCAATGATTGTAGGAGGGTTGTTTATGTGTTAGGGACTAAAGAATTATTTCTTGTTGTTCAAGAAAAAATAAAATTATTTCTAAATAATAAATATTTTTATCCTGTTGGTTTATTTTAAGAAAAGTGTAACTAATGATATTTTTAGAGATTTTTCTAATGACAAGGGTTGTCAATAACTTTCATAAAAAATTTGTATCTTCCATATCAAAAGCCCATCCATGAATTTTATGGTAAAAATACAAATATTTTATGCACGTTAATGACAGCCCTAAGGGCTGTCATTAGCAAAACCCTATTTTTATTACGCTTTTTTAACTTATGTTTAAAGACACTCTTGTTTAATTTAAAGGAAGATATATCATTTTTAAGGGGTTGGTTATTGTAAAATAAGTTTTAAAGTAAAACAAGTATAGACACTGATGCACAAAGATTTTCATGATGCACAACGATTTTCAGTTAAGAGAAGAACATTGTTTTATTTGTTTTACTTTAATACTTGTTTTATTTTAACCAAAACCTCATTTTTAATTATTGGAAGATATTAATATAATCTTTTTTTGAAACGGCAATCTATCATAGTCATACTCCTAAATTACACTAACGCTTGGGATGAAAATCATGACTCTCGAAAACCCCCCAATAATCTATCCAAATTTAGGAAGTGAGTTAGGGATGAACAACAAATCCCAAGTTTCTGATCTCGTACCGGTACCGAACAGTGGTACCTAATCCCATTCTTGACCGGGACCGATATCCATTTTTGGTAGTTCTCGGGATTGGGACCGGTACAAATCCCGGTACCGCCGGGAAATTCCGGTACCGAATAACATTTCGGGATCAGAACCAGTATATATTCGTTTTTGACGATTTTTGAGACCGGTACCGTCGGGATTGGTACCGATACGGTACCAGGACGGTCCCATGCCCATCTTTAAAGTGAGTCTCGAACCCTGATGGAATATCCCAATGTCAATAACTTTATCAATAGGCCACCAACCTCATTGACATATTAATATAATTTTTATATAACATTTATTCTTAGTTGAACATAAAATGAAAATGATAAATAGATATTAAATGACAAACATAATTTTTAATAGTCCTTTAGAAAATACTATTAGAAAAAATGAAGGGAAAATGATAAAAACACCTTCAAGTTAAGTACCTACTAGATTGATGTCCGCGTCATGCGTTGGTGATGGTGGCGGCGGCGACTGTGGGTGGTGGTGGCGGCGGCAAGTAGTGTAGGTTATTGATGTAAAGGTAACTGATGTGTAAAGGGTAATATAGTTATTTTAAGAGTTAAGAGATAAATGTTATAAATTAATTTATTAAGGGTATTTTAAACCATGTTTGTTAGTTGTTAGGTATGTTGATTGTATAAAATATTAAGGAGATTGGTTCATGATTTGAGAAAGAAGGGTGTCAAATTCATTAATAAGGAATAGAGATTATAAGTTAGTAGAAGCGTACGCGCACAACGTGCGATGATTATGAATGCATGTGTTCTCAAAAACATTTAAATTCCGGTGTAAACCGAATTCAAAAATACTATAATATATGTAAATTACAATTAGCTCATGTAACAAATGAAAGGGATAATGGTGGCCGATGGTTAAATCTGAATTGTCTAATATACATATATATAAAAGTTATGCTTATATTTATTGGTGACATGTTTAAAGATGAAAATAATTAGTTAGAATAAATATATAAATAATATAAGAATAGAAATTATAGCGTTAAAAATTCAAATTTCACGATACAAGACAAATCATTTACTCCCTTGTCTCATTTTAAATGTCTTAGTTTGACTTGTTGAGATTTTCATTTTCCATTTTGATCGTAAACTTTTTTTTGTATGTTATATAATACTTAATGTAAAATTTATGAATTTGGGTTTTAAATGTATTTCTATTGATAATAATTTCATCAAGTATTATATAACATAAACAAAAATATTTACGATCAAAATTGAAAAAATAAGACTCAAAAGGTCTGAGACATTTAATTTGGGACTGAAGGGTATAATATAGTATGGAATTAATATTTTTTAATCTAAGAAAATTTTGAGTTAAGATTAATTTATGGTGATAATAGAAATATTCCACTATTAATTAACAAACTAACTTAATTTATAAATTGGTTTATTATTGATTTTTAGACGACTAAAAACAAAATAATAAATGTCATTATTGCTGGTGATGAGATTAGCTAATAATTATAATTAATATAATATATATTTGTTTTGACTAGTTGTTGTTCTGAATATTTGTCTTGTGTACGCAAGTAGTCAGTACGATGCAACACGTGCATATGCAATCTCGAAGCTCGCTAACGTTTTGCATACCAAGGAACTTGCTCGGAAACTCGAGGTATTATATATATATATATAGGTTCTGGTTCAAATAAAACAAGTATCAAAGTAAAACAAATAAAACAATCATTTTCTCTTAACTAAAAATTATTTGATAAATGTGGGTTCCTTTGAGAAGTGTTTTAAAATGCAAAGTATGTTAAAATGCACTAAAATACATCTTAACAATTACTAAAATGCAGTGTCGATTGGAAAAAAATACTTCTTTTTTCCTATCGACACTGCATTTTAGTGTTAACTAAGATGCAATTAATAGTTAATTACTATTAAAATGCATCTTAGTTAACACTGAAATGCATCTTAGTAACTAAGATGCATTTCAGTGTTAACTAAGATG
>JAOXNX010000026.1:7331732-7342279 GCA_028566075.1 Solidago caesia | reverse complement strand
GTCGGGACCGGCAAAAAATATTATCTTAGAGAGTTTATTAAATAATCGAGTATTAGTTTATCGAGTTTCTACTGTATTAACCTAAATAAACGTGGTTAAAAAAATTTTAAAACGACACGAACCATGTTTCACTATTATGACTTTAGATTAAGTGAAATAGTAATATTAGATATTGACCATTTGACCAAACCTTTTATGATATATGTCTCTCACTATTACGCTATTATTGGATAGATCAAATACATGCGATATGATGGAGCATATTCAAATTCTTTATATTGTAAATAATTCAATCGTACAATATATAGTCAATCAGTACATCGTACGGGTATTAAATACTAGTGTATATATATATATATATACGAAACATGATGGAACAACGAACACGTAAGATTTTTCTTTATTAAGTATAATGGACAATGGGTCTCGGATCCGAGTGAAGTGAAACAGGTGTTTAAAGATTACTTTGCTTGCAAGTTTAATCGCTTTGACAGCCTTCAAGTTGTGGCGGATGAAACTAGATTCAAAAAGCTTTCTGTCATTCAAAAAGAGATCATTGAGTCGGAGTTCAATATGGAAGAAATCAAGAAGGCGGTATGGAATTGCGGGGGCAAAAAGGCGCCTGGTCCGGACGGTTTTTCTTTTGCATTTGTTAAGCGCCACTGGGAGCTTTTGAAAGATGATATCCAAAGGATGGTAACTCAGTTTTCTATCAACTCGAATTTTCCTATGGGTTGTAACTCGTCGTTTATCACTTTGATTCCCAAGGTTAGTAACCCCTTGACTATGTCTGATTTTCGTCCTATTAGCTTGGTTGGCATTCAATATAAAATTATAGCAAAGTTATTAGCTAACCGTCTAGCTCAGGTTATTAATGATGTTGTGAGTCTTGAGCAATCGGCGTTTATGAAAGGGAGGCAGATTCTGGATGGTCCGCTGCTGTTGAATGAAACCATTGATTGGTATAAGAGAAAAAATAAAGGTTTAATGTTGTTCAAGATAGACTTTGCCAAAGCTTATGATTCATTGTCGTGGGATTATTTGTTCTCTATTCTCAAGGCTATGGGTTTTGGTACAAAGTGGATTAGTTGGATTACCGCTTGCTTGGAGTCTACCAGATCTTCTGTTCTTGTGAATGGCAGTCCTACTGAAGAATTTCCTATTCAGCATGGTCTTCGCCAAGGAGACCCTATGGCTCCATTTTTGTTCATTCTCGCTATGGAGGGTCTACATGTTGCTATTGAGCGTTTGGTTTTGATTGGTGTTATGAAATGCGCAAAAATTAATAATGTGTTGATTTCTCACCTTTTCTATGCAGATGATGTTATAATTGTAGGTGAATGGGATATGAAGAATATGGAGGTTATCTCTAATGCTTTCAGATTCTTCCATTGTGTGTCTGGGTTAAAGATCAACTTTGAAAAATCTTCTCTCATTGGTATTAATGTGGCGGATCAGGAAGTGAAGCATATGGCGATGTCTTTCGGGTGTAAAGCGGAAAAACTTCCTTTCAAGTATCTTGGGATTCCCATTGGTGGGAGTACGGCTCGTATCAAGACGTGGGATCCTATTATTACTAAGTTTCAACGTCGGCTCTCGATGTGGAAAGCTAACATGCTATCTATTGGGGGGAGGTCTACACTTGTTTCTTCAGTTCTTGGATCTCTTAGTATTTACTTCCTTTCGTTGTTCCGAATGCCTAAGAAAGTTAATTCTTGATTAGAAGCCATTCGTTCTAACTTCTTTTGGGGGGGTAATGTTCATAAAAAAAAGATTTATTGGGTACGTTGGGACTCGGTTACGGATGCTAAGGAAGATGGGGGTGTGGGTATTGGAAGCCTTGAAGCTATGAATCACGCTCTTTTATACAAATGGAGATGGAGGGCGTTATGTAAACCGAATAGCTTGTGGGTACGCCTCATCACAGCCATACATGGAGCGGATTGCTTCCTGAATCTTTCAGCCTCTTCTCGTGGTTTATGGTATAGGATCGTCGAGGCAATGAAACACGTTCACATGGTGGTCCCTGCGGTTGCGTCTAGTGTTAGGAGAAAGGTTGGTAATGGGGATTCTACGAAGTTCTGGAATCATGTGTGGTGCATGGATATCTCGTTGGCGAAGGCATTTCCGAGGTTGTATGCGATTGAAACGGATAAATATTGCTCGGTGAAGAGTAGACGCGAGCATTCTGAGTGGGCTTGGAAGTGGCGCCGTCCACTTATCCTCAATAGAGAATTGAATTGGTTGGATGAACTTATGCAATGTTTACCTGCTACTTTAGATGATGACAATCCGGACACTTGGCAGTGGCTTTTCAAAGGTAACAAAAATTTTTCTGTTGCTCAAATTCGAATAAGTTACGATCATTGTCGAGCTCTTAACAGGAATGCCATACCTACAAGATGGAATAGACTTGTGCCTAAAAAGATTAATCTTTTTGTTTGGAGATTGAGAAGGAATTGTCTTCCCACAATGGTGAACTTATTTGCCAAAGGAGTTGATATTTCCACCGTGTCATGTGTTCTTTGTAAAAATGGGGTTGAATTAATGGACCATATGTTTCAACATTGCAAGTTGGTTAAGGATACGAGAAGTCTTCTTAGTGTATGGTTACATATTAATATACCTGATGAGAATCCCGATGGTTTGATTAATTGGTGTGACAACTTGAATCATTCTAGTGTGGTTCGTACTAGGATCGAAGCGGTGCTTTTTACTTGGTGGTGGTTCATTTGGATAGCGAGGAATAAGAAGGTTCATGATGACAAGAATACGAACGACTTGGAGATCATTAATTCGGTTATCTCCACTGCTTATCTTTGGACACAAAATCGGGGCAGAAAAGCCCGTGTTAATTGGGATATTTGGAGCGTGAATACTTTATTTGGTTGATTGTTGTTTTCTGTTTGTGTCTTTCTTTCCTTGGAATTTGTTTGGGGTTGCAACAAAAACATCACGAAATGAAAACCGGTTGCTCGGCCTTTGTAGATGGGGTTTTTTCTTATGTCTTGGTTTTTCGGTAATTGGCATAAGTTTTTTTTCAACCCTTTTGCAACCTTAACAGTTAAAATTCCAAGAAGAGACTAGTTTGAGTATTGTGCTTTCTAGATTGTTGTAATTGTATTCTGATCGCTAGTATCTTGCTAGTCGATTTTATAGTTATAATATATACATTTTTGCCGTTCAAACAAAAAAAAAATGTAACTTTGAATAACTAGGTCATGTAGTTTATGTATGTTTTCGTTTGTCTTCTAGTTTAACTAGTAACAAAAAGCTTGCAGTTTCAAAGAAAATTTATATACATTTCCTTTGGTATATTCTTGTTATCCTTATGTGATGTTTCTGGGTTTTGCGAGTTTGGCTATTAGCTTGATCACAAAATTTGTTTGTATTAATTTCAAACCCTGTGGCGGCTGATTCTAATAATTCGAAATTAGGAACTTTGATTATAGCAACAAAATAGATCAATCTGGTGGAGTAGACCAATCCGAATAGCGAATATCTGTATTAAAAAAAAAAAAAAAAAACCATGTGCTATAATTGGTATCGAGTACCATCACAGGACCGCTAAGGCGTCATTTTACACTTTAATGGTTCCTTCCCGAGTTTTCCACACCCCTACCCAGCGCAATATTTAACCAAATGAACTATATAGTCAAAATGTATTACCATAAACCAAATGAACCCAAAGTACATTCTGTTACAATGTTTAACATGTCTGAGCTGCAATTATATAAAGAAATATCGACATTCTTACAAATCCCAAAGTATAATTAATCAGAATGTAGCAACATAAAACTAAACGATCCAACGCATCTATTGCACTTCTTCGTTCTTTTTTCTTCTAACATTGTGAATGTGGGGATTGCAGTTTGGTTAACTTATACTCATGAAGCCTATGAAACTACCATACCAGGTGAGAATGACAAATGGTGTTCAGAATTGTTAGAGAATGATACAAGAAAATGGCTCGCAAGACAATAGATCATTTAGTAACTGATAGTGTGAGAGTTCAGAAGCAAATGCTAATAACGACCCCTTCCGCGACCACGTCTACCCAAGCCCCTACCGTGTCCACCGCCCCTCGATCCACCTCTCCCTCCATGTGAAATACCTTCAAATGCCCTGTGCACAAGCTGGTTACCACCTCCACGACCTCGTTTGTTTACATTGTTTCCAGAACCATTCACAGTACTAGCAGGGCGTTTCACCCTGATGAAAGGAACCAAAGAAAAAACATTATGAGAAAAGTGGCCATCTGTGAGTTGGAAATGTTCTATTGTTCCGACCCATATACTTACGAATGGGTCTATTCGGGTTATGTTTATATCTAACGAGTCAAATGGGTAAAAAGAAACAAGGTTAGATGGATCAAAAGGTGTCGAAATTCCTTTTTTTGTACAAAAGTTGTAAAAGAATTTTTATCAGAAAGATTAAAATATATTTGGAAAAAGAAATATTTTTGCAACCATATTTGCACACTAGCTATTTATAAAATCATTTTAGCCAACCCAGCTTTTGACCCATTGCCCAACCCACCCAGCTAGCCCATTTTGCAACCTCTATACCTGACCATGAACGATACAGAAATAGACAGATATAAGAATAAGAATAATGATTGGTTTTTCTTTGATATATATTCCTAACAGCAACTGGATTGCAGAAATTCGCACCAGAAAAAATTAAGGATATGTTTAAGTGTCTAACTAATCTCCATGTATCTAAAATTATACGTTCGTGAGAACAAAGTAAAGACATTTTAAGGACGCAGATAATGTCAATTTATTAGTCAACGTGATGATGTACGACTGGGCAACTTAAAAATGATATCTTTCCATGACAATATTCTGAGATTTTCATGGGGTGGATACTGATGTATAAAATTGAAAGCTCTAAAGTTCATCCACATACCCGGATGCATTAGCTGGCGGTGCCACAGTTTTGACAGCTTCTTTCCAGGATAGATTTATTCTTTTATCTCCAATAAACGAAGGTGCCTTTGCATGCAGTGGCTGGGTTAACAAAAAACAAAATGTACAAAATATCAGTACAATAACATGCGGATGCTAGCAATTGAGATTAGATTTCAACTTTACCAGTGACATTGCCAAAATGTTATTGCATGTTCGCAAGCCTGTTGTGGAATTCTGCTTTTGGGTTTTCTGCAGATCAACAAAACTGATATTCAGATACACACCCACAAATGAAGCAACGGAAGTTAAATCTATTGGTAAAAATTTGGAATTCTTTATTTACAAATGGTCAACCTGGGGTATGTTTTTTCTGTCGCAGGTTCAAGGGTAGAATAAAACAACAGTTGCGAAGGAAAAATGTTAACGGCTTGAAAGCCCCAAAAAGGCTATTTTTATCACATAACATCTTATATAATATTTCTTAATGCACTCCTTATTTAAGTAAAAAATAAAGTACTTTGGGTCAACCCACACCAGCCTATATCAACCCACTACCAGGGCTGCAAGACCCCCCAGTTTTACCACCTTTAGGTATATCTAAAGATCGGTATAAACTCACGATGGTAGCCTTTTCCTCGTCAGATATCGCAGTTGCCATTGTCTTATTCTGCTGAGCCATTCCCTGTGTTAATTTCTTTATGGTAGCTTTAGCTAGATCTTCTACACTTTTCAACCTGCATTAGTATCACAAAGAATGAGTTGGTATCCTGAACAGAAAACTGTAGGACACAAAGAAATTAGGCACAATTAAGAATAATTAATGACCACATACCTTTCTGTGAAGTCTTTGTAAAATTCTGAGAAGTCCTCACCAAGCCTATCTGATGGTTGGCCAGTCACTATCTTATAACCGCATAAACTATTTGTTGAATTTGGAGCCTGTTCCATAACATTGTCACTCGGCAAAGTGGATAATAAGACAACATTTGATACATACTAAAAGTGTAGTAAAATAAACCTAAGTCACCTTGTGAGCCAAATGGTGAAAAGTGTACAACAAACATTCAACATATGTCAAGTACATCTCTTCTCCTGTTTTCCTTAGAGGCATGTACTTCTGGGAGGTCACAAAACATAAACAATACATCAATATAAACCACACACCACAAAGCACACATTGGCAGAAAATACCACAAAGGAAGTTATGAACAAATTAATATGCACTTTGATTCAGTGTTGTAAAAATCGGCCAACTCGGATGATTACTCAGACTCGGCTCGTGACTCGGAGGTCTGGGGAGTTGAGTTAGCCCAACTTGGACTACGAAATTGATCAAGTCAAACTCGGGTCAAAATGGTCAACTTTCTTTTTTGTATTTTCGAACTTTGAAGTATTATGTGTATGTTTCTAAATAATTAAATTTGAATTTTCAAGTATTATGTTTATGTTTATGTTTAATTATGTTTAAGTTTGAAGTTTCTAGTCTATTTCTAATTTTCTATTACATATGATATCAAAAATTGTTATTTTTATAAATAAAAATCCCAAACCGATTACTCCCCGATTACTCCTCGAGTTGACAAAAACTCCTGACTCGGACTCTAGCTGAGCCGGGTCCAAGTCACGAGTTCCCCAACCTTGCTTTGATTAAAAAGATTATAAACCTTCAAAAGCTCAACAACAGAGGGAAGAATCTGGCGTGAATCCTGAGGTGTTGAGTAAGGAGAACTCTCTGCAAGGTTTTTGAGCAAGTCTACTTTACGTTCTTCAGGAAGCTGCATAACAATAAAGGGGTTAGCCTCGCCACGAACTATATGGTATGGGATACAACGGGTACATTATATGGATGAACAGATATGGAATTGTGTACTACTTTTACAAGGTATCAAGCATATTTATAAAGAAATATAGACATGTTAACGATATGAAAATATGATTACCTTATCAAAAACAGGAATAATGTTCTTGTTTAAATATTTGAGAAACTTGCTACTTGAACCACCCCTCTGCATACAATATAAAGCTTCAGTTTAGAACAAATCTACTTCCTGTTAATAGAAAAATGCATACAAATAACAAAACCACATACTACGAAAAATGGAAGAGCCATGTAGAGGCATGATATTAATCTATCAATGTGGTCCCCATCTGAAACCTGCACAGTGACGGCCATATAATTAGCAAACCACATAATCAACAGGATTACAAGTTAGATTAAATTTACACTCATTTAGAAGATAAAATAAACCAGTAGAAAGGAAAACGAAATGTTTGAATAGAGATGGCCAAGAGAGATTTAAGGGTCTATTCACTAGCTACTTTCAGTTGATTTTAGTTTTCTTACTTATTTTGAGAAGTGAATTATAAAAAACTCCCCACTTAAGAAGATACGCATTTGCACCCAATTTTACAATATTTAAAGAGCTTGAAGTTGCTATATCAGTTGCAATGGATTGAGCCTAATAATGTGACAGAAATGGAAAAAAAAACTCCATAAATTAGCAAAGATATTTGGCATGATTTCTTACAAGACAGTAAAACACAAATTGTGGAAAACTACAAATTAACATGCATCCTGCACGGTGACATCATAAAAGATTATACAGATTGTACAACATCATCGGTCACAACATTATCAATCAGTATGCAGTACAAATCAGGAGGTAGGCAAATACCATATATCAACATGAAGGAAAGTAACAGTAGAACTAATTCCTTTGCTTGAGCTAGTATGATGAGTGGCAAATAAACCTTGAAATAATGACCGACGGAGACTAAATTTGCATGTGGCTTGAACCAGAGAAAATAGGCCTTAATCTTGTACCAATTAAATACAGCCAAACCCACATGAGAAATACCAATTAGGTCCTCTTTTCCCTTTGTAGTAATAAGATAAGTGGGCTTTATCGGTGCACATCAATCCTTTACAAAGAGTCATCAATACCCTAACGACTAGCCATTCTGCCAAATAAGAGGGCGCTATAGGTGAACATCAATCCATTTCACAAGTCAATAACACCCTGTTGGTTAATAATTCTGAACATCTTTTAAGAAAGTTCAAAATTCCATCTACACTGTATCAGCTTGGCAAAAGCTAAACCCTCTTATATAAGCCAACCCCCTCAAAAAAAAAGTTGGAATACTTCTTTTCCAGGCTACAATGCACACATACAGACAGTCATCTGCCTCCAAGAGCTCAAAAAGGTAAAGCGAGCTCCACATAAAACAGAACAAGAAACAAGCAACATCACTTATCTTGCTTCTTGATTCCTATAACGTGACCCACTATGAAGACCAGTAATCTGCTGAGAAATATATTCTGTCAAACCCACATTTTTACTCACTGAAGACCATCATTCCAACACAGAAACAAATACCCTCACAAGCTTCTCAAAGTTATAAATTGTTAGTGCCTTAATTCTAAACATTTTCTTATTCAAACCTACACCAGAATTTTGATGGTAACTCGGTATGGTCTTTATGCAGTGAGGTTACCAGTACTAAACATAGCTCCGATAAGCCCATATAAGTGTAATTGCAGTTGACGACAGATTCTCAGCGTCAAAGTAAATCCGCTAACCCATACATGGATTATTTCACAAAGTGCTATCTACCGACTGCCAGGATGGTCAGATCCTCTTTCATGTAGCAAGACTATTTAAAATCAAGATCCGTATGAAGAGACTGCTAACAAAAAGAAACACATGATGCTCAAAGCCATCACCCTGGTCAACATTCTGCTAATTTTGCTTACATGTTAGTTTTACTAAAAATTTATGTATGCACAAAAAAACTCTTTTATGGTAATCCAATATCACACCTTCAGCAAATCACATGCCTAGCTAAACTGAACCAATTTCCAAACCAAGCCCAGAAAAGTTTCTCGACACTTTTATCTAAATTAAATCTTCGTAAAAGAGCAATCAAGAGCTTTTGGAATGAGCAGGAGATTTACCAAAGTAGTGTCATTCAAGATATCATTTAAGTTCCTTTTAAGCTTCAAATAAGAAAAATCCAACTAAGAAATTATGTAAGATTGCATGGAGCTTCATTAAACAATGATAGATTGGTATCAAGTGTTGCTTTCTATGTACTATGTGTCTTATCAAATGATGTTTTGTGATACAAACATTGCAAAACAGATAGAAAAGAGAAAGAAAATATCATATACTTACATCAAACTGTGCATCTAGATCCGCTTGGCTTTCAATAATTTCAATAAGCTCTTGAATCCGCTCAGTAGGAGCCTTAGCTCCAAAAATGCTCAAACTCTTTAAAAAATCCATAAACATCTTAAACTCTGCTCCAGTAACATCTTGCAAGCTCTGCAATATAACGGAGTCAAAGTGTGTTGCATTATTATAACTTCATAGCATCGGTGTGACTTGTGCGGTCGAGAGTGACACGTAGAGAAAAGGGAAAACATATGACATAAGAGGAAACATTCAAGACATAAATTAGGAACATACTTTTTTAATTAAATTGGTGATATGCCTTTCCATCTCTTCTTGAGGCTTCAAGAGCTCAGATTTTATAGGAAACACCTGCAGTTATATTAATACAGACACCTTTTTCACGTTACAATAGCAACTGAAAGTGATTAATATCAATCACAATTCACAAGTTAGTTTTCTCACCTTGTGCCTGATAAAATTAAGGGTCCTCTCACGATTATCATCCGGGATTGGTTCATCGACACTTTCAATGTGCTTAAATAAAACTGTCAAGGATGCTGCACACACATGTTTAAGTACTAATTTAGAGTCATAATGATCAGTGAAATCAAAACTAAGATGGTCTAAAAACACAATAGTTAAATATAGATCATTTAAATATTACCTTTAACATCCTGCCTCAACAAAGACAGGAGAGCCTTATGCACAGCATCACGTTCCACATTCTCTTCTGAAAATATTAAAGTCAAATTTATATGATACAACAGCTGCCTGGAATCAAAATATAGAAACGTAATTTACCAGTTACGAGAAGTTGAGCAAGAATGTCAACAATCTTGGGTATATATTCTGGTGTATCCTTGCAGAAAAGATGAAGCCCACGAATTGCTTGCACGCGTATCTTTATAAACGAAAATAACAAATATAAATAAATATACAAAAAGGATGAATATAACAGAGACGATGAGAGGCTAAAAGAGCCGAAAGAGGACTGATACGAATCTGGGTCAGAATCGTTGGGGACAAGTGTATGCAAGAAAGAAAAAGAAAAGTGGCTGAGAAAGTCCAGCGGCTACTGTAAAAGTCCAAGGGTGCGGAGTGTCAAGAAGTTTCAAGACTTATTTTTATGTTTAGTAATTTTATTATTTTGTAGAATGTCCTTGTGCACCAAGTTAGGGTAATTGTCAGCTTGGTTAAATAAGGCAATAGGCCATCGTGTTTTAGGTATTCAGAAAATTGTCTTGTTCTTTGTAGGAGTTTGTCTGGTACTCGAAACCAGCTTATTTTCTTTAACACCCGACTGAGTTCGGTTATTATCTGTGTTATTCAATTGTGTGTTCTTGTTTTACTGCTTGAATCCGATTCTATACCTATCAAGGACGAAGGAAATCCCTTAGTTGGTCCTCATTACTAATCTTGGGTCTTCCCTAATTTATGTTTCAATAGTGTGAGAATCGAA
>JAOXNX010000026.1:7308226-7321401 GCA_028566075.1 Solidago caesia | reverse complement strand
TTTAGTGATTGAAATGTATTTGTTTAGTTAATGGAGGGGGAAAATATGTAATTTAGGCTCTAGTATAAATATCCCCCCTCCACCTCCTTTTTGCGAAGGAACCTCATAAGCTTATTTTTATTTCAATACAAAAAGAGGTATTCCCTCACCAAAAACCAGCTTTCCCTCAAAGTCTCAAATACCAGCTTTCCCTCAAAGTCTCAAATACCAGCTTTCCCTCAAAGTCCAAATACCAGCTTTCCTTCAAAGTCCAAATACCAGCTTTCCTTCATTCCCATCACACTTACTTATCACACATGGAATCCTAGTATTTGCTTTAACAATTTCCTTTACTTGTTCACAACTTCAAAAACGAAACTACATTCAAAATAAGAATAGCAAATGCTTGAGTTTTCTCAAACCCCAAAGTGTAATTTTTTTTAAAAACTATTGGTGCTACGAGTCATAAGTATATATGAAAATTTTCTAATCTTATAGTGTCTATACTTTTATATAAAACTATTATTTCTTCACCTTTTTATGAATCAACACCAAAATTTAATGTCATTAAATTAACTTTTTACTCAATAATACAATTGTAATTAATGACATACTATAGCTATACCATCCTCTATCCCCTTTTTTACACCTCAATCGCCAACCATTTTTGCTCATCTCAACCACTCTAACCATCAACCGATCAACGCATGAACGGAAACCCCAAAAATTTAAAAATGAAAAAAAAATGCTAAAAAGTGTTAAAAAAAACTTTACAAATTGCTAAAATATGTTGAAAACTAGTCAATATCAAAACTTTATATAGATACAAAACTAGTGTTTACAACTTGTGCCAATGATCACTTTTAATTTTGATTTCGTCAATACATAAGGTATCACTTTGGTCACCACGTATATTCATTTCTAAACCAAAATGGGATTTAGGAATCTTGTGGTCACAAACTAAAGAGTTCGTTCCCTACTCCATAAATGATATCAATGTCACATTAATGTATTGCGTTATGATTGTATTTAAGGAGTCGAATGAATAATTTTTAATTTGGTTGTTTGGCTCATGTCCATTTCTAAAACCACGAGCCTCTTCGGGCCCAAGATCAAAGACAATCAACTCCATAAATGATATCAACTAGGAACGATTGTGTCTTCTCAAACCAGCAATCAAACTCGAGATGGATGATTGAAGAAATAAAAAACTCAGACATTTTTGTGAATATCATCAAAATCTATGTAACAACCCAAAATTTAAGACCTTTTTTTTTTAATAGACCAAAGATCGCGGCGCGACACCATGACCCTCGCGACGCGATAACGATGGAAAACAGAATCGCGGCGCGAGCCAACATATCTCGTGACGCGAGAATAGCTTCTGACCCGAACTTGCTAAAAACTAGACACTACTCGCGACGCGAGTCAAACTCATCGTGACGCGATGGTGTACAGACAGCAGTTTTGACAGCAACAACATTTCGCAGCTACCCAAACAAGTTTCAAATCACAACTTTGTTGATAATTTAGATACATATGACCTGAACACATTTTTACTGAAAAAGACCAATTCATTTCAAACATATCGATTCAAAAGGTGGGTTACCCAAATATACATCTATTGACAAAATGGGTTTTTGCTACTTTGGCTATTGTACATACCCTTGTTTTTCACAAGACCAATATACATACGACCATACAATTGTAAAACGTTTAGAACAAGAGCTAGGCATCCGGGACAACTTATTCCCCAAATTAAGGTACTAACCCAAAATGTCTTCTAACTTCAAGCGCTAAAATCAACCTTCAAGTCAAACGGGCTTCTTACCCGAGCTACCACTTCCACCTAAAAATGTAAACAACTAAACAATAAGCAAAACGTTTAGTAAGTACATTCAAATACATATACATATATCATGGCATAACACAAACACACTAGGAACATTAACGCCCACCGGTCTCATATAATGCTCCTAGTCAATATCAAGGTAATGGATCCATACCAATGCCACAAGTACACTGAGTCGTCACCCGTTACCGTGGACTTCCAAATACACAATCAATCCATAAGCTAGCATGAATTAACGCCCACCGGTCTTACATAATTCATGTTAATCCCGTGGTACAATACATGTACATGAATATACTTACCTTTGCCACAATATGCAATAATCCAAATAATCAAATCCTTTCAACACCTATAATCATACAATATCCATAAGATTTCTATCCAAGTAATCCAAACATAAATCAACTCAACCTCCCAAATTTACCCATTATAGTATTTGGCTAGCTCATCAGTTTCTCAACCCATTTCATATCATCATCACAATTTTATGATATCAACATTATTTGCAAAACACTAAAATGAATAACTATGGGATTCTAGCTATCACAAAACTCATCAATAAATTATCAAATACTAGGGTTCTATCAAAATTTCCCTAAATACCAAAACCCCAATTATCAAACTAATTTTAACAATAACAATTAAGAAATTCATACCTTAATATAGAATTGAGATTGTAGGCAATTAAATGATTAAAATATTTTTCTCCTTCCTTTGTTGTAAATGTCGACCCACCACTACCACAACATACCAAACTAGGTGATACCTGTGCGTTGCACGGATTATCTTATTTCTCGCAGATTAATTATGAATTACATACAATAAAAACAAATCGTAGAACTTGAAGTTAATTATTATATATCATAAAATAGATTATACACATTTGGTTGACGGTACTTATAAATACTAAGTACATTATTACTCATAAGTGTTAATGTTAAAAGTTGGACTTTTAAGTTTTAAACGTTAAACCATGACAAATTTAGAAAATGATTCCAAAATAATAACTACAAAATCAAGCAAGTATTATTTGTATTATCGTATTACATGTAAAATATTTTACTCCGTATCAAATAACCAAAAAACCAACATAAGTATTTTCTGTTTCTGCCATACTATGAAGGTATATTATATTCAATTTATACAAATAATTGTGTCAACCAATTCATCATACATAACATAAGCAATCCTTTACTTCATGATGGTTATTTTTGAATACAAAAGAAATATTTAAATGTTGATGCAACCATGCTATTGCAAAAGTATCATGCCCATCATAAGATGCGGAGTTTCATTGCAAATTGAAGTTCTCACAGTTGCCAGATTTTCCTGCACTAAATCGGACTATAACTTGCAAATTAGTGGGCCAACTAATCACTATTAATATCATTATTTAATCATGAATCAAAGTATTTGTGGTGATTTGTCCCACAACAGTGTTTAAAGTGCGTCAAGACCTCAGTTATGCATATGAATAGGTGGTAAACTCATAGTGCATTTAGTGTTGTCCAACTTGGCACTTTTATTTTCTTTAGAGGCTACTACAGTAGAGAATTATAGATGCTTAGGTAGGGTGAAATGCCAAATAAGAGGAGCATGTAACAGGAGCAGATCAACATGTTCATTCACCATCATAACCACAACAGAGCCTTCAGATATGATGAACAACATTGACACTACTTGTCTTTTCATAAGGCAATTAAAATCTTAACACCGAACATATCACCAGACCACAACACCTAAAGTTTTAAATAATAATTTGGAGAGGACGCTAGCTCAGTTAGTTGGGTATAAGTTCAAAGAAGGTCAAGGTAGAGACCGTTCGAATTGTGTTAACTCTGCAAACACCTT
This sequence comes from Solidago caesia, assembly GCA_028566075.1. Taxonomy (NCBI): domain Eukaryota; kingdom Viridiplantae; phylum Streptophyta; class Magnoliopsida; order Asterales; family Asteraceae; genus Solidago; species Solidago caesia. Next base: position 7,317,719 of record JAOXNX010000026.1, on the reverse strand, counting down.
TTTTGCAATTTATAAAGAAAAATTGAAACATTTAATGAGTTACTGATGATTACAAAAACATTAGTATTACAACAAAAAAACTAATCTTTGCGATTTAGGATATGTTGTATGTATTGAATGTAGGATTTTCAAGCACTTTTACCTGTTCCGCCTCTAGGCAAAAAAAAAAATTCGTTGATTCATTTATATTTGGGGAAATAAATTACTTTACCCAAATCAACTCATTCTTATGTTGTAGGAAGAAACAAACTAACATTTTTATTTTTTACATCAACTTCAACCTGAATTAAACTCCGTATCAATTATAACTAACATATTCGCACAAAGCTTTGATTTATATACCTATAATTGTGACACTACTATAGTCTGTTGAAACATGTGTGAATTTGAGACAACGATGTAATGTCCTAATTTTACATCCAGATAAACAATTGGAGTGCTTGTCACGACGCAAAAAAAAAATAGTTATTGTGTGATGACTTCAAAGAAGAAATGCAACTAACCTTGCAACTGATTTATGAACACTCTTTACAAAATAACTTTACCAAAGAAAGTTTTTTTTGTTTGTGAAAACACACATTGCTAAATTTATAAACCAGTAATAACATAATCACATAACTTGAGGATACACATAGTTACCCAAGAAAGTACAAATAAAATGAAGTGCGTGATCTAGGAAATAGCACAAGTAAAATAATAACACATTGAAACATCAAATAAAGTTAAAGTAAATTTGTTAAGAAACATACTTGCTTGACCCGATTTTGTTCATGGTCTTTCCAGAAATGATAATATTTTTTCCGATCTAATGTTGCATGTTATCCGACGAGGACGTGCCTATGGTTGGTCCATTTTAGGGGCTGTGATGATGATTTCAATCCAATTATGAGTTGGATACATCTGATATTGATGATGATCCAAATTCGTGACTAGTTTTAGAGATAATTCGTATCTTGGCGAGGTAAATTGCTGCCATGACAGATTATATATAAACTTGTTCCTTTTCGTATCATAGCCTCGTTGATATTTTTATAAAATATATTGTTGTATTTATGAAATATGTTGTTATTTTATATATTGTTGTGTTTAATTTAATTAAAAATAAAATGAATTGAATGTGAAATGAAATTGAAAAGGTATAACAGGTAGTGGTGTGTCAGTTGCATTTCAGTTTTAAAACTGATGATCTGGAGCTAAGGTGGCAAAACTGGAGAGAAACTGACACAAGAATGATAGGGATCCCTCTTATGGTTGTTCGTCCCTATGTTTTATCTAAGATAATCTAAAACATAAGATGTAAGAGCATCTCTAATGATAAACCTTTTTATACATTTAAAAACTAGACATGTCATCAACTTATAAATCTATTGAGTGTTTGAACTTACATCTACTATGCATAAAGCTTGTATGATCATTTTCCCATTCTCATGATGAATATGAGCGAGCATGTTCATCATGAATACATGGTTGATAATCATACAAGAAAAATTTTAAAATGTTGGATCAAACAATAAACTCTATCAAATAAACAATCTCTCCTTGACAAACAAGTACCCTTGAAATATTTTGACTTGTAGCACCAAACATTAATCTTCCCTAAGCATTCTCCTACTAAAACAAAACTATAATTGGTTGGACTGAATGGAATGACGATGGAATGGAATGAATGATTGAATGGAATGAATACGGTAATTGAATGACTGATTACATTCAGTAATCATGTTTGTTTTAATTTTTTTTACAATAGGAATGAAATGAACAGTATATAACAAAAGACTCTTTTGACCTTATAAATTATAAATGCAACAACAATATGGGAAATGCACCGAACGTGGTGTACAACTAAATGAAAAGCTTTTTTTTCGTTGTTGATATGGAGCAATAATCTTCCATTTTCTGATCATTATTATTTTTTTAACAAGTAATTTAGTTACAGTAAATAGCACATAAAATATGGGAAAGAATATAGTTTAATAAAAATACGAAGGTTTTTATCTGCTTTCATTTATTTAGGATGTTGTGGGATAGTGGGGAGGTTAGAAGGACCAATTTTGTAATTTGGTTTTCATTCCATCATGGAATAAATTAAAATCAAGTTCCTTCTAATGAATTAAAATGAGAGATTTTGAAGGAATGTGATTCCAAGTGTAATTGATCATTCCATTCTTAAATAGCAAACAACAAGTTTTTTATATTCCGCCATAATCGTCGTTTCCATTCCGACTTTTATTATCGCATACCGAACACAACCTAATGCTTTCGAACCATTAGTGAGTTGATGAATAAGATCATGAAATTAAATCATTATCTCGAGATAATGATGCGGAAATTAATCATGATAAGCAAGAAAGTATCAATCATTTTCGATAGAATTGGGTAATGCAACAATTCACTTAATTGATAAATCAAGGAATCATCACATGTGTTTGCATGAACACAAATTTCGAAAACACATAACTCCTGGATCACATTAGACTACTGAACTAACAAGAATTTTCAAACGTATCAAGTAATGAGTTGTACAAAATGTTATACCGAACTAACAAGAAGTCAAATAGATTCGAAGCAAATTGAAAAGCACATTCACAAGCACATTTCGAATTAAATTCATGCTAAAGTTAGCTCAAAGTACCAAGCGAATTTGTTTCCCGCTCAAAACTTTAAACCGAACACAAATTCAACAAATTGAATCAGTTCTCCATTTTTAGTTCGGATTAGATAAAAATAAAATGATATATGTTTAAAATCAAATTTCGAACAAAAAGTTTTGAAATTTAAAAAGAAATACCTAACGGATTTTGAAGAATGAAAATTGTAGAAAATTCGGTTTAGAAAAGATGATATCGAATCGCGAAATTAGCCCCGATCTAATCCCTTGGTTAAGAATTATATATGTGAGTATAAGCTTAAATTAGGTGTAACAGTGGAGAATTTGGATGAGTATGTGTCTAGGTGTTATTGGTGAAATGGAGATAGAGTTGAGGTTAGAGATAAAAAGTTAGGGAGAGAAATAGATTAGCAAAATTGGAAATTGTTACAAGTACTAATAAGTAGTTACTAGCATGGTACCTGCGCAATGCGCAGCAGTGGTGTGGTGGTGGCGGTGGTGGTTGGTAGTGGTGGTGACGGCGGTGTGATTATTATTGTAAAGGTAATTGATGTAAAAGAAGTAGTGTAGTTATTTTAGGAGTTGGGGGATTCATGTTGTAAATTATTTCATTAAGGGTATTATAGATATTTTAAGTGGAGATGTTTAAATTAGTGGATAAAAGAATGAAGATTAATTAATTCATTAAGGGTAGAATGATCATTTTGCATTTTTAAACCTTTTTGTTTGGCAGTGAGGGTAAGGGGGGTTGGATGGGTGGATGTGAGGGTGGAAGAATTTTTATAAGATATTATAGATCCTTGAGCATAAAAAAAAAAAAAAAGGACTAAAGTAGTCCTATAAATATCGATCACAAAACAATATTTTTATCCCAACACTTTGGATTTTAGCATAAACGACTGCTCGAGTTGAAAACCCATCATCGAAAAATTCACCAATAGAAATTATCTTTTTGGAAAACTTCAAACGACCACACTCTTTGGGGGATTGACTCACGCTACTCAAATTGGTTCTTGGGAGCCTCGGTATCTACTAATTGTCTTTGAATGACCGTAAAATCTCTTATTAGGATGATTGGAATAATAATGTTTGCCTCGCTGAATCCAAAGTGGGGCTTGGGATTGGTGGTTTACAATACATATGCCTCCTCAAACCTTAGTTTTCTTTCTTGACGGCGGTGGCATTGCAAGACCGAAACACATCGTCCTTGGTACACACTCAATAAGGCCAATATGCCCCACCTTTGAGAACCATCACTTCAGTGCCACCTTCCGTGGGTTATAAGCCCAATACCTCGACGATGTATTGGGGAGGTTAAGATGTAGGCAGACCTTACCTCTACCTAAATAGAGAGGCTGCTTCCAATTTTCTACCTAAATGGTAGAAAAGGCCCTCCAACCTTTGCATGGGATGAGGATCGAACCCATGACCTCTGTCTTCAGAGGCCAGGGTGTTTACCACTGATCCAAGCCAGGGTCTTATCAAATGCTGAAAGTTGAAAAATGAGGGTGGGTGGGTGTTTTAATAAGGAGTAAAGATAAAGATGCATTTCTATGTAGTAGAATGGCAGGGTACCCCATTTAATGCTAATTAAGGTCTTTTTTTTGGGATGTCTATCTTAGAAAAAAGTGATTTTATTATAATAGTGCTTCCTACAAATCTTTGCAAGTGATTGAATGCGCAGCACCAATAGTTAAGGAGTTTATTACACATTGGGATCAGATCAGTTGGGAATAATGGTTAATATTGATGTATAATGGTTATATTGATGTGTGATAGAGTTTATTAAACATTGGGATCAGATCAGTTGGGATCAGATTGCGGGACAAATTAAACAGCTTGTAAATTATTATCGTCACTGCATTTTGAACGCTATAAATCGTTGTCACTGCAACGCGCGGGTCCCCTACTAGTATATATTTATTGGAATGGCATATTTAGACAAATTGTGTACTGGGGCCTTTGAGATATGATTTTTTTAATTTTTTTTAAAGCACGATTAAAGATTCAAAATATTTAAAGTAAAATTAAAGGTAAAGTGTGTTGATCATTTATAACATGTTTTATCGATCAACTTGGTTTTGTATTTGTTCTTTTCTTTTTCTTTCCTTTTTTTTAATAAATATTTGTGTATAAATAATTTACTAGATGTAAGCCTGCGCGATGTGGTGGCGGCGACGGGTAGTAGTGGTGGTGGCTGTGACGGCGAGTAGTGTAGGTTTTTGATGTAAAGTTAATGATGTAAAATGAGTAATGTAGTTATTTTAAAAGTTGAGAGATAGATGATGTAAAATAATTCATTAAAGATATCTTTGTTAGACCATGTTTGTTAGTTGTTAGGTATGTTATTTGTATAGGGACAAAAATGATATTTCAAATATTTATACTTAGAGTAAAATGCGTTATATAATAATATAGAAAATTAAATAACCAAATAACAACTATATATAACTTCGTACGGTTTGTTGAGTAACATTTAAAGTCATTACCACCTAACTACCCTTCTTAATGCATACGTGGGGTCAGTTCAAGCATGAGCATCATCCACACACGTACGTAAATATACACAACTCTAGAAGAATTTTTTTGGGCCTAAATATTACTATTTCAATCAGATTTTTAATAAGGAGGTTGTTATTTTCATCACAAGGGACAAAACACTGTACAACTGTTTATGCATACCGTACAACTGTTTTATACGTGAAAGGGGTGAAAATAGACTTGAGGATGATGGAAATAGACAAGCCAATTAACTCAGTTTTCTTGTGTTGATTCAACAAACTTTGTCTAGAAAAGCTTGGATATATATTGACAGCTAGGCCAAAATGTTTGGTTCCCAACTGTGTCAACTAATTCTCATAAACTGTGTCAACTAATTCTCATAAATGCTCACTCGCTCAAAATACTAACACATACTTCGAATTTGGCATATAATGACGATTACATAATTATAGAGTAAACAAAACATACAATCGCTCATTCATATATATGAACAAATTATTGCTTTTATAATAAACTAGAATTATACTTGTATGATGTGTGTCAACCGGGTGTGATTCAAAGTTGTTCAGCGAGAATACATGACTAATAATTGAGGGTGATGACGTCCTACTTCTCCAATTTTGTATATTGGTCCGTGGTAGTTGTATAAATGAAGGATTTATAATTATCTATACCACCTTATAATAATTTCAAGTCATTTGTTGAAAGTTACACTTTTTTCAACTTGAAAATGTACTTTCAAATTGCCTCTTATCATAATAATTTTAATTAACACTTACCTTATATATTTAGTAAACTGCCACATTTTAAATATTAATTAATACTTACGTTATATATTTTGTCAAACTTAATTTCCATTTCTACAAATATATTTTAACAACGGGATTAACAATAAGTTCTTACACGATATATCCGGGGGCCGTCGCATTGTGCGGGTACCCCTCTAATATATTTATATAATTTTAAAATAATTAATTTTTTATTTAAGCTTATTTATAGTTATTACTATGTTGACTTTTTTTAATGATTTAAATTAATTTGAATTTAATTTTTTTCTAACTAATTGATAGTGAATTATATACTATAAATTTATTTAATTCATTTAAGTCTATTAAAGTGATAAATACAAAAGTAAAAATATTAAATCTATGTATTCTTTATTTTAATATTTTTTTATTTTTAGAACGGCGAGTTAATTGTTAGCGATCGAGTACCCACAGTGACATCCAAGCAAACAAATATATTTAAAATATTAAATCTATGTATTTAAAAATTTAAAATTTATGAAATAAGAACAAGTGTTTTATAATATAGTATAAATGTATAGTATAACATATTAACATATATCCTAAATCTTTTTCAATGCTTTCGGACTAATTGATTAAAAAGTGATCAAACTTGTTCTGAAAACCTATAATAGATGCCACGGTAGACTTTGACGGGTTAAAAAAAAAAAGGAAATAACCATATACATGTAAGCATGTTTTGATTTATAGGTCATTTTTTCTCACATTAGTAGAAAGTAATTAAGGTTGTTTCTCACAAAAGACTTTTTATTTATTGGATACTCATAATAGATTTTTGAAACATATTTGATTACTTTTCGATCAATTAGCTTCTTTTTTTTTTTTTCATGTCCCGCGGACAAAAAACTTCCCAGTTATAATCAAATTTTAATGCACTATATGTGTTATCATTACATTGTTTAGCTTAAACATCGAAATTTTTAGGGACTAGAAATCGTACCTGTACAATGTGCGACGATAGTTGATTTGTTAACTTTAATAATATTTGTAAATTGTGTTTCTAATTTATTTGTTAAAATATTTGCAAATTGTGTTTGTTATTTATTTGTTAAAATATCTAAATATAGGAATGATTAAATAAATTAAATACTAAAATAATATAAATATTAAAATATTAAAAATTTCAAAATTTAATTTAGTATCCATTTATTTTTTATTTATTTATAAAAGAGTATAACATAGATATATACTCAAACAATAATGTGATTTTATATATTGTTAATTTATTATGTAGTTATGTCATATGTGTCCTTTGTGATCCATTATAATAATAATAATAAAATAATTAGAAATATAAAATTATAGTAGCTCTGGAAGGTGAATATGAAAAAAGGAAGTCAAACCAACCACACTTGAAAGGCTACAAGTCTATTTTAAGAATGCATGCCAAGTTAGCCATATTAATTTCTATATCATCTTTCACTCTTGTAGTCAGTCATATCTACTCTCCTTGAATTTCTTTATTCCATAATGGCAATTTCTTGTTTCAATATTTCTTTATTAAGAAAGCTAACACTTTTCTTACTTCATGTTCTTCTTTTTCTGATCTTCATATCCAATGCTAAACCAGATATTAATCACCATGTGATACAAGGTCCAAAAAACCATAAGGTTTCTGCTATTTTGATATTTGGTGACTCTACTTCTGATCCTGGAAACAATAACTTTATTTCGACTCCTTTCAAAGGTAATTTTCCACCTTATGGGAGAGATTATCCAAACCAAAACCCGACCGGAAGGTTTACGAATGGACTGCTAGCCGGTGATATGATTGGTAAGTTAATTGCCGGCCACTTGCCATAAAATGTTGCAATATGTTGTCCTGCTCGATTTCCTTGCATTCATAATCATGATCCTGATATAATATTAAGTTTTTTTTTTGTGATTTTGAATATTATGTAGCCAGGTATCTTGGTGTAAAGGATAATGTGCCAGCTTATTTGGACCCTTCACTAACAGTTTATGATTTAATGACTGGGGTCAGTTTTGCTTCTGCTGGATCCGGATATGACCCTCTTACACCAACAATAAGTGTATATCTTTCTATTCTCTTCCTCTTTCAATCTCTCCCCCTGTCTCTCTCTCTCTAATGATTGTCGGTGCAAAAGAAACCGAATAAAACAAATTAATCTCTACTATATACGAAGACAATAGAAGCATTTTTCAGATTTTTTTTTTTTAAAAAACAAACTGTTTTCAATGCTTATTTCTGCGCGCTCGCAGACATAAGATGTCTTGAAGACGTACCTTTTAAGGAAAAACAAACGCAACCTAATAAGTGTGCTAAAACATAAAGTTGGCTACATACTTGTATACTTAAACAGTGTAATTAGTGCAAGAATTGTCATAACACCTCAAGTTTTTCATAGTGCATTGTAACGCGATCGATATCTTTGTTCTTCACAGAATGTGATTTCATTGCCGAAACAACTAGAGTATTTCAGAGAGTACAAGAGTAGACTAGTTGCAAAGTTTGGGAAGGAGAAAACAATGGAAATCGTAAACAATGCACTCTATATCTTGAGTGCGGGTACAAATGATTTTGTGGTAAATTATTTTACATTACCAATTAGAAGACACAAATACAGTCTTCCAAGCTACATGGACTTCGTGATGAACAAACAGTTGGATTTCTTACAGGTAATTTGCCGCTTCTTGTATTATTAACAGTAAACTACGTTAATCTTACTCCTAAACTATCTCGAGTGCATAGGATTGAACCCGGACTCTCTAATATGCCTAAAATACACCCCCTCTCCACCCCATCCCCACAGTAAATGATAAAAATTTGTAAATTATTATAGCTCAATTTAGGCTCTATAAAAAGACGCATCTTGCATAGTTATCAGAAATAAATATGTAAAAAGTAGTTGACATTAATATATAGCAGTTAAAACATAAAATTAATTAGGGAAATGCTAAATGCAGCCCTTATGCTGCACTTAACGTGCATAAAAAAAAAATTGTACTTTTCATATCAAAAGTCCACCCCTGAATTTTATGATAAGTGTATAACTATTTAATGCACCTTATATACAGCCCTGGACTTTGTTTAGCAAAACCCAATTAATTAATGGATTTGCAACCCAAAAAGTATAGCAGTCTTATTATTTTCCAAAATTGCTATATTTCGGACGTACTGCCTTTTGGCATGTTTACTTATTTTTTTTAAAGGTGCATGTTTAATTACTTACTAGAAATAATACCCGCGCAATGCGCGGTGGTTGATGATTGAAGTTAAAAGGTGAGGTGTCCGGCAATCGGCTTCGCCGATCGCCGGCACTGAATTGTCTAACACATGTATATAAAAATTGTATTTGTTATTATCGATAAAAATATAACATAAACATTAAATAATAAGTTAAAAATGGTAATGTTTAAAATTTTCAAAATTTAAGACACTATATAAATGCTTTATAATAATTACTTATTACTTATTAGAGTATGAAAAATGGAAAGTTCCCTATATATAAAAAAAACAAAAACAAAGTGTACAACTCGAGAAGTCACCCATGTTTTTAACTTTCTTATTCGTTTGTTTCCAATCAACTTTCATTTATTGTCAAAGCCCATCTAA
>JAOXNX010000026.1:7250030-7270733 GCA_028566075.1 Solidago caesia | reverse complement strand
GTTTACTGCTTGTTTCTTTCTTTGTATGTATGTTATTTAACCTTCACTCGATAGCGGTATCCAAGGTCTACTCATACATTTTTTTTTTGGAATATCTAATTTTATTCAAAGATAAAACCCCAATACAAAAAAAGGAACCATATTTCAGTGTCAAGTATACACTCCCCTAAATACAGACTAGATACAAAAAGGAAAAAGTTATAGAATTGAGAATTATGATTGGCCAATTGAGGTTATTTCAGTTGTCTTTTAATATATATTAAGATTAAGATATACTTAAAATATAATATTATATCTGATCAAATTAAATAATATAATAATTATGACATATGGTATGTTTTGGCCTTATTAAACATGGATTGTTTTTTTTTTTTTTCCTCATTAAATCTTTGTGATTTATCTTATATAATATATTTTAAATTATAAATATTCTATATTATAAATTAATTAATAGACCATGACATAAGCAAAGACTAATTTTGAGAAAAATAGAAAGTTATAATTGGTTAATAAGTGGTTAGGACAACTATATTTTAGTATAGATTAAGATTAACATAAAATAAGATAGTATTTTAGTATAGATTAAAGATTAACATAAGATAAGATAAAATAAGATTAAGATCAGAAGTCTAGAAACTGGTCAGTTGTGACTTCAACCCACAATTAGGTACTTCAAGTTTATGAATAACAGCTCTTTTGGAGCTGCAGGTTAAACTGCCAACATTACCTGCACAAAATTGCAGAGTAGAATCCCAATATAAAAATTGATTGTTGACAGTCAATGAGAAATAAATGATATGACGCTGATGTGACGGTGAAAAAGATGAGATAAAGATGTTAGCGTTGGGTAAGGCCTTTATCCTCTAATGAGTAAACTTGCCGAATTTCCAACTATGTTGCTTATGGTGTAATGTAACGGAAATTGCCTAAAATCGTAGTTAAAATGAGCCTGGGAAACGGCTATTGGCGGTTGTGTAATTTGATACTAGAAAAAACCTCTTCATAGCTTCTGGTAAAAAGTGTTTGGTTAAGTTTTGGAGTATGGTCAATGTTAAGATGTTAACAGATTTATTGGATATGACGATCATAATGGTTCTTAACATATATACAGGCTTCAACTTTGTACAGATTTAACAAAAAACCGGAAAGTTAATGTCTGTTTGAACAAATGGTAACGGAATTAGGATTTATTTTTATTTTTTTTCTTTCCTTCTACTTATAAACTACCCGAATGCCGGACTACTAAAAATACTCCAAATACCCCCTTTAACCCCACCCCCATAAATGTGAGGAGTGAGACTCGAACGGGGTGAAAAATCCCAAGGTACAAAGATCTTACCAATGAGTCACCAACCCCATTGGCAACTAGGATTTTAGTAATAAATTTTGGGTTAGGCTACTAAGTTGTGTGCATAATGATGAAACCATGCTACTTCTCTTTTTGTAGAATTAGGAGGTTAAATGATAATGGAATTAAAATTCTAATATATATGCAGGCATATAAATGTTATTCTTTTTCAAAAATAATAATAAAAAAAATAAAATAAAAATGTCACATACACTTTTTTTTTCACACAATGGTCATAAACTCATAATCATAAATTACTTGCAAACTATGACTATTTGGAAACATAATGCTAAACCCACCCGGTACCATGCACTTCGTGGCTCGGCCCGGAGATGACTAGCGGACTTTATAAAAATCAGGCCTTATCCATTAAAGTAAACAATGCTATCGGTACGGATTTTTGGTACCGATACCGGTTCGGTTTTGGTTTTTCGATAGTCATGCTCATCCCTAGTATGTACTAAGCGCCTAGTTGGTAAAATGATACTTTGGAAGGCCAAAAAACTCATCCAGTTTATATAAAAATGACATTTTGTATTAGATTAGTTGCCCAAAGATGCGAAAAACCACAGAAACAAAACAGCTTCACAGGCAATTTGACTGCTCGAGATCCAAATGTCAAATTATAAAGATCAAAAAGAGAAAATGCGACTTTAAAGGGCAGGATGATCACATTAAACTTGAGCATTCACATTTTCCCCGAAACCTTCTCTTTTGCTTGTTCTTCACAAAATTTACAAAATGAACCAAAACTCTTCTTCCTGCTACTGATTCTAAAGGTAATGGCCACATCCATAAAGATCTTAAGTTGCTTCTAATCTCAAATCTAAAACGCTATGTTTCAGGTATTACCGCCTACCTAAATCTTGCATCTTGCTCAAAAAGTTAGCCCTACCTCTGAGCTTGATCAGTTGTATTTGCAGCAACCGCGGAACTAGTACTTGGTCCGGCACCACTTTCAACCACTAAAGGTGAGCTGCCCCATTTCCCTTCTGACTCAAGTGGTTCAATTATACACACACCACCATCTGTAAGTCCCAAAGCAAACTGATTTGGTTCAGATGGATGTGCAGCAACCACAAGCGGATACACCCTAGAACTGCAACATTAAAATATATAAGAAACAAATGGATAAATACCAAAAATGCTACATATGAAATCATATCAAAGGGAAATACTCACGTTGGATTCGAAGGCAGATATGCAGAAGAACTGATCCGACAACGCAATCTCAGCGTTGATGATGTTAAAATATCAATACTACCATCCTCAAAAGTGACATAAATTGATTGGCTATCACATGAATAAGTAGCATGTGTGATCGCACCACTTGCCTCTCGAGGGCCCCACTAAACACACACCAAAAATAAACTGTGAGAGATCGAACTGTAGCAAAAGAAATTGTTGTCTAGTTCAAGTTAAGATAAAGATTGATGACCAGATTCATTAAAAAATAAGATACATACCTGCTTCAGGCATTCCAGTTTAGGTGCTTCAAAGAGGGCTATCTGTGTTTCATGAACCACTAGCAAATGTGTCTGATCTTGGTGGAATTGTACACGAGTATCAGCAAAGGGAGCAGCAGCGGGTCTCCCAGGAACTTGTAATTGTTTACTTGTTTGTTTCTCCCATCCATCCGTATTCCACACACACAACTGCGTGAACACATTTCTCACCATCAATTATTCAAAATTTTACTAGTTTGCGCAATAAAATATACAACAATACATTTATTGTGATTTCAGGATGAAATGAATACATACCTGAGAATCAGCACCAGAAGATACTAGAATATTAAGAACAGTAGAGAACGCAAGCCCTGTTATTCGTTTATGATGGCCTTTAAGCTTTGTTTTGACCTGGTGAAATGAACAATAAACAACTACTTCAATTATCAATAAATAGTACTCAAATTTTAAGTTTTTAATAAATATACTCGGAATGTAACCTCATCGACCCGAACATTGTATATTTGGATAGACGAGTCATCCATGCCTATGGCAATAATGTTGTTATCTTGGGGATGGAACACCAAAAAGGTTGCAGCAGGCGGAGGTGGCATGAATGTAGTCATTGTCTGCATGTGAAGAAACCGTCAAGTGGTTGTATCAAAAATTAACTAAACGAAGGGGAAATGTGCCCTGCAGCAAAAACTGCTGGGATGGTTATTCACTTATTTGTAGCAAACACTAAAAAGAGGGCATCTTCTTCCTATATCCAAAAACAGCACAGATATAGAAAACATATAAATGATGTTACCTTAAAAGTCATCATATTAAACAAAGAAATCTTTCCTCCTGAAGCAGACATAACATAAGAGTCGTTCTTTGACAGTGCAAAGCATGCAATGGCATCCTCAGAGTTTGTATCACTGACATCATTAGTCATCAATATACCACTATTTGGCTGCCATAGTTGAGGTGCAATACTAGCAGTAGCCTATAAGAGCCCGATAACAATAAGCACCGAGATTGAGGCTAATAATGGAATTCAGATACAAGAGTGAGAGTAAGTTAAAATACCTTCACTGTAGAATTACGATCATTTTTCTGCCATTTCCATAGTTTATGAACAGCATTGGCTGCTAGAGCTAAAACTGCAACTCCTGAATTAGTGTAAATTAATCTTGTGACCTGCAATGCAGACATCATTAGCTCTTACTATTGTTTCATACATGTTTGAAAAAAATGAATTATAACTTGATAAAAAGTACCCGCATTGCAGAAGCAGTGCTATCAGGAAGCCTTGAGGAGCGACACTGTGATGGTTCAGATATTTCTGCCACTTTCCAGTATCTAGATTTGTCAATATTCTCCTCTCCTGTTCTAGGTCTATCTAACAAATTCCGGTTTTCGACATTCTAAACAAATCAAATAAAAATTTAACATAATGAGCACGAATACAGGATGTATCAGTATAAAATCATCAAATAAATACAACTCACCATCATCGCTATAGATGGCATTGCAGTAACTCTATCCATGATGCTTGATCCACCCGGTGCATTAGCAGCACCAAATGTGGTCATTACAGAAGTCTGTACAGATTTTTCTACCTTCAAAACCAATCTAATTGTCTAACTAAAGTATTGAAAGAATGGCATAAGAATGTTTTTACCTTGAGAGATGAAGATGCAACTCGGGAGGTGTCAAAAGAACGATTCTCCAAAGTTCTTAGAAGCCTAACCCCATCTGGGTTTGCTATAATCTTGATTCCGTTATCATTTGTCGAAACAGCCAACAACATCCCTTCTTTGTTGAATCTTACACAAGGAGAAGACTGCAAATAAGTAATGAACTATCATATCAACAAGTACAAAGCAGCTCATCTTTTAAGAAATATAATATAATGATCATTACCGGTAAACCACCATCAGCATCAGTAAATGACAACACGTTATCACTGTCCATATCCCAATACTTGACCAAACACTCATCACCAGCAGCAATGAAGCGGTTTTTTGTAGTATCAAACTGAACCACCCCAGCAGCTCGCTTCCCCAGACCATTATAAGTACGCTTCACGGCACCTTCACTTTCATTCCATTCCACAATGAAAGATTCTCCTCCTTTATTTGTCCCACATGAAAATAACCGTGTTCCATCAGTACTATATGCCATTGTAGTGGGTGAATGACCTGGTGCAATATAGTCAACTCTTGGGCCCATGTTGTCATACAGCCATGCCTTTATCTTCCCATCGATTGACGTTGAGAATATAAACTATTTTGTGGAAAAGGTAAGCAAGTAATCAACGGGAAGAAGTCAATCACTTGGTAGCATGAACATTGAAAGAATTATTTTCATACCTGAATATTTTCTTTAGAATGTGGGCATACAGAATATACAGGTGCTTCATGACCTTCAAATTGATGTTGTTTATTTCCTGTTACTGCATCCCATACCTGTATGGAAGTTCATGTCATTAAAAAAATAAAAAATAAAAAAAAATATCAATCTGAGAAAAGAAAAGGTAGTAGAATACAAACCTTTATCAACCTATCCTCTCCACAAGTTACAATGGCAAGTATTTTGTTTGGGTTAGCGAAAGCAAGGTCATTAACACTGCCACCGTGGGCCTCAATCTGTTAACCAAATCCAGTAAAATTTTAGAGTGGCATGAATCTGCATATCTAATAAATAAGAAGAAGTTTACTATTACAACCTACCTCCAAGTGGTTTCGTACATCATCACCACCGTGATACGAGTATATCTGCACAATATTCTTCGAGTATGCAACACCTATATAAAAGTTCATGACAATGATGAATGTATTTGACACATTAAAGTGATACTCCCTCTGTTCTCCTTAAGATGCCCCATTTTGTTGTTTGACCATCAACTAAGTACTACTTATTTACAATATTCTATTTGCAATACACCCACTCTAATATATGTGCAAAATTCAAACATATTGATATCAAAAATGAGATATTATAGTTTGTTTATTACTTAAGATATCAAAATGGGATGCCTACAGTGGAACGGAGGGAGTTCGTGATTTAATACGTATTTTTTGAAATATAGCAACTGTTATAATACCAAACAGGGTTCCATCGGGGCTCCAAGTTACACGATTAATTGATGCAGAATAATCATTGTTCAAAGATGCCTATTACAAATGCAAAGTGCAAACTGAGTCAATAGTGAATATATGACAAAACCAGAGTAGAGAATCGAAATCATATGCAATGTATTTTCAAATTTATGTGTTTGGATAAGGAAATACATTTAAACTAACAAACTTTCAATTTGTATAAAGTTTAAAATACTAACCTGCAGGGGATTGGAACAAGCACCAAGATCCCAAAGCTTGAAAGTCTTCTGAACAAGCTTCTCCCTGCTACCTAAGTCCCATATCATAGTTTCTCCAACGCTTGTTCCAACTTAATTTAGGCCAACAGGAAACAAATCAATAGATACAAATGCGTTCGGAATTCATGAAAGCTATTTACCAGTAACAGCGGAATTTCGATATCTGTGGGAACTAACCAAGAAGCAGAATTTGCTGTAGGGGGTGAAAATCCATACTCTTGACTAATGCCCCCTGATTTAGAGTCATCACCACGGATTTAGGTAGATCTTCAGATGAATATGAGGTTTGACCATGACTCTGACCACTGTAGCCAATGGGTAAGACATTTACAGGCGTATGATTAACCTGTGCCAATATCAGGGATATGTCAGCATTTTTATTGAACTAACTTACAACATTAACATGTAGATGAACACGGTATTTTATAAATATTAGTAATCATAAACAGAACTACAGAAGATGATTCGAATTGGACCAAAGATTGTACACACCAACAATCAAAGTTAAAATGGTGAAATTTAAACAAGCATTAAGGTCATGCAAAGAATAGTCATACTTCATCAGATATGCCAAATGCCCTTGTTCTCTTGAATGCATGTTCAGAGTCAGCTGTTTGATAGTCTACAACTGGATTGCCAGTAGGAGTCCTAGGGCGCTTCATCATAGCTGCCATGTAAGCAAGAATTGATCAAAAATGAAAACTAGATCAATGGTTATAAAAAAATAATTAAAAAAAAAAAAAAGAAACTCAACATGTTTTACAATGTCATCACCCTAACTAATCATCATCATCATTAGACTTATATGATAACTAAATAAACTACATACCAGCAGCATTAGGTGGCATTAAACCAATAGGTCCAGCAGAGGCTGACGGATGAGCCGCAGCTGGACTTGCCATCCAACCACTAAGAGATGCAGTGAGAGGTGCTGGTGCAGCCTGAAAAGGCTTGAAATAAAGAACAGAAAGAACAGAGGTAAGACAAGATGTGTTACCCATGATTATTAAAGTCCAAACTACTTAAAAATAGAAAGAATCTGGCTCATATTTCCACTTACACCATGAGCACCCAAAGGTGGAAAGCCTGGGGCTCTTGCAACACCCATTAGATGATTGGTAACAGGGGATGGGGCACGTGCACCATTTGGCTGTGACTGTCCACACGTATGATCAAGAAACAGAGTCTTTATGTCGGGATTCTGCTTCGGGTTTTTACACAGCTGATGTTGCCAGTTCAAACTACAACCAGAAAAGTACTATTAATAAATAAGCCATGAATTTAAACGACAAAACTAATATCTGCATGAAGCAAACCTTTGGTTGATGAGCGTCCTCAGCCTCGAACTTTTTAAAGTTGGGAAAGTTAGCTTATCACGAAAAAGAGGATTGGCTTCAATTAACTTTTTAAGTTCACCAAGCATTATACTCCTAGCAGACTTGGTATCTCCATATTTAGATAACTGCTCGTTCTCTCTAAACATGTGTTATATTTAATAATTAGCAATATTTTATAACAAAAATCGAACAGGTGTAAATATTTAATGTCCTTACCTAAAGTTCTCTAGAGTCAAAAGGTGTGTTATTTCCTTAAACAGATCTTCATTAAAAGCTGAAAACACTTTCAAGTCCTTCACTAGAATTTCAACAGCTTTAGCACGATCCTTCCTGCAAATCAAATCGACATCAAATCCATAACTGCATTCACAAAACGTAAGAAAGCAATGCTATCAAATTAACAACATACTTATCTAGAGCTTCAAGGTACTTCTGCTTTTGTAACTCGAAAAAGATCTTCATCGAATATCGATTATCATCAACTTTTGTAAATCCAGATAAGTACTTCTCGACCTCATCCCATTCCCCATTTGTAACCATTTCCTCAAAGTATCTCATATTAAAGTAAAATCCCGACTCTTGCTCCAACCTCCACAACCACAAAACCAACTCAAATTCACATTAATAAGAAACAACCACAAACCAAAAAACATAAATAAGACAAAGAATTAGACCCTAAAATACCTGTGAACTGTGTGCTTAAACTTCTCTTCATCGAGAAACTGAAGTATTAAAAACACGAGCTCTCTACTGAGAGACGACATTCCTTTTCCCTTTTCCCCCAAAACTGTAACCAATTAAACCGCATATTAATCAACAAAACAAACATATAAACACACATTTATTAATACAAACATACCAAAACTAATACAGAAAACCGTCTAACACTACAAAACTACGTGTTCATTCAAACATGTTTTCTCACCTATATCAAAATAAAAACACAAAAAAAAAAGGTTTAACAAACTTACTAAACAAATGTTACTTTAATTTGTTCACATATCAATTCTCAACTATTTTTCGGTTCCCGAGTTATTCACATGTAAATTAACATGTAAATTAACACCGAATTTTGTCTCACATTTTAACCTTATATACACACAAAATAATAATAATAATAATAATAATAATAATAATAATAATAATAATAATAATAATAATAATAATAATAAAATAAACATTAATCATCAAAATAGCAAAAGAAATGTATAATCAACCTAATTTTTCTAAAACAGACATTCGCAAATTATAAAATAAAACTATATAATTTAACATAATATACATATATATATATATAATCAATTAATCAATTAAATCATATAATTTAACATAATACATACATAAATATATATATATATATATGTATAATTAAATCATATAAATAGAGAAAAATTATATGTAAAATAGTGAGTAATAAGAGGAAAATTGGGAGATAAAAGCATGCGATACCTTTGGATGACGGAGAGATCGGACAGTAATTTCTAGAGAGAGAAAGGGGGGGAGGAGGTTTTTAGAGAGAGAAACACTTGTGAAGAACCGAGAGAAGATGATGATGATATGATGATATAAATACTGGTGAATTACACGAGATGCAATGATATTTAGAAATTAGGGATTTTTATAAGTGGACGTACTTATCGTTTGTTGTAGTAGATAGGCAGGTCTGGTTATCGAATGATGTGTTTGTTATTACATATATGGATTTGATTTGATGTAATTTGGTCTAAACTTTGATTTTTAGTCGCCCCATTTTTCGGGCATTTTTTTTCTATGTTGATTGTGATTACCATATCATGAATTTCTGATGGAGATCAAATTGTTTTAATTTGAGTGAAAAGTGATTTTTAGATTAAAATAAACGGATTTTTAAATTTTCATCATTGATTTTAATTCAAAAGTTAAAATTCTCCTAACTTGTTAAGTTGGCAAGTTGGGTAACTTAAGAAAATCCTTATCTAACATTTATAATTCTTTATAAAATTCTTTATAAAAATAATGAATATAATATTTTTATGATTTAAATCTTAATTAATATTTACCTTCTATATTTTATTAAATTTTTTATTTTTATAAGTAACTCATTTAATTTAGAGTTGTGTCACAAATAATTTTTGTGGTTGGTGAAATTTGAGTTTTAACCCCTATCTTTTCTTTCATTACCAATCATTTCTAGGGTATCATTTTTTATTGTCAATCGTCCTTGACCCTAACGTCCTTTAAATATGTTCCATTAAATTCCCCCAACTCTTTATTAATACCTTTTATACTTAAGAAAAAGTACAAAGATTTCAACCACTAACACGTCCAGACCCATCACCATCACTATTGTCTCTACTTTTATTTGCCTACATGTATCATCAAACAATAATATAATAATAGTAAAGATATGATCGGTAGTGGGTTTAGATGTAGATGTTGAACGGAATATCCACCCATAAACCCTTCTTTTCATCCTTTACAATTTTGCAATCATGAACATCTCATGTAACACTCATCCAAATATGTAACACTTTGCTTTATAAAAAGTGGATTTCCAAAAAAAATTTCAAATTTAAAAATATAACATTGTTAAATAGAAAACAGAAGCGACATTTAAAATCCATTTGATTCCTAATGGAATCATAAATCCTCATAATGGTGTTACTTGACACGTATCATCACAATAGTTAAAGAAATCCACAAGATAATAGTCAACAACTGAAATAAAGTCTACATAAAGGAAATGCAACTATGGGTAACTAAAGCCACTATCTTCTAGCTCCAAAAGTAGCGACCCCATCTCACAATCTACCGGAACCACTTCAAGGCCTAAACTGAGTGCACAAAACATTTCCACAAAACATAAGTGTCAGCTTTTAACACTAAGTAAGATAACAGGTTAGCACAAAAAACAGGGATTGTCATTTAAAATATTTCATAAGAAATCATCCCACGTATACATATAGGCACAACACACACATCCACATAATCAAACACATAAGGACTATCAATCCGATAATGTGTCTAGCAATCCTCAATAATCCACTTTATAATTCCACTTTATCTACTTAAAGTTATGCCAATTAATCAACACTATTAAGGTTTTGTGTGTAGGCGGTCATAAGACCTCACAGGGAACCTCACGCCCGACATGATGGGTAAACCTTTAGGTGGTCCATCGACGTCGTTACGGATAGGCATAACCACATGCACGAGTAATCCGTTACACACTAATGGTCAATCACGCCACCCGGAATTACTTTACCACATTGATTGTGTCACACGGAAGCATGTACAGTATCCCCGGGTGATCCCCTATGCACACTAGCCTAAATAGACTAGATGTGGGTTAAGTTTAACTCTTTTCCACTTGGTGCTCGAGACTTTGCACACTTATTAATTTTTCACATATTTCCACTTATCACATTAGGGCCCTTAACGTACACGTGACATAGAAACTTAATCATGTCTAGTGTACTATGTGTACAAGTCCATAATTATCAATAACAACTCATTCACAAACTACTTTAAGCCACATTGTAGCAATCAAGCTCACAACTATTAAAGCGCGCATAAACAATGCCCCAATTAACCTCTCACATACATCCCATACCTAACATACTCATGAGATATTTTAACATCATAAATGGGGATTATTTATAAAACATAAATTTTGTTGTGTCCCTAGGGCATCAAAAGTAAGTTATATTACCTCTCGAGGCTTCACAATCACAAATAAAGGTCTACCGTGCTTGGTATGTATTCCCGACAACCTAAGATCATTATAACAACAATATATAAGCTTAAAAGAAGCTAAAATGACCCACAGACCATATATGCGTCGCATATCCACTTGTTTCAAGTTTCAACCTTCTATTTCCCGAAAACATCAAATTTGCGTCGAATGCCCAGAGCATGCGTCGCATATTCACTCAAAAACGTATCAGATGCCTGAAACATCAGTTTATGCGCTGCATGGAATTCTATGATTCACATAGTTGGCCTTTTCCTAAACAACACTTTTTGTTTAACACCTAATCCAACCCCAAACAGTTCCAACTCTCACCCACAACTTTTATCATTAAAATAATTGATACCATCCATTAACCCACAAATAATTTGCAAACAATATAGGATTGTTTAGGTCACCCGAATCTACCATAATTCAACGCAAAACGTTAATTAATCGCACGATTGGTTTAAGACCAGAAATGAAAGAATTAAAATGAACAACAAAGACAAGAATGGTCATACAAATGATCATGGATTAGTGCTATACGCCTATACTTGTAGAGAACAATTATAGAACCAAATGCTTGTGAAAACACCACCGATTTACACCACAATTAAGCGAAATGCAATAGAATGTGCTAGGGAACCTTGAGGCTGATATTAGGGCTAAAGAAATCTGAAATGGGGCTGCTAATGACCCCTAATTTCCTACTTACAACTGATGGCACATGAAAATGACCTCCATGCCCCCAACGGTTCACCTTTTATCACCATAACTCTATTTAACGACAATATTGTCTCATTTAACGACATAGAATTCTAACAGGAACACAAACACGGGCTTATCTACATAATTGAAACACACTTAATCTGCATTAATCACACAGTTATCAACACAATAATTATCTACATTAAACATATAAAGCTACTTAACGAAAGACCAACTTTGACTAATGGCAAAAGTTAACACAATAGGAAAAAGAGTTCGGGATGTTACAAAACAACTCCAACAAGAAAATGTATAAATCTGAAAACTTATTTACCATTTAGATGATAAGTAGATGACGGTGGTAGTTGAAAAGAAGATGGAGGTTCATGAATATTATTATTTTTTTATTATTATTATTATCATAACTAAAATAAATAAAATGAGAATATAGATCTGTTGTGCTTTTTTCCCTTGTTGTTGTTGTCTTGCTAATCTTTTTTCTAGTTTTTCCATTTTATAAAAAAAATTTGAAATTAATATAGATCTAAATGATGGAAAGATATTAAGTTATGGAAAATGAATGGGTTTGTTTTTTTTCTTCTTTGGAACGGAACAAAGATCCTTTGGTGATTGACCTCGATATAATTGTGGGTTATATGAATTCCACCACCACCAATTTGATAAGCATATAGCTGATGAGTGATGATATAATATAATTGTGGGTTTGTTTTTTTTTTTTTCCACATTTATTTGCAACTATTGATAAAAAAAAAAACTAAGTTTTTTTTGTGATGCTTTTGATAAACGATTGTTCATTATAGAGACATAAATGATTTTTCGGATTATAGAGATATAGATAAAAGCGAGAGTGTGTGATTGTGGAGATTTGAGTGTGTGATTTTGTTTTTATTATTGGGATATGGTTTGATCTGGATGAAGTGTAAGAAAAAAAAAAGGAAATCTGGTTTGATCGTTGAAGATGTGTGTTTTTAGAGGCAAAAGGACCAAAATGCCCTCATGTACAATGCACATGAGGGATTTAACGATCTAAACTAACGGATGTTAGGATCAAGGATGACTGGAACTGAAAAATGGTACCTAGGGATGATTGGCAATGAAAAAAAATAGCAGGAGATACAACTCAAATTTTGCCAACTACAGTGACGATTTGTAAAAATAACTTTTTAATTTATTTTAACTTTTTATTTGGTACATTTCTTCTATTTTCCTCCACTTTTTTGTTTTAAGATCAAACTCCTCACCACAAGTTAATGAGTCATTCAGACTTGTCATCCCTCATATCACATAAAACTTTCCATCCATGAAAAAACCAGAACATAATCTACGAGGCAAATGCATATTTTGCAACATTTCCCGTTTCCAGTTGGCGAATCATACATTCAAGTTGACGAATCATACATTCAACAGACTTCGAGATATTCCCATTTTGATCACTTCCTCCTGCAACAATAGCAATTGATCCAAGAGTCCCAGGCCCAAACAAATAATTAGAATGATTCATTCCTTCACATGTCACCAAACTACACTTCCATAGCAAACTCAAAAAGCTCATGCCCGAAACCAACAACTCACTCCCCACAGCTAAAGATTCTTTAGCGTAATCAAATCTACATAGGGATGGTATTCTATACCATACCATAACGAACTAATTGGTACCGAAACCAAAACCATCCCAAACCAAAAAATGATATCGCACCAAAACTATAGAGTATTTTCGGTTATATACCGGTTTGTACCACATTATCCATGTTTTACAGTTTTCGCAGCTTACTTTTAGCACCATTTTTCACAACTTACTTCTAAAACCATTCTATAAATATAATACACAGTTTTAGCTCGAAGTGTATGTCTTCACTGCATAAAATCACCTTTATTCAAATATTAACTAAAATTAATTTTATCTAGGATGAAGTTTTAGGTTATAAGCTATATCACAAAGAGTTATATAACATGTATGTATATGATAAAATTTAATATTGCAACCATCACAAGATAGCCTGGTGGAAATTAACCTACCTCTACCACAAGGGACGCATGTTTGATCCTCCCTTAGTACATCTTGTGATGGCCATCGCCAACTTGCGATCTCATGGGTGCATATATGTAGAGGGGCTACCATAATATTTTCCGGGTTAGATCCAAAGGATCGACGCCATACATGTGCCTCATGAGGGAAGTTGTTTCAAATGGATGCTGAGATTGCAGGTTTCGAGCATGGTACTAATGCGGTATACGGGGCTAAGGTGTCTCCGCCTACATACACTTTTACCACAAAATTTAATATTGCATGATGATATTAAAACAACCAATGAACTAGGCGAAAATAAAAGAAATTAATATTCGCCATCTTCAATGTCTAAAGTTACGTGTGTGTAGTGTTGAACAATATTTTTACGTATATCTATGTGGCACGTCTCATCTACGATGTAACTCAATGAAATAACGACATAAGCTTGTAGTTAATTAAAAAAAGAAGAAGAAGACGTAACAATATTTTTGCGGTACTAAAAATCGATTTCTTCGTACTTAACCGGTTGGTACCGAGACCTCTTAAATATCTAAAACCGAAACCGATACCAAATACCATCGATACCGATATTCCGTATTGGTACCGGTACGGTATCGGGTTTTTTTTCTTCCTAAATTTGCATACCCAAGCTAGACATATTAAGGCAACATCATCATACATCCCACGAACAAGAGAATCATATTTTTCTCCATTTTTCTTCATTTTTATACCGACCTCATTATTTTCTTCCTCAAACAAATATTCCGAGAAAGGATTATTTATATTTAACATCTTTCTTGTAATAAAATACTTATGTATAACACTAGATGGGTACCCGCATGATGCAGCGACGACAATACACAGCATGTGAGGTGCCGTGACGGCGTTAATTTCAAACCAAATATTTATGTAAGAAAATGATAGCATAGTACCCACGTAAAGTATAGAAGATAATGTTCCGATAAATTAAAAAAATATATTATTATTTTTCGTACTTAAAAATTATAAAAAATAAATTATAAGAAATTAAATTGATAATTAAATATGGTAATCTTTACTACTTAATAAAGCAAAAGGCCCCCCTCAAATTCTCAAATCATGATTTGACATTACTAATTTACCCCTCAATTATCTATTGTATTTTCCCATCTCCTATTGGTATACCAAGATTACCCCTGCTACAATCTTAGGGCATCTCCAATGGAGCTTTTTGTAAAGCTTTTTACCATTGGAGTGAAAAGCTTTTTATCAATAGTTTGAGGAATTTCAAGTCTTTGCAAGAACATGACACTTTCTCTCTTCACTATTTCATAATTAAAAAATAATTAAAAGACTTTTTTTGAGTTTTAACCATTGGAGTCATCATTTGATGAAAAGCTTTTTATAAAAAGCTTTTAGAAAAAACTTATACCATTGGAGATGCTCTAAGTATCAATAATTAATAATAATAATAATAACAACAACAAACATTAATAATACAATTTTAATAATACAGTTAACTAAGAGGAATTTTGTAAATTAAAGTAAGTTAATTCGAGTCTTTTCTTTTTAATCTTTAATTTCATATACTGTGATGATATTACATTCGGTAATTTTAAACCTTTTTTATGTAACTAACCAAATTAAATGTGATTTTAACATACACAAAAAAAAAAAAAAGATTTTGAGTTTAATTAACGCACTATACATTACCTTTATCATCAAAACCCTATATATATATAATTGATATTAATTTTAAACATGGAAATCTAGGTAATTACTTAAATTTGGATTTGAGAAATCTTTTCTTTAACTAGAATTTCAACAATTTTAAGATAATGTGATTTCTTAACAAGAAAGAAATATATTTCGTGCATGTAAAAATGCTAACAGTACTTGTGATTTGGTAATTAATACCAAGACAATGTGACAGTTCCTTTTATCATGTGGATATATATATATATAGGATGTGCATCTATTTCATGACAAGTCCGTACAATAGATCCTAGTAGAATATTGATCGTATTGTTACGACACCCGTCAATATTAGGAGTTTCGTTTTTTGTGACATAAAATGTGTCCTTTTACCGTTAGTGATAAATCTACAACATCTTTTATCCATCTACAACAAGTACATGTATGTTAATGTATAATGCATAACTGTGTAAAACAATGATTGTTGTAAATGAATAAAAGGTGTTGTAAATTTATTTAGTACTCATACAATATACATATCATGTAGTGTATCTAATAGTCTTTTTTATTTTCTGATCTTGCAGATTTAGAAAAAAGTGGAGCACAAGGGGCTGGGAAAACTATCTCTTTTACTCCTTTATCTTGGGATTATTTACTTTTTTATTGTTCGTTTTCTGATATTCTCAAGTTGGGTTAACTAGTAGTAGTGTAGTATGAGTTTGTGAACCTTTTTATTTAGCTAATTAAGAATATGTAGTATGGACACAATATATATGTAAGGACTTGTTATGTATATTTTCTGCATCGATCTAGGGAGAATTAAAATGGATCGAGGCTTCATTATCCATATGGGATCAAGCTAGGCCGGGCACCTGATCGAACCGACCGTTAGGCTGGTCCTTCGGGTGTCCAGATATGTGTTAATTAGCTTTGAGGCATAATATAGAATGGACAAGGGTGCAACTTTTGCTCAAGTTATATAGTACGTTGTGAGGTAATCAGCATGAGAAATATAAACATCTGATATCATCAAATATATATATAAATGATGCATGCATGGTAGAAACAGCTGTTGGTAGCTAAATGAAGCCATGAAGGTTTGGATGATATCATTTTCCTCAAGATTTCTGCCAGTTTTCTAGGGTTCATGTTTCCCGTCAAAGGAAAATATATACGAGTAGTATACTTGAGGTAATAATTTTTTATTTTTTTTCTGGGCGGCGAGTGATATAAATAAAAGGCCTCTAGCACGATACTAGAGCCAAGAGTTACATGAGTTTAACAAGATAAACATATATAATGGGTTACTTGCCAAATCAATCCAAGTTACATTAAACATCCTACATCTACTAAGTATCCCCAAACATGTCTTAATGAACCAAAACAAACATTATATCGTATTCCCAAGCATGGAGAATCAAGCGATTGTGTTAAACTAAATCAATAATCATTTATAATGTATGATTAAATTGTGATTATGTAGAATTAGAGAGAATTTGTTAAGTGTATGTTTTGTAAAGTGTATGGAGTGTGTGAATTGAGAGAATTATGAGAGAATGATTTATCACATGAAGGATTTGTTATCAATTACAAACATAATCAACTTATTTATACTAATAATATAAAGTTTACCCCTTTACAAGTTACAATTAAACCTTTGACAAATACAACAACTACAAAGTTGATACAAAATAAATCCTAATTAACAATAAAGCTAATAAAACCCTAGAAAATATAATTACAAGAACTATAGTCAATACCTCAATTAACAAACAAGAATGATGATTATTATCACTTAATTTCTAACAACAATCTTTCTTCTCTATTTTCCTTTATAAATCTTCAACCAAGAACATCACCCAACAACCTAACAACAACTTCTAACAAGTGGCTTATGATTTATTATTACAAAATCTAAACTTTTGATTATCAATCTTGATTTCTAAATATTTCATGTCGATTTTTCTTACCAATTAATCTAACCAAGGTATCCTTTTACCCAAAAAGATTTTCCTTATCAATTTTCGGACTAGAGAGAAAATACACACTCACATCTTTTTAACTTTGAGCAAATGAAATGAAAAGTGAGGTTTCCATCCACTTCTAGCCACTTAGTAGAATTTTGCTGGCAGGGTCCCAAGGTTTGGCCAGTTTGGCACTTTCAGCCCCTCCATCCATAAGTATAACAGTTTTGGTCCTATTTTTATTACAATATTCGTCCTTTTTCTAACTTTTCTAACAAATTGTAAGTTGATACTTATAAACATAATATACATAAATAATACCTTTTGGATTTTGGGGTATTACATTTACAACCACCATTAATCGATTTTATCAGTCAATAATATGTTATTATTTTACTAATGCTTAGTATTGGAACTTTGGAAGAGCTTTTGAATGTAACCAATTTCAAAACAAAAAGCATAAAATTATGAACTTTACCAATAGCTAAATGTTTACTTATATGTACTTAGGCTTCACTCCTTAAAAGCTAGATTAGAGTCGAGCTTAAACAAGTTCATCCAAGCTCGAGCCTAATTTAGAGCTTGTTTAGTAAACGAGTTTGAACTCGAGCTTCAGACACTAAACTTGCGAGTCTAAACGAGCTTTTTATTTACATGTATATAAAGTAAATATAGCACAATATATTGTTACATATAAGATGTATTATATATACCTATGAGTGATATAACTCAAAATTTAATATTTCTATATAATTTAATTATTGAAATCGGTTAGAAACAATTATATAAAAATTACTCGTAAATAGCTACAAAATAAAGTAAATTATTAAACGAGCCGAACTCGAGTCGAGCTCGAGCTTATAAGAATCCACACAAGCCGAGTTCGAACTTTACGCTTTATACGAGCCGAGCTCGAGCTCTCTAAAAACTAACCGAGCCGAACTCGAGCTCGTCTCAACTCGTTTACAACCCTACATATATGTCATACGTTCATAGTAAAAGTCAAACAAAAATGTTACCAAGCAAATTAGAAACACTTTAGATGTGTTAGACTATTTAATTTAATTTTCTATTCTAAAACTTTAAATATGAACGTCTCTTGATATATGTAAGTAAATAATATATACATAAGTAGAATATATAAAAATACCCATAGTCTCTAACAAATTCTGAGGTTGTTTGCCCTTAAATCCGTGAATGAGAAGAAGTAGAAACCAACCATCACCATAATTTTAGCTCTATTCTCGTTTGAGTTGGGGGTTGGGTCACTAGAAACATTCAATTGAATAAAGACATAGCACCTTTTGGCCTCTAGTTTCTTTTGCATCTCTTGAACGTATGCATGCATATACACAAGTTATAATGATCATCTAAATTTATTGAAATATAAGAAAACCATCATCAACAAGGACGAAATTTACATCTCTTTCTTCACACATTTCTCCATGAATAGCGTTTTGATCTCCCTTTAACGCCACGAGAAAAAGAAATGGCGGACGATGACTACGATTACTTGTTCAAGGTCGTTTTGATTGGGGATTCTGGTGTCGGTAAAACCAATCTTTTGTCACGATTCTCAAAAAATGAATTCAGCCTCGAGTCCAAATCCACCATCGGGGTTGAGTTTGCCACTCGTAGCATTAACGTCGATGACAAGATCATCAAGGCACAAATTTGGGATACTGCTGGGCAAGAGAGGTATTTTCCTTGATAATATTTTTATAAATTTCCTAGATTTAACACCACCTATTTATGATTATATTGTATCATTTATGTTGTTTGAATCAAATGTAGGTATCGTGCCATAACTAGTGCATACTATCGTGGAGCGGTTGGTGCACTAATTGTATACGACATTACACGTAATGTAACTTTTGAAAACGTTGAAAGATGGCTAAAGGAGCTTCGGGATCACACGGATCAAAACATAGTGATCATGCTTGTGGGGAATAAAGCCGATCTACGTCACTTAAGGGCTGTTCAAATGGATGATGCAAAGGCATTTGCCGAAAAAGAAAATAACTTTTTCATGGAAACGTCTGCTCTTGAATCGTTAAACGTTGAGAATGCTTTCACAGAAGTATTGACCCAGATATATCATGTCGTGAGCAAGAAGGCGCTCGATATTGGTAACGATCCCATGGCTGTACCCAAGGGAAAAACAATTAATGTTGGAGGTAAAGAAGAAGTATCTGAAGTTAAGAAATCAGGGTGTTGCTCTAGTTAAAGTTTTAAGTTGAATAATGTATGTTTTAGGTACATGTTTTTTATGTTAAGGATTTCTTGGTGAACAGTGTGTAGCATACATATTTAAGGTTTAATTTCTTTATGATGTTTTCATTTTTGGATGAACTAAACTTATTAGACCATAAAATGAATATTAGACCATGTTTTCTACCAATTACTGTATAAATCAGGGTAAAAGAGACAGAACAGGTTATATCACTCATGGTGCAATTGGATTCTAAAAGGATACAAAATGACAACATCTGGATCTTTACTAGTCTTTGGTTTCAGACACTTTGGTATGTATATACATGAACCTTCACTAACATCTAATTGAACCTAAGTTAGATACAGTTTGTTATAATACAACTAAACTAAAGTATAAGAGCAAAAACATATGCTCGCAAGTAGAGATGTACAAAACTGGGTTTTCACCCAAATCGGTTTTGGTTTGAAAACCGAAGTGGTTTTAGGTCAACTTGGTCAAAACTGGTTTGGGTCAATCCGATTTGGTTCGGTTAGGGTTTAGGAGGTGAAAAACCCAACCCTTTACAAACCGGTTGGGGCCAGTTTAAAACCGGTTCGGGTATAAAAAACCGGTTATAACCGGTTTTTACCGGTATGAGGGTTTTGTTTTTTGATCATTGCTTGATATCACCAAAATTCGTCCAATCTGGTGTAAAACTGAGATGCTAAAAGAAAGATGATGAATTTGATGTATTTATTTGAAGGGAAAATTACATAAAAAGGTAACCTATTTACCTAAAATTCCTAATTTAGGTGATCTATTTTGTTTTCATCTATTAAAAGGAATCCATTTCCAAATTTTTCTCAATAAAGGTAACATCGTTACTTTTTAACGGCAAACCTCCGTTAAGTGCCACGTAGGC
>JAOXNX010000026.1:7146479-7169702 GCA_028566075.1 Solidago caesia | reverse complement strand
GGTGAGGTTGGTGTGGCATTCCTTGCATGTGGGGTGGGGGTGGGGAAGGATATAAAAGGTGGGGAGGAGTGGGAAGAGGTGGTGAGGTACTCCCCCCACCCTAAGAGATATAGATATAGAAGATTACGGAGTATTTTTGGAAATCAATTGTGAAATTAAGAGGTACAGCTGTTTTGGTTGGGGAACTATTGGTGGTTTTACTGGCGCGTGAACAAGAAATGATATAGCAATAAATAAATAAATAGTTGTATAGGCGTGTGAAGAAGAAATAATATAAAGAATTTAAACAAAAGAAAAAGTCAAAGCTTGCAGATTGGATGTAGGAAGGAACCCGATTTGTCCGGGTTGCCTGTCATTTATCATTTGTATCATCATTTCTCCTCTAGCTGCCCCTACTCTATACTACTATACCTCTTTCAATCCATTTATATCATTTTTATTTTATATAAACTGTTCCAAATTAGAGTCTAAATAATACATATCACATTGTAAAGACCATCTCCAAGGTATATGTTAAAATTGAAAATTTTCAAAAAGAAAAAATAGCTTAAATATCTAAAAATTATCTTAAATATATCAAAATATCCTAATTTTGTTAGGTTTTCATAAAATACACACAAAATCGCAAAGAATCGTAAAAAGAAGTCAGATTTGCAATTTTGCCTAAATCGCAAATCTAGTTTGCGATTTTAACTTTTTGGATAAGATTTTGAATTTTTTGATAAGAATTTTTGCAAGATCCGAATATCCAAAAATTCGATTCGATTTTATCCGAAAAGTCGGAAATCCGAATTTTCAAATATTGAATATCAGATATCCGAAAATATCCGAAATGTCTTTTTGATTTCAATATAAGATCCAAAAAGTTTATTTTCAGTATCCGAAAAAATACGAAAATATCTCAGAAATTTCTTTTCTTTTAAATTCAAATATTTCGGATATCCGAAATTTCGTATATGTACTCGGATATTGAAATCCACTATCCGAAATTCGGATATCTGATTTGCGATTTTGCGTAATTCGCAAATCTGATTTGAGATTTTGCCTAAATCGCAAATCTGATTTACGATTCGCAAATCTGGTTTGCGATTTTGACTTTTTGGATAAGATTTTGACTTTTTTGGATAAGATTTTTTGTAAGATCCGAAAATCAGATTCAATTTTATCCGAAAAGTCGGATATTCGAACTTCAGATATCCAAAGTTTAGGATATCCAAATTTAGGATAGTGGATTTCAATATCTAAATACATATCCGAATTTAAAAAAAAAAATTCCGAGATAATTTCGTATATTTTCGGATATTGAAATAAACTTTTTGGATATTTTTGGATCTTATATTGAAATTAAAAAAAAAAAGAAATAGACATTTGGGATATTTTCGGATATCGGATATCTGAAATTTCAGATCTCCGAAGGATTTTTGGATTTTCGGATCTTGCAAAAATCTTATCCAAAAAGTCAAAATGTTATCCAAAAAGTCATAATCGCAAACCAGATTTGCGATTTTGGCCCCTTTTTGCCATTCTCCAATCTGGTTTGCGATGTTGTGGGTATTTTGTGAAAACTAAAAAAACTAGGATATTTTGGTATATTTAAGATGATTTTTGGGTATTTCGACTATTTTCTTTTTCAAAAATGGTGTTTTATTATAAAATATATAACGCTAACCAGGATATCTTTTTATTCAAAAGAAAAATAATAATATATGTATTATTGTAGAAGAACTCAGAATTGCCTGGGATCTACCTCGGTCATTACTTTTGTAATTCTTGTAATCGTTTTATGTATGTTTAGTATAGTTTGGTCATAGTGTTAGTTATGAGGGTTTTGGTTGTTGCACTAGGTGCATGTGTTTGTACTAGTCGGTTTAGCACTCTGCTATACTGTTTGAACTTCATTGTTTGTTTATATAAAATTATAACCATGGTATACCCTTTTACCCAAAATAATAATATATAACGCTAACCAAGTTGCTAAACTTGGTATGTCGAATAGTTGCATTATAATCAAAATTAAATTGTCAGCTTGATGTTGCAAAGACTTCAAAAGCCTTTTATATATAACAACCTACCGTAAGAGTATAACATCAACCAGGATAGAGATTTTTTAAAGTTGATTTTTAACTTGATAACTTTAAAAGGTCTCTATTGGTAACTAACTTTTATGCTGAGCACAAATAATTGAACCTCTTATAATAAACTATTGACCCTACCGTTTACGATCCAACCAATTCAATTGGTTGATTTGGTTTTCAAAACCATATATACAACCATTCAAGGAAAGAAATATGGGCGCATAAAAAGTATTTTTTATAATATACAGTTGTATATAAAAAAAAAGCAAAACAACTGTGTTAACATAACGACGTATTAAAAAAATCCAATTATTATACTGATTTAAGTTTTGGCTAACAACGAAGCACAAATAGTTATTACCGTTGTTAAATTACAATATGTTATAAACTACAAAATTTTAGGTAACACGATAAAAAAATCTAACATAACGACAAGAATAATTAGGGGGTTCAAAACCGGATAGTGAATTTTGCCATCCGAAATCCAAAAACGAAATTTCAGATATGGATACCCGATTGTCCAAATATCCATAAAGACATGAAACCAACTTTTTACAAGAACAACTAAACATCTTTAATACATATAAGAATACACACTTACATGTAATCAAATTCCAAATACAGATCATGTATATAATATCATAAATATCATAAATATAAACCGCTACTACAAGTGTCTTCCATTTGTAAATTGACTGCATCTTGAATATTCAAAGATTTACTATATTTTGTATGTAGTATGTTTCTTGGCGTCATTACCCTTCTAAAACAGTAATTAGCATAAAAATTCATGGAGGCTTGTTTTGCTATTTTATCATATAATGGAAATTAGTATCATGAAAATTTATATAAAATATATAAAAAAAATTTACGTTTTTTAAGATATCCGAATGGAAAATGATATATCATCTTAAACTTTAGCTTAATAATCCTCATAATTCCATCAAAATTTAATATGTGTAATCCACTTATTTTCTCTTATTATCATCTCATCACTTGATTTTTCATGTGTCTTAATTATGTACTTAGGATGATTATTAGGAAGATGAATTAGGAAGATTTTTCATATCCGAATTATCTGAAGTTTTCAAATATATTCAGATATTCAGATATCCAAATCCGAATATTTAGATATCCGGATATCCGAATCCGAATATATTCATATATCTGGATATCTAAATTGTCGAATATTTTTGGATGAGATATTTGGATATTTTGAATCATATGTTAACTTAACTTAATATATTTTAAGATAAATTATAAATTTCGTCCATGTGTTCGGTTCAAAACTATAGGTTTCATATCTTTAACTTCATGAAATTACGTTTTTCATTCCTGACTTTGGATCTCCATCCACATTTTTGGTCCAAAGTCAATAATTTTGGTCAAAAAAATCAATGTTTTTGGACCAAAAGTGTGGACGGAGGTTCAAAGTCAAGAATGAAACTTGCAATTTTGAACGGAACACACGACCAAATTTGTAATTTATCTTATGTTTTATTTAATTATATGTCTTTATATAATAATAATAACGAATATAGAGTTATGGGTTGTGTATTATGTTTTAAAAGAAGAAGCAAACAAAACACTAGAGAGATTTGTACAATAAATAGGGAACACCCGCAATTACAGGGCTCTCTCTCTTTTATCTCTCCCCAGTGTTTGCAGCACCGCCACCTGCAGATTTTGCAGTCCCTTTGCCCACTCTCTTTATACATCACACCCCTTCATTACTTTACAGCTATTCATTCATTCACTTTTCAACACACACACACACACTCACTTTTCACCTTCATTTCCATCTTAAATATTCAAACCCCTCGTCTCGTATATATATATTAGTCACAAAATTATAAAATATATAATGCAATAGCGTTTTCTTTTTTCATCTTTTTATTGTAAGCAGGATCAAGAAAATTTGTTTGTAATGATGTGTGGCTTAATTGATTTAAACAAGATTAACGAACATAATGATGACATTACAACGTCATTAGTTCTAGACTCACCTTCACCTTCGGATTCATTTGTATGCAAGAAGACGACGACGTCGTCGTGTTGCAGTATGGAGTTATGGCAGGCGTGTGCTGGGCCTCAAATTTGGTTACCCAAGAAAGGAAACGCTGTCGTTTACTTACCACAAGGCCACCTTGAACAACAACAATTTTCAGATCACTATGTTGTTTCTTCCAACATGTTTTCCTCCTGTCTTGTCCCTCCACATGTTTTTTGCCGTGTTGTAGATGTTAAACTTCATGTAAGTTATTCACTTACATAACCATTTTGATAATCATAACTCTTAGCTAAGCGGCCTAAGCCATGTTTAACTCATCATAAATGACCCGGGTTCGAGACTCACTCCTTACATTTGTGAGGTGTTTGAGGTATATTCGGTAGTGATGGGTTCAATCCTAGGCATTCGGGATAGGTTAAAAGTAGCGGTAGGATAGTTTGCTATTAAAAAAAAAGTTGCAATATTTTTGTGGTGCGTCTAAACCAAATTAACTATAACCATACCCATTTAGCATAATCCTAAAGAAAACTTAATTGTTATTATTATTTTTTATTTTAAATTTGAAACTGATTTTTGTAATTTATATTTAAATAATAGGCTGAATCAGGAAGTGATGATGTGTTTGCTCGAGTATCGCTGGTTAGAGATTCTCAGGTATAAGTGTTTTTACTCTTTTTATTTTTAATTTTTATGAAAGGCAAGTGTTCTAACTTTAATTTCTAGTAAATATAAGTTTTTAAATTCTTAATTTGGGGTTATTAATTAATAATTATAATTAATTACTAATAAGGGGGATACATATCATGTAACAGCTAGAGAAGAAATGCGGTGAAATAGAGTTTGAAGAAAAGCACTATGGATGTGTTGATGAGAAAACATCAAAACCACACATGTTTTGCAAAACCTTAACGGCTTCGGATACTAGTACTCATGGAGGTTTCTCTGTTCCCCGTCGAGCTGCTGAGGATTGCTTTCCTCCTTTGGTATATGTTCGATAATTCATTTTATATTTTACCCGTCTTACATGGTATCAGAGCCAATTATATATCGTTACTTAATGTTCATATATTTGTGTAATTAGTGTACATTATCATATATGTCAGCATGTCACTAGTTTTTTGTGAATTTAACAGAATTAAACATTCATGGAAAGTTTCATTTTTGATATATGTAGGATTATAAACAACAAAGGCCTTCACAAGAACTTGTAGCTAAAGATCTCCATGGAACCGAATGGAGATTTCGCCATATTTATAGAGGCCAACCGCGTAGGCATTTGCTAACCACTGGTTGGACCGCTTTCATACATAAAAAGAAACTTATTTGTGGAGATGCCGTGCTTTTTCTTAGGGGTGATGATGGAGTACTAAGATTAGGTGTCCGAAGAGTGGTTCAACCTAAAACAGCCCATGGTTTACCCATGAATGATGTTGATTTTACCAAGATAGCGAATTCGATAACTAGGCAAAGTGTGTTCAATGTTTGCTGCAATCCAAGGTAACGAACGTACATTTTCGTGATTGTGGTTCACTATCATTGCTTTATGATCTCAAAATTTGGGTCGCATCTTTGTAGGGGTGGTTTATCAGGATTCATTGTACCATACCATCAGTTTATGAAGAGTTTTAATAGCAAGATTTCACGTGGAATGAGGTTTAATCTTCGTGGTGAATCAGAAGATGCTGCAGAGAGAAGGTGTGCAGGGATTATAACCGGGATTAGTGATATAGATCCTGTTAACTGGCCTGGATCAAAGTGGAGGTCCTTAACGGTGCGGGCTCTTTTTTATACTATTCTAATTTAAGTTGTTTTTCATGCTGCTCTGATGACCGTTGTCTGTTTCTGTTTATATGAATTAAAACTTCGCAGGTAAGGTGGGATGATGGGGAATTCACAAGGCAAAACAGAGTTTCTCCGTGGGAGATTGAATGGTGTAAATCGGTTTCTGGATCCAGCAACATGCTGCCACCTGTTGCTAAGAAGATAAGGACTGGTTTTCCCACCACCAGACCTGATTTTCAACTTCCCAAAGGTCAATATTTTTAGATCCATTTCCGGGTTCGTTTATCATTTAAAATGAAAATAAAAATAAACAGTTTGAGGTGGTAAGATAGGCAGGTTGGATGGCATGTCAAAATAAATGGATTTGGGTCAAGCGGGCCGGGTCAGGTTGGGTTGAACCCCAAACATGTTTTTTTTTAATTAAACATTTTAATAAAACACTATATGCTCGAATTTTGATTACAAATACAATAGTTGTACAAATATAATTATGGACACCTATAGTTTTCGTAATCATAATTAACACATTAGTTTTGAGCAAAATTTTGCTTTAAATCTTTTTTATTTTATTTTATTTTTTTCCCCTTTTTCTGTTTGACCCGTTTGAGCTAAAACACAGTCCAAATGGACCTTTTTAAAGCCAATGGCCAGACATTGTCGCCACTATTAAAAGATGTTAACTTGTTCACTTCTTGCAGATGGGCCAGGAGGAGCATTAGACTTGGAGAAATCTATGAGATTTCAGAAGGTCTTGCAAGGTCAAGAAATTTTTGGTAATCACCATTCCTATGATGTTGTTGGTGTCCAAAATCATCACCCCTCTGAAAAGATTGCGTCTTGTTGGGAGGCAAGAAACACTATGATATCCTCTTTAAGGAGTGATCTTCGAAACCTCATTGGCACAGGCCATTGTGAATTCAGATCCAATGAGGTCTTGCAAGGTCAAGAAATACTTTTCAAACCACAAAACTATAATAACTTTACCCAACCGTCACCCTTTATACAAGCATCATCCTCGCCTTCGTCTGTTTTAAATTTCCAGAATGCAATCGGTCTCACACCTTACTCTCACTCGATAGATGTTAATAGTAATTTAGGGATACCCAGTTTCTCTAAGGGGCATTTCAAGCTGCATAATAGCAACAAGCACGAAGAAGTCTTTTCTGTTCCTTTGAAAGATAAGACTCTATATCCAAACCCATTCCACATTGGTCCACAAGAATCGGTTTTTACCTCTAAAAGTAGTTGCAGGCTCTTTGGGTTTTCATTGACCGAGGGTACAAGTCCACATAAATTATGAAGGCCACTTGATGATTGAAACATTTTAAGGTAAGAACATAAGTAGTGACACTTTCATTTCATTATTCGTTTTAGTATTTCAAACACAAGAGTTTCAATTGTAACTTGCAACCTATTCATTTGAGGAGTTATTGAATGTTTAAATGTGTTATTGTGTTGTAGATACCGAAGCTTGGAGAAGATTCGATGGATGTTTTGCGGTTGAACTTTAGAAGATGTAGGTATCAGTAGGGTGTAGCAAGGCATGTTTGACAACCTTATTAAGAGAATTGTAATCCTTGAATTGATTTATAGTTAATAGTAAAAATGTTCGACCTTTTTTAGCAAAGGGAATTGATTGTCTTCAAACAGCAATTACTAGTCTGAGCACAACGAATTTAGTGTCAAAAGTTTTCCACACAAAAGATATTTCAAATTTTTTGGACTAAACGGGAAAGAACACAAATTCTTTAATGCGGTAAAACGCATGATACTGAACTGATTTCAGTGATCGTTGTGAAGTGATATCTACACAAAAACATTTAGCGATATACAAAGCCTACAAGTAGCAAACAACATAATATACAAATGTGTAAGTGTAATGCATAATAATAGGAATGGCAATAGGGCATGTTCGGGGAGGGTAGTACCATAACCGAACCCCAACCCGATATCTACGCAAAATATATTTTTGTATATATATATATATATATATATATCATCTCCCTTGTTCAAAACCTATTAGCAAGTGCTGCCATCGCGCCTATGCTACTGAATTTACATCATCAGTTTTAAATAATGTCTAGAGGTTCAAAATGATCATCATTAGCAATCACCCAAATGATGCTTTAATATGGTTTGCAACCCCCATTAGGCCATTATGCATGCCTAAAGCCTCAAACCATACACAGATTTCCATTGATTGTTTGGTTTTTTTCTTTTCTAAATCCCAATCATATCATAACATATCACAACCATCGTATCTCCATCAATAAGCTTTTTTTTTTTAATTTTTTAAATCACTTGTAGAAAATATACTGCTACGTCGAGAGGCGGATCTAGGAATTCTTATTAGAGGGGGTAATAAATAACTTACACTAGTAGGCTAAGGGCAACTCAATAAACTCAAGGTCTTTGAATTTTTTGTTTTTTTTTACATAAGCAGGCTTTAATTTTTAGGTTGCCATAGAGGGCATTACCGAACCTCCTCCCCTCCTATTTATACTATACATCCGCCTCTGTTACGTCTGTATTTAATAAGCGTATACATAGCAATAGTTGATACTGATGCCATAAATATTTCATGCTGTTTAGAACCAGACCACATTACCTTTTCCATGAAAGATTAAAAGGTATTGTGTTCATTTCATATCAGGGCCCTCCTCCAGTTTTAAGAACACTTTTAGAAGTATCAGATTGGATTCCCGCGCTAGACCACCAGTTCACAACTTAACAACTTATAACCACAGACGACAAAACCTTAACGCCACGACACATATCAGACTAATTCAAATATTCATTTATCGTAGAGATATGGTTTTCTTTTGGTAATAGAAGGCCTGTTTGTAAAAACAAAACTAGAACCATCACCATAATCAAAACAGAAGTTTCACTTGGTATAAATAAGTTCTAAACCAAATTCACATAAAAATTATAGGACACCAAAAGATACATAAAAAAATACTAAGACCAGTGGAGTTCTACTTGAGCTATGGTGGAGGCTCGATAGCACTTCAACAACTCGGTAGCAAACATCAACTTTCCATTCTCACCACCGAACACGAGGGATGAGTTGATATAAATAACCATCTTCTTTAGCAAAGGGGAACATGCAAGTATACACTTTATCAAATATATTTCGATCTCTGAACCTCGAAAAGATGCTAATACCACACTTCGTAGTTGTAGCTGTCTTATTTTGCTGGAGTTTTCCTCCAAAGATCCATATAAAGGTGGTGCGTCAAGATCAATGTATGTGGCCTATAAAATCAAATAAAATTCATATTAACACCCGTGAGACGTTAAATAAAACATGGAAGATCCTCCAAGATATAATCTCCTAATTAAATAAAAGACAACTATCGAGAGATTTGGACATCCATTCTGATGATGTACCACCTCCTTAATAGCTTAAGGATAATAATATCTCTTCTACCCTATGAGGCTGCTAGGCTCCAGCCTTGACGTAACCTCCAGACTTGAGCATGGTTGCTCCATGGAGGCTCCTGACGTAGCCTCCGGACTTGAGCATGGCTGCTCCATGAAGGACCCTGACGAAGCCTCCGAACTTGAACTTGACCTTAGCCCTATTAAATCATGGGCTTCAATTAGGCCCAAGCATGGAAAGCCCATACCCAAATTACTAAACCCTAAGACAAAGGCATCAAACTAAGGGCACTTTCTCTCTCTTCTTCCCTCACTCTCTCTAGCCTACTTAGGTCCAGCTCGGGCTCGATTAGTGGCGTAAACGAGTAAGCTTGTGGTCACAATTGGGAATCACCACCCGAAGTAGCAACAACGTCATCTCCTCCATCACACCTCATAGATCTAGAATTAATCCCCCGTACCTAAGTATAACCTTATACCTGAACAGGTGTAACTTTATGCTTAAACACATTCCATATATTATTCATAACACATCCACATATATCAGAATAATAATATGGTAGCTGGTAGTAATATACACATATGGATGCACTCACCTCCATCACAAGGGTCTGCAAATTTGGGGTGCCCCAAATCGTTCCAAAAGCACTTGACAACACTGCAGAACTACAAAAGTCAACTTGGGATAATGTAAGACTCCTGAGGCGGGGAAAAATGTTATTTATGCCCATGTACTCGCTATTATCAAATTCCTGTGGGAACTAAAAAAAAAAAGTATACATAGAAAGTGAATTCAATTAGTTAGACAACTAATACACCCTTGCTGTGATACAATGAATAGTGAATTTTACAGAACCAGATTAGTTTTACCTTGCAATTATGAAAGTCCAAATTAAGCTCTT
This sequence comes from Solidago caesia, assembly GCA_028566075.1. Lineage (NCBI taxonomy): Eukaryota > Viridiplantae > Streptophyta > Magnoliopsida > Asterales > Asteraceae > Solidago > Solidago caesia. The sequence goes on along the minus strand of JAOXNX010000026.1, from coordinate 7,159,548 downwards.
GAAGTTTTGGAAAATAGCGACTAAGCTGACAGATAATCGAAAGAGCAGTCGCTGTGTAGTCAAGGTTACACAATGGCAAAGACAACACTTTGAGATTTTTTAGATTAGCAATCTCAACTGGCTTCAGTTTTTGAGAAGGATCATGATGATAACTAACTTTCAGAATCTCTAGTAATGGGCACCGAGTGATAAGTTGGCCACAATTATCGCTTTCAAAAGTTACACAAAACAAGTCTAAGCTCAGCAGATTTGGAAAACCACAAAAAGTTGCTGGAAGACGGAAACAGCAGTTACGAAGCTTCAGATGTTTCAACTCTAGACAAGAGAAAAGATGGCTAGGCAGCTTAAGTGGTATAAGATGGTTATTTATAAGAGTGAACTCCTTAATTCCTTTTCTGGACAAGAACATAATCCAATGATTTATATCCTTAACATCCAATATCTTGTATTTTGGTATATGGAGGACAAACTTTGTTAAGGGACCTTTAAGTTGAAGGAGAAATATGCTTAAATCCCTCTCATCATAATACTTCTCAAAATCAAATACGATTTGGGTGAGCATAGTCCACTTAAACCTCCAGGTTCTCGACAAGATACCAGTCCTCACCACATCTCGAATAGGCAAACTATCCAGAATATTAGTTACCACATTCTCTGGCATGCTGGTAATAACATCATGAACTTCTGCCGATGCTTTACTACGTGTCCCGTCAATTAATTCCATTATACTAAAAACTAAAAATAAAACACCCATAAGCTGTAATTATAAATAGACTGAACAATAAATCAACGAAACATAACTAGGTATCTCATATAATTAATACCCTTAGATTCCATATCAATCTTTAGTAACAACACTTAAGTGAAGTCTTAGATAATAGAGTAAAAATGATTTCATCATCACTACATGTAAATTCAAGCCAAAAATAAAACAGTTAATATTATGTAATTATATAGACTATAGAGTACATACTTTGTAAACAAAGAAATGCGTTTAGTTGTAGAAAACTAGGAGTGTTTTTTCTAAAAAAAAATTTCAAGAAAAATATGGAAAACATGTTCAAACCAACAAGTCAAAGACTTTAATATGTAAAAAGAAACCCCAAACATGTTTGGTTAAAATGTGACCAGACAACAAAAACAACCACCACCAAAAACATAGGTCTCTGCACGTAAGACCATGTATGGGGGCTGACGCCGGAAGGTCAAGGAAGTTGGTGACCTAATAATGACCGGAGAGCCAACGACTGAGGTCCCCATGAACAACGGCTGTAACTATAACAGTCTTAAGGGAGCGAAATTCAATTCCTTGTCGGGTAAAGTCATAACAATCTAGGCACTATCGTATCTAATCCCGGGGCGGGGTATAAGGAATGTGAGAGTTAAAAATATTACCAAGTGACCCATTATTTAAACTCTAATGCAATCAAAACATTTATCTAAAACCACTTACAACATATATCAGAATCCCCAATTATCATTATGCCCTAAATAATAAAAAATTAGATAGATAAAAGAGTTGGAACTACCTCAATATAACGTAGTTAACTATTGAAACAATCGACTAATTTACTTCAATTCTTCCGACTTTTCATCATTATAAAATGAGTGTGTAATTTTGTGTAATATTTCTATTTAGCCCCTTAGATTTCAAAAAACTTAACATTCAGTCCCTTATATAGTTAAAACACTATTTAGCCTTTTATGTCTTCTTCCGATAAAAATTACTTTTGGCAATTAAGGCATTCAATTATAAGCTAATTATCCTTCCACAAAGAGGAAGGTACAAATGTACAATAGTACATATGTCTTTTGGTAGGGCCTGTTCTTGAGTTTTTTTGATGAGGGAAAAGAAAGGAATACAATGGATTGTAAAATAAATTGTGTTCTTGAGTTTATTTTTAAGATAGAAAGGAAATGAAATGAAAGGATTTGAAGGGATAATTTAGTTGTTTTTGTTTAAAAAATTTTCTCCTCATATTTGGGATGATTTGAAAGGAAACAAATTTCACTTCCAATCTTTTCCTTTCTGTAATACATAGAATTTCATGTTTGAATCAATGAAATCGTGTATATAAGTATGAATATGAATATGAATATGAATGTGTATGTGTGAGAGAGAATGGATAAAGGGTGGATGGTATTAAAATATGTCAAAAGGTTCAAGGCTTCCAAGGCTTGGTTACAAATGGGTTGGAAGGGGTATTTATACAATGAATTCTAGTTCTAAGAATACCCCTTCCACTATTAGAAAATTACAATTTGACACTACATTTTATATTCTAACAAGTGCCATTTTTTAAGGTAAGTTATCTCTTTAGATTTAAAAGTTTGAACTATTACTCTCTTTTTAATAAACAATATATAAAAATGACAAGTAAGCAAATGTATTAGTTGTCAAACAAATAATTATGTCACATTAGACGTAAACTATCCTCTCTTAGTTATATAGAGTAGTATATTTATATAGATTTATTTATAGGTAGGGGCAAAAACCGAACCAAAAACCGAAAAAACCGAACCAAAAAAACCAATGGTTTTTGGTTTTGGTTTTTCAAAAACGAAAGTTATGGTTCGGTTTTGGTTTCATACGAAAAACCGAACCATAAAAACCGAACCGAACCAAAAATATATATTATTTACTTTATTTTATATTTATATTATTTTATTACTCATTTTTGGTAAATATGTTAATATATTTGTATATATAAATGTATAAAATGATATCATTTATATGTTTTAGGTGAAAATACACAACAAGATTGATTCGGTTTATTAATTGCTTATTGAAACAACGCGTAAAAGATATAAATAGATTTATATGAAATTTGTTTGAAATAAGTATTTAAAGTTTGTACAACATATTTTGATGGATTTGTTGTCATTGTTGTAGTGTTCTTGTTATTAATATTGTTTGAAAGATTTGTTGAAATTATAGTGTAATCATAGAGTATAAACTTATAAACTTTTATAGCTCAAGTTGACCCAAACCCACAAGTGGTTAAAAACCGACTAAAACCGCAAAACCGAACCGAAATAAACTCAAACCGAAAAAACGGAAACTGAAAAAACCGAAAACCAATGGTTTTAGTTTTCAAAAACCGAATTATAACGGTTCGGTTTTCAGTTTTAGTCAAAAACCGACCCAAACCGAACCGTACTCAATAGGAATGTAGGAGTGGTGATCAAAAGAATTATCGATCAATCCGGTTTACAATTGGACTTGCCTATTCCGATTATCAACCCAATGGACTGCCCACTTAACCAGGCTTTCAATAAATCATATAATCAAAGGAAAATTGCCATGTTAGGCCCATTTAATTTAACCAAGATCTATATATAACGATCGTGTAATCCTAGAAAAACCATAACATCCTAAAAAAAAACCACTCTTTACTTTAATTTTTTCCTCCATCGTATGTGCCTGATGAGTCTCCCTTGTTACAGGTGAGATATCATCCTTTTAATCGTAAGTTAAAGATATGTTATCTTTGTCTTTGATATTTTTCTACCTATGTCGATGTCGATCAATATAAACCTGGTGTTTTGCCATAATAATAATATACGAGTAATTAATATTATATGTTTTTATTTATTTATTTATATTTTTCTTACAAATAATATATGCAAATTAGTACGAGTGCTAATTAAAACTTCCGATCATCTCCATTTAGAATGAAGAATTCTAAAATGTCATATGATCTGTGCCATGATTTGATCATTGAAATCTTGACGTGGCTACCGGTTAAATCCCTTCTCCGGTTTAGGTCACTCTCCAAATCGTTATGTGCGTGTATTGGCAGCCCCGATTTCATCCGTTTGCATACTCTCCGATCTCCAGAAAAAGTCATGATAGTACACCAACTAGATGATGAAGAAGAAGTAGATAACCCTTGTAGTCCCATATACACATTACATTCAGAAAGCCGATTGTCATCAAGTCCCTATACAAGCGTAGCAGCAGTTGAGTGTCCTTTTACAGATTTCAGAATTGTAGGTTCATCTAACGGAATTATATGTCTCAATGAATATGGAAAGGGTGGTGTAAATCTATGGAACCCTGCAACTAGGCGCAAATTAACTACACAAGACCGTCCGTCTTGGTGTTCTTGGAGTCCGACTAAAGGCCCATTTTACGTTGCATTTGGATTTGGATACGACCCAATCATCGAAGATTACAAGATTTTGAGGTGGACCAAACCCGATACATACTCCATGTACACGTTGAAAACAGACACTTGGCGCGAGATTCGAGGACCTGCCACTCCTGATACTTATTTAGCATCAAGCCAATGTCTTTTAAACGGAACTTTGCATTGGGTTGCTCAATACGAGTTAATCAATCAGTCAGAAGGCAGGGTATTCAATTATCATATAATGACATTTGATTTGAGTACCGACGTCTTTTCTGCAATTCCATTGCCGGAACAGATTGGGGGCACGAGGCAAGTAACAATTATAAAAGGGTTTCTAGCTTTGATGTCTTCAGAATATGATAACACTTGGATTTGGGTGAGGAAAGAAGAATCGTGGTCTGTGGCTTTTAATATCAACACAACTGAAATCGAACGAGCATACAAAGTTTTGCAGCTTCCTGCCAATGGTGATTTACTGTTGAAATCTTTCCAGAGGGGGATCCTCGTTTATAATCCCGCAACACATTTGCAATCAAGGCTTGAGAAGGTCAAGGGTTCTAAACGCCAACGTGCAATGGAGTTGTACGTTGAAGGCCTCGGCTTGCTACACATGGGGACTTCATGTTAATTAAAGGCTTCAGATTTCTAAGTTTGATTTGTACATACTGGTTACGAGTATATAAAGTCACAGGTACATTTTACTCTGGTGGATTATACTTTTCATATTTTGGTTCATGTTTCACGGTAATTTGTAGCAATTAACATGCCCAGCAGACCATTCAAAATTATTAGTAAATTTAATTGCCAAGTTCGAAAAACACATTTTAATTGGTGCTTTAGATACGTTATGCATTAATATACATGTATTTGTTGTAGATGGATAAACTGTTGTAGATTTATCGCCACCCTATCCATATCCTCAAGCAATATATGAATATAGAAATGCAAATTTGCCACAATCTTAATAATGTAAATAGCATTATTCTAGAATAAGAAGCATGGTCACATTCATCCAAATAACCAACATTAATATGAAAGAAGTATGTTCCTTTGCAGTAAACACCATATTAGCAGATTATTTGTGAGTTTTAGTTGAAAGAAGTATGTTCCTTTGCAGTAAACTCCTGTTTAATGAGTGATTAGTATCTTATGCATATTAATGTTATTTTGTCAGTTTTAGCTGAAAGTTTGAAACCTTTATGATGTAGTTGTACTACCAGTGGCATTGTGTGTTTTGTGCATGACTTATATGGTTGCAATCTTGCAAATGAGAGCGTCTCAACTGCAACATGGTTTAAAGAACAGCTTTGCTTTCTCCTTTTGTCAGGCATAAATTTGTGAGACCGTAGTCTCATTCTGTCCTCATGTTGTAGTGACACTTGACTCCAAATGCTTTTCTTTTCGACCCAAATTATATAGGTAAACCTCTAATGCAAACTCCGCTGTGCAACTCCAGCAGAATTACCGGTTTACCTGACATGTCATAGATAAACATAACCCAAATTCAAGCATCGTTACAAGGAGCTATTGTGCTAAGATCAATGGCGACTCTGATGGAGTTCCGAATGCAGCTCCTAATCTGATAAGTGGCCCATCTTTGTTTATGCCTATAAGTATAAACACTGGAACTTTCCCCGCAACCCCACCTATTTGGCTTATTGGGGACTGCCATTTCCTTCATACATGGTGCCAACTTTTGCTGTTTTGCTTCTTCTTTTGGCGAACATGATGCATAAAGGTATGTATTGGTCCTCTTCTTACATTTTTTTGCTGATTAAACAAGAAAGGGTCATGCTGGAAGTTGCAATTGTGAAAAAAAATCAACTTAGTGGTTGTTTATCTTTGACTTAATAGACTGACTATTCTAGAGGGAGTATTTGGTCAGCCATATGCGATGTTTACTTGGGATTTAATTTCTAAACTGAGCCGAACACAATCGGGCAGCCCTTTCATTTGCAATTTTTGTAGCATTATCATGAAATTGTATAATCTTCTGATGAGTTTGCGCAATATTGCTTGATTTTCTGCAACTTCATTCACACCTTTTGCAGCAGTATTGTGAAATTATTCTTTGGTTTTTGATGCTTTTGCACAATATTGTTTGATTCTCTCCTTTTTTGGTATAGAAATGATGATATGAAATTATGCAAATAAAAGGGCTTTCAAGAGTATTTAGATGGTATCTTTTTAGTGTGTTTGGCAAATCTAATTTTATTAATTGGACCTTTTTATTCCCTTGGTTACCCATACACTTTTTCATGTTTAGTAAGTTTCTTGGTCGTTAGTTACTCTTTAACTTGAATCTCTATTTACTTTTGTTTTCCTTTTGGTTCTTGCAAAAGATATCCCCTTCAGTGAACCTACTTCTATCAGTTATCTAGAGCAATAAACCAAATCTACTTCTATTAATTATGTTTTTACATGTTTGTAGATTCTGACCCATATAACCATCTTTGTTTGATGAAGGAAATTGGACATACGTAAGCATGATTTCGTGAGAATTACATTGGAGATCAGGTATACCCAGACCATGATTCCATGAAAAGGAACTGGTATCACTACCATTACCACAAAACTGGTAATCCAGCCATGGGTTAGCCGCTGCTTGAAGGTGCTGAAAACCATAGTTCCTGGCATTATACTACATGGGGGCAGAGGGGGCCAATGCCCCCCTCAAAATTTATATTTTGTCATGTATATTTAAATTTTTCATGAATTTTTAAAATTTTCTTATAGGTTTTTAACATTTTGTCCCCTTTTAGATTTATTTTGTATGGATTTTTTTAATTTTGCCCCCTTTAAATTTTTTTTCTGGTACCGCCTCTAATTATATGGCTACTACTATGAGCCAAAATTGGGTCAACCCCAATAAAATTAGAAACTGTGTTTCTCGCATTTCTATAGACTGCAGGTTCCGTGACTAATGATGGACCATCCAATAACCTACGCATTGTAGGAGGCCGTTTATACTTTGGTTATAAGATATCAGCCAAATGTTTGGTTTAATGTCTTTTTGCTATTACGAACTTCTTATATTTGATTTATTAGGTATTGGGACTCAATCTATCTATCTATATCTATCTATCTATCTATATCTATATCTATATCTATATCTATATCTATATATAATATAAAGTTAAGTTATAGTTGCTTTTTTAACACAAAACTTAAGAAGAAATTTATGAGGATATTTATGGCTTTAATGAATGATTTTGCTTAATACTTGGATCATTTAATTTTGTTTATTAATTGATCATATAAGCATTCGATTTGTTTGGTTTGATAGTTTGTCATATTTGTGGTTCATTGTGTGGTTTATTAAAGTTTGCTTTAATTGTGGCCTTTTGGCTTCCCAGTTAAGATGTTAATTAAGGTTGTTCATTATGAGTGGAAGTAATACATTCATTCATATCATGATTTAATGACAATAGTTTTGGAATACAATTCGTATGGTAAAAGGTATCACCAGTCGAAGAGCACTCATTATGAGTGTCATTAAGGGTAGTGAATGTAAGGATTAAAGGATGCTTTTGAGGGATATGCATTTTTTAATGAGTGTTTTTTTTTTTTTTTACTCTCCAGATCACAACTTAAACACATTTGTTAGTTATCTACCTCAACGTCTTTCAAGTAAGCATTTCATATTTTCAATCTTTTATTTTGATTCTTTTTCAAGTTCTAAACTTTCAATTCATAATTATTATGGATGTCAATCAGGTGTTTGTTTTGAAATGTCTATCGAAGAGGTAACTTCCTAATTCATCATTATACACAAAAAAGCAAACTATTTCTCAAGTTTTATACCTTTATCATAATACAGAGTAATAGAGGGAGTCTCGGAGCCTATGTTGATTCTGGAGATGTAAAGTGGTGGTGGTAACAATAAAATCGTGGATTCGGCAGTTACCTTCAGAGGTATGATTTGCAGCAAGTTTCAAAATGGATTATACATATTCTTCTGTTCTTTTTGCTGTTGTTGATTGTGTTCAATCGAGATGATTTCAATGGATGAACAGGTATAGTTGTTTAACTATATTGTTAAGTTTGTGCTAAATCATATGTATTCAATCTTTTTTATGTCTTTCATAAAATTGGCTATCTGGAATAAAAATCTGATCAAAGTTGGTTACCTTTTTTTTCTTATGATCTTATTTGCAATTTCATAATATAGTACTGTGTAATATTATTACTCTCGATAACGATAATGTTAACTATCAATTTGGTTCTTCAATTTTTAGTTTTAACAAGATTCTTCCATGCTTTCAAAAGTATGAGTTGGGTAATGGGCATGCTATTGCACACTTTGAAGACAGACCAGGATAGGTCGAGTGACCCAAAACACTTATTGCTCAATTTTATAAAACTAATTTAGGTGTAGTTAGTATGCCACAAGTCACATAATATATAACAGTTAACACGATTGGTTCGTCGTTGAACCTAACCAGTCCGTTAGGCCAGCTATTCAGGCCAAATATGAGCATCGTGTTCCAGCTATTCAGGACGGAGAAGTCGAATGAACACCCATGGTATAAAATATTTAAAAATAGAGAAGGGACAAATATTGGGAAGGGAAAATAGTTGAAACATGGTTAATTACTCATTTGATCTTCAATTTTAAATATGTCCAGACTTCAAAACAACCAAAATGATAGATTATAAACCACATTAGCATAGAGGTGCTTCATTATATGACGAGTAGTGTATAACCGAATGACTAAATCACATGAGCATAGAGGTTATTCGTCATATATCGAGTGGGTTGAAATCTACGGTTTTTGTTGTTTGGAACTCTCAAAATCAAACTTGGTTAATTACTCATTTGAGCTTCAATTTAAAGATGACCAGAGTTCCAAAAATCCAAAATGGTAAATTATAAACCACATTAGCATAGAGGTGCTTCATTATATGATGAGTAGTGTATAATCTTACGGTTAAACCACATGAGCATAAAGGTGTTTCATCGTATAATGAGTGGGTTGAAATCTATGGTTTTTGTTGTTTAGCACTCTGAAAATTAAACTTGATTAGTAACTCATTTGACCTTCAATTTAAAGAAGGTTACACCTTATTTGTAAGCTGATATAAGATTTGGGGATTAATTGTTAATTTCTTGATGGTCATGTAGGAGAAAATGGTAAGACTCATACAGTCCATTATGCTCCATGATACTTTAAGTATCATATGAACTGGCCAATTTCGTGCTAATAGGAGATCCATTTAAGAGATCCTAATCTGTTTATTATTATCTTCCTTATGATGTGATCTCAATTGCCTCACAAAATCTGTTTTTACTTCAAGGTTTGAACAATGTGTAGGTGCTCCGTTCAGTTGACTCAAACTCTGTTAAAGGTTTTCCTAAAGACCGCAAGGAGGCCACAATAGTACCCATTGATATAGCAGCAGGAAGCGTTCCATAGCTAGCTAGGAATGAATTTTGGTGGTGGACTTCACATGCTACAAAGTGACAACAATAATAACTCTTCTGTGCCTCACCTAGGTGTTGGCTTCTCTGACTTTGTTCGTAATCAAGCTATTGGTGGTTCTGGTTCTGTCAATGAGGAACGAGGAAGTGGTGGCTCGGGTAGTGGAGATGGTGGCGAGACGCTTTAGCTAAATCTCCAGATAAAGGTAACTGATAGTCTTGACTCTTGATACTGTTTGTGTTAAGCGATGGTTTGACCCGTTTGAGTTTTTTAAAATCAAGCACAAGGAACATATAAATAAGAAAGAATGTTTGTAGTGTTTGGCTATGAGGTACGTGTTAACTTATTTTAAAGAAAAAAACCCACATATTTTTAATCCAGCTTGAAACTCCTTATTTTGAAAACACATAAAACTATGAATCCTTTAAATGATATAAGCATAACGACTATCAAAAAAGCTATGGCTTCATATCTCATTTGTCCTAAATAACCTTTTTTTAGAATGCATGCCGATATGGTCGAACTATTATAAATGTCTTTTTTGATGTGCTTCTTACTATTTGTTCGATTTGGTGTGATTTAGCCTGGAGTTCTGTACAGAGGTGTGTCGTCATAAGTTCTGATTTCTCTCAAACAGGACATTTACAGGTATCTTTCTGGTCAATCATCATTTTTTTATTCCAGGATTATGTAAGAGGTGATAAAATGTGTGTGTGGTTGGGTAATGGGGACAACAACTTCTGTTTCTGGTAGGCAGTTCATGTTGGGATGCTTCTGAATACTTTTTGTCTAAAGTTTTCGTAATTTTTATAAATAGTTGGGCGTGTCAAATACGGTGACAAAGTAAAGTTTTAGGAGCTTTATGCATTAAATACACTATGGACTACTGTTATCCCCTTGGAAACTTTTGATGGGCTAGAGATTAGGATAACAGAATCGGTGAATTCATTACTACAATGGGTCAAAATTGCAGCCTTATAAGACTAATTTATTGTAGATACCGATTCTCAACGATTTGGCTAGGCATTCCTCCCAAACACTTGAAAATGCCAAAACCAGAGGTCAAAAGAACCTTCAAGCAATAAATTCGTACTTTTGGTGCTCTACCTTTCTTGGTTCAGTTTTAGATATATAGCATGTATTATAAGCAACCTCAATAGCAGGAACAAGTGAAACTAGAAGCCCATGTTCAAAGACAAACAGTCGGGTAACAGGTGAATATGTATAACTTCTTGGTATGGGTCAAAATAGACATGGTCAGGTAATTAGCTATATAAGTTAAAACTTTCAAGTATTTATACAAGAGTGTGTCAGATATTATTATTTACTAGACCCATGCCCGCGCGATGCGGCGGCGATGGTGGCTGTGGTGTGGAGTAGTTCTTTGATTTTATTTAAGCCAATTAAAGTAGCAACTACAATCTTGGAATGTATATATTCATGTTCAAATATTGTAAGATCAAGTTAGTACGTTTTGGGGAGAAACATGTAGGAACATGAACCAATCACACCTCGAGAACAAGTGTTGTTTGATACTTTGATAGGATGACAACGATTGAACAAATATTTTAAAGATATGTTGTCCATTCCTACTCTACCCCAATGAGTAGTGAATTACAACTATGAGGAGAAATGAGTTGTGCTGTCCATTCTTGAATATATACACTATTTCTAATTCTTTCTTATTTAACATCAGTATCATGGGTGCGTCTTATTTAGAAAACCGATAAATCCTTTTTGTTTATCTGTTCGAATGAAACTGACTAACTGTATTGATGATGATAACCTTTATTATGCAATTTGCATGTATATGTTTACTTATCACAAACGTCAATGCATGTTGAATGAAATAATTCACCTACTTTTCGTTTGTCACGTTTGAAATCAACAGACCCTGTGCAGATAAAACACGCTGTTTCTGATGTTCAAGAATCTGAAGACGAATAAGACAATATGCCAATATGCATCCTTTATAAGAAACACATCAAGGGTACTACCCTCTTTTCAAAATCTAAAGATCCAGATTCTTCTGACCAAGGTAAGATTACACCTCTCAAGCTATATAACGATACATTTTTTTACAAAATGTTTTCTCCTTTTATATATCCAATTGTATGAATCTATGTAATTTATGGTCTTCGCTTTACCATCATTAGTAACCAGTAATATGCATGCGAATGAATATTGGTTTACTAACATGATTCACTGTATATTTCCCTCAGCTGATGAAACAGTGAAGAGTGACACTCACCAAGCTACCATAAGAAAGAAATACCTTTTGAGGTCCCGGAAATTCAAAGCACGAAAATTGGAACCAGGTGAAGAAGGAGAATCTGAAGTCAACCCAATTGTTGTTCCTTAGTCTACATCAGATGATAAGGGGAAAAAAAACAACCGTATATCGTTAATATAGCCACCATACAATTTTGTTCACCTTCAAGTATGGTTTAGCATGATGGTATTTGATCATAACTCTATGTATCCAATAACAATGTGCTACATGTAGTGCAAGATCAAACAATACCCTTTTTTGTTACAATGATCATGGCATTACTTGGTAAGTTTATTATATATCATCTTTAATTGTTTTTGTATGGTTGATGTATTACGTAGTATTCAGAATAAGTTAATTGATCGCTATGCCTTCAGCTATATGAAACAAACATTACAAACCTAACCTCAAAAACGCTCCAGGCCGTGCATCGCACGGGCCTTAAAGCCTAGTTCATATAAAAATAATAGTTATTAGATTGAATTAATAAACATTAAATATTTTTTTTTTATTATTTAGGAAAAATTAATTTCATTAAGAAACTAGTCCATTGATAGTTAAAGATGTAAATGTAAATCCGTATGGTAAGATTGACTTTGTATATTGTCACTAGGTGCTCTTAAAGGTGTAAAGAACAAAATACCAATTCTTGATAGTAAAACCAACAATACCAAATGTTATTTTGGCTCACCTATTTTATTGAGTTGAAATTGGTATTATATGTACTCACAACATGAAATGCTTGACCTTCAATCAAATACATAAATATTACGGTGTAATATCATAAAGACAACTATATAAGAAATATATAATGTGGGTACATAAACTCGGTTTTTGTATTGATGATTGCTTAGAGTCAATACAAAAAAAAATTATAGGTTTTAAACATGGGATAAAATACCATTTACCAAGTCATCTAAAGCTTGATAAGAAGTCCCATTTTTCATTAAAGCTTTCTTACTCTTTTCACTTATCTCTTTGACCTTTTTTCTCAACTCACCATCACCACCATCCATCAACTCCCTCACACCTCTCTCCACATCATGGGCCAACACTAAATCGCTTTCTTTATCATCCAATCTACTTATCTCCATACTCAATCCAAGCTCTTTAACCATCTCAAATGCATTCAAATGTTGCTCACCATACAAAGGCCATGTTGCAATTGGTACACCGTACCATATACTCTCCAGTATCGAGTTCCAACCACAATGTGACACGAACCCACCAATCGCTTT
>JAOXNX010000026.1:7110844-7121865 GCA_028566075.1 Solidago caesia | reverse complement strand
AAAATGATGACCACAAATCAACTATGAATGCTTTCACCTAGCAATTCAATCAAAATACGTACATAAGGTCATCTTCAACATATTAACTAACTAAATCATTTCAGTGGTTCCCGTTACCCATTTTCCATATTTCTTTTACCACCATGTGGTTTCACTATCATTCATCATGACATCATTTTCCTTACTTGACCCTATCAAGTAATATCAATTCCTTACAACTTGATCATAAAATCTCGTGTTACTAGCTTTTTCATCATCGTATTAAAATGACCATTACCACATTTTCTTATCAAAATCATCATTTGACCAATTCCACTAACCACAACATTACTGGTAACTTAGTAATAAAACGTCAAAATTCATATATAACGCTATCAAGCCAAAACCACTAGTTTTTCTTGAATTCATTTCGTTTCTCAAACATAAAATGTGGTAACACCGAAATCATCAAAATACCATTTCTTATTCATAACCACCTCATATTACTAGCATTTTACCAACAACATAAAAATGATTATCATCATACTTTCTTTATCTAAACAACATCTACTTATTTCTACTTTCATTAATATCATTTGCTAGTAATTTCATAATCAATTTCTATATCAAAACATTATAATTTATACTTTCTATAAAACCCCCAAATCTTATGGGTTACATGAACCTTAATATCACAATCAAGAACAATAGATGGAAATTACCTTGGAAATAAGCTAGAATAGAATTCACCACTTTTCTTCTTCTTCTACTTCTTCCACTCCCACGATCCACACACGCACACTAAATTTCTTTCACTTGATATTGCTAGAATTTGGAACTTGGTTCTTGAATCAATTGATAAAGTGTGATGATAATATTTGAGATTGAAAGAAATAAGGAATGAGATTGAGTGGAATGGATGGATGGAGTGTTAATATGGAGAAAATCATAAACAAATATGGGGGGAAAGGACTTTAACATGTCCCGGCCCTTGAATAAACAGATGGGTATTATACCCGCTATCCACTAAAGTTCCAACTAATACATCCTCTTTTCTCAAAATAAAATACTAAGAAATTGTTTTAAAGGTAAAACTATAAATATAGGTATTTTATTACCTTTTAAAATCTTGGGGTGTTACACTTAAATACTTTCCGGTCATACGTTTATTTTACGTGATCATATTCCTACACTATACCCATACTACAAGTTGTAAGATGGGCACTTTCACATTAAATCTTACGTTTGTAATAGTTATGTTTAAAACTTAAAGGTTTGGTAATTAAACATACAAATATGTTGATTTTAGTAACTTGGTGATTTTAGAGGTTGAACTTTTAATGTTGGATCATTAAGTTCGTATAAGGATGACAATTTTTGATATGACATAAAGCATAAAAGAAAACAAGTAAGTTGTGGTTGGTTCTAAAGGGGTTGGAGTCCTAGATAAGATTATAAGAGTGTAAATTAATCGATTTTCGAGATTCGGCGAATCGTTGATAAACCGTTCAATAAGAAGTTTGTTCACTTTCGTTCTTTAAAAATTTATATATAAAAAAAATACCCTCCTTCATTCAATTGTGCTTGTGAAGTTCGATAATTTGCTTTTGAACGTTCATTCTTTCATGTTTGTTAGATTTATGACATTGATACTTTCTTTTCTAAACTACTTGAATGTGTTGCAAAACTTATTAAAATCACAATTAAGAGTATTAGATAACTATTTTCAATGTTTCTATGATGTTGAATTTGCATCATAAATCTGCTTAAACGTTCATTCTCTCATGTCTATTAGTTTTGCATCTTTGCATTCATATATATATATACATATATATATATATATATATATATATATTATTTCATTAACACAAGTAAACAAACATAAACAGATAAGTTATACAAACGAACTCCCTCATGTATGTTCATTTGGGTCTGGTTGCAACCCTACTCTTAAATGAGTCAACTCATTTAAAATCTAGCTAAGGATATTGGTTTTTCGTTGTAGAATTTGATGTCTAATTAATTACAATTTATTGTAACATAATAAAAGGAATATCTTCCTACCTATGAACTAGTGTGATACACAGTCACACTACTTGTTTTATAAAAGTCATCGGGGTAACCTTTACCTAAAAAATAAAAGGAATATCTTATCTATTATTGGCCAAACAAATTACACCCATAAACAAAAAAAGCTTATCCAACATCAAACTTCAAATGTCAATCACATTCCAATGCTTTACAAAAAGAGACATATGCTTGTCATTTTCTTATATCTACTAATTGAAGAATTTTCAACGGTGCTATCACTTCTTACTTAGTTTCATATTTGGTTTTTAGAAGAGTTGTGTGGTTATCGACTTACCGGAGTTAGTTGGGTTGGTTTCTATACTAACAATTATTATTATTATTATTATTATTATTATTTTAACGGTAAATGTTAGTTGTAAATAGTTAGTTTTTCCCAAGTTGGTAATTAAACGTCAATATCCATATTTGAACCCGGGACTTTCAAAAAGGCAAAGCCTCTTACCTCTCATTTGGACCACCAAACCAAGAACTCATTGGTTACTAACATTTTAGTTTATCACATGATTTAAAAACGATACTTTTAGCTTAGTTGACGTTAAAAAGCCGATTTTTACAAGTACATGAGCGTTGGTATTCATAAGAGTTTATTGGAGCTCATAAGGTAATAAGCATAAAACACCGTTGGGAGCGGAGTAAGATGAAAAAGCTGGTGGCCATCTATCAATTCATCTCTCAAAATGTATCCATCGGGGATATTTTTTTTTACCGTTGGGAGCATTAAAAAAATGAGCATTAAAAAAAACTACCTTTTAAATTTAATCTATTTCCTATATATACATACATATCTAACATCCCTATATTCAAACATTCAAACCATTTCAAAAACATACAACAAAAACACACACAACAAATACATTCAAACTTAGGATACCTTTTTACTTGACTGTCCAAACGGTGTTCCAATCTCGTAGATGGGATCTACCCAAGATGGGCAGTGTTTGTGAAAAGCATTCATTATCCAACTAGTGATAAGGGAATTCAATTTAGCAAGCAAAAAAGGCTACAAGAAAAGATGTGTAGCGAGCTTTTGATGTCCTTAAAGGTCATTGGAACAATGGAACATACTTAATCAACCGGCACAACCAATGGAAAAAACAACTTTCAGAGGATCATGTATTCTTGCAACATTTTGCACAACATGATTTTAAAAGATGAGGGATTATCTTTATGTTCCGATCACATTCCAGATCCTCCGTCGAGCCACAATCATCAGATGACGTGCTATTAGAGATACACAACCAAGACACCCACAAAGCTCTACGAATGGATCTCATTGACTATATTGAGCACACATACATTTCTGGTTTAGACGGCTAGTATTTATTTAACTAGCTAATCAACCCGGGTTATTTTAAAAAGGTTGTGCACACAAAAATGAATATAGAGAGTATAACAAATGCTAACAACATCAAAACACAAGTTTCCAATTTAAAATAAGACGTTTTTGGCAAATTCAGTTTTGGAACAAAATCTTAACAACCATCGGTTTGATACTCAGTTCTCAGTATAACAAAAGGAAGTAAAAATAACAATCATAAACCGAAAGCAGAAGTCAACTTCAGACAATATCATTGAGAGCACCGGAACCCTGGAACATAAATCAAAACATTCCTTTCCAAGTGTTCCTACATTAAACACATACAAACAAATACCAAATTGCATCAACAACAAATACACATATAAAAAGAATATAGATTGCAAGAGCATTTGTGAGTCTGGAATTGCAGATATTGTTGACTTTTATACATGTTACTTAATGAAGGTTTTATGTATGCAAAGATGCCACATGATTTCCCTCCATTCCACGTTTCATTTTTAGATTCTAGTATTCCGTCAAATAATTATGAAAGTCAAGTAATTGGTGGTACTGCCGTTGGACATAAAACCTTTTTGCAGCAAAATGGGTATAGATCCTTTTAAAAACCAGGCAACAATACAAATAATAAAAAAGAAAAGATGAACAGAAAAAGGATATTTCCAAAAGCATTACCTCCAAAAGCATCTTGTTAACTAGTTTAAGAGTGATTGAGTTAAAAAAAAAAACATATCTCACTCCATTGGTTATGAAGCTCTCTAGTTGACCTCATATCACGAAAGTCATCTTGTTAACTGGATCCCCTTCACGAACCAAGTATTGGCCTTTCTTGCTCAATGATTGAACCAAGTGTTCGGATATCACATCTAAGAGTTGATCATCCATTTGTGGGAAAAAATGTGCTGCAAAAGAACCATGTTCAGAATGTAAAGGAATTAACACCGACTCTCTTGACATCACTATTACTTTAATAATAAAGAACTTACATGACGGACAAGGGCTAAGAAAATATGTCTCTGAATTTGACGTGTAAGGTGGAGGATATCTTCTTCATCTACTCCTCTTGTTGCAAGCGAAGACTTGAATAGCTAACTAATGACCGTAAACTTTTGAATGCTAAAAGACATAGGTTATGGGCAAAGCATGCTCAGAGAAACTATACTTAGAAAGATGCCCTGCTCTTTGCTGCCGGTTTTCATCAAATATCCAATCCCAAAAAATACAAAATTTACATATTCGTTCTCTGCCAAGAACATTATATTAATGAGAATGGAGTAACATATTTTATAGGTAACGCCTTTGCCATTTTCGAGACAAAATCGATATTGAAGCTACAATAAATGAAAGAGTATACTATTATTGCAGATTAAATATTATATTGGTCTTATTTATATATATAACCTTTTAATATATGTGTATAGCACAAATCAAAAATCTATACTCCCTATTAAAAGGGGAACCCCTCCCCCCAAAATCTCAAAAAAGCCTCTAGAAGTTCCTATTCTACCCCTAGCTTTTCTTTTGTATTTTACATCCACCTATCTACTCTTCCAATAATACCCTTCCTTCTCCAGTACACCACACATACCGTATCATATGGCTTATGATTCGATCCCCACAAAAAAACACACACAACCAAATCTCATCTCTCTCACCACTCATCTGATCCACCGCCTGTTTCAACATCCGGCCGCCGTTCACCGTCCACCGTCCGCCATCCGCCACCATCCACCATCTGATCCACCGCCATGTTTCAACACGTCCACCATCTGATCCACCGCCATGTTTCAACATCCGTCCTCCGCCGCCTCACTATAATGCCAGTCCACCGTCCACCATCCGCCACCATCCATCGCCGGAAATACAACAAATCGTCGGCCAGTCCACCGTCCACCATCCGCCACCATCCATCGCCGGAAATACAACAAATCTCCAGCCAAGTAAGTTATCAATACCGCCACCATCTTTTGCTTTTAATTTATGATTTTTCTCCTAATCTTTTGTTTCATCTTTCAGATCTTCTTCGACTAACCCTATTACTCTGCAACATCAATACCGCCACCATCAATAGGTGATTTTTACAAATCTTTTATTTTTGGACTTTATTCAAAAACTAAAATTATTTTTAATTTTTTTATTCTTACTTTTTTTTGTTTTATTTTTCAGATCTGGGCACCAACACACCGTTATGAAATTGGTGATTGATATTAATCTTTTAATTTTTTTTCGATGTGTGGCTGTGTTTATATGCCATTTTTTTTTAATTTAGCGTTTATTTCTGTTAATTCAAATTTTTTTTTGTTCTTGCATTGTAGGTGTTCAAACCAACCAGCAACTTTAGTCTTCAAACAGCTACAAAGTGATATTCATAATAAAATTGGTACTGCACTTACATTTGTCCCATTTATTATTTTATTTTAAGGCTTGCCAACATAGTTGTTTGAGATTTTTTATTCTCAATCATACCAACCATATAAGGGTTTGATCAGAATAATGAAAGGTAAAAACATTACTTTCTGCATGTGTAATTGGTAGTTAACCCGTTTAGTCACAATGATTCTATCAATAAATTGTGATTAGTGTTTAAAATTATTTTTGGTAACTTTCTATAATTAAGTTTTTGACCAGCCACAATGTTTATGCACCTTGATTTTCACCAACCTATTCACTGCAGTTATTTTTTTTCATTAAATTATGATTATTGTTTACTAAAATATTTTTGGTAACTTACTATAATTTGGTATTTTGGTGGATATTTCCACCTACCCCAATTCAAATGTACATAAATTATCCGTACACACCACAAACACCCACAAATCAATCACATACACGACAATAGTAATGGCCACCACTGGTTCTCCAACTCACAGTTCTGCTGTCCTTGCCAATGCAGTTTCTCCATCCAGTCGTGTAGAACAAAACCTGCCTGGTAATGGATTTTTGTGTACAATGTTTCTTAATTGATCAAATACGACACCTTTTTAACTTTCATTACTGTTACAGGTGACAATACTCTCACTGCAACCCCACATTCCGTGTCCCATGCATCGCCTTCTGCACCTTCCCCATCTGTGCTCATCCAATCCGGGGTGCCACTCGAGGTATATACTTACACACACACATATATATAGATATGAAATATTCTAATTTATAGACA
The DNA here is from genome assembly GCA_028566075.1 of Solidago caesia. Lineage (NCBI taxonomy): Eukaryota > Viridiplantae > Streptophyta > Magnoliopsida > Asterales > Asteraceae > Solidago > Solidago caesia. The sequence continues at coordinate 7,115,323 of JAOXNX010000026.1, read as the reverse complement.
CACAAAACAAAAACTATTATATTTGAAAACTTTGTATAAGAAATATGATAAATGTTAATATAGATATGAAGACTTATTTAGCCTATTGTTAACAATACTCTCATGAAAGTAGGTTGATCATTTACATTAACTTATTTCTAGCAAGTAGTAATTTTCGTCAATCTAGCAAAATAACACACAATTATAAATTGCAATTGATTTTGATTACATTTATTTTAGGTAAATTGCTGAGTTTATGTTCAATTAATAGTACATACCAGCTTTTTCACAATTCTTTACATAACAGTATTTTTTAATCTATTCCAACTTTTCCACAATTCTTTACATAACAAATTTATTCTTGGGATCGTTCACATGGGGTTGCTTCAAGATTACATATTTTCCAGGTTATTTATATTTTCTTTAACCCATTTGTAGTCCTGTTAATCTATAGCTTTGTGGTTATTTTTTGAATCTCTTCGATTTGGATGAGTAAATTTGGATAATAGAGTTGATTTGGTATAATATCTGATCCTGAATAACTATACGTTTTTGTTATATGCATTCATGATAGTTATGGCAAAACTTTGAAAGATTTGAAACTAGCCTACACTATTACAGTCTCTCAACGCTAATGAGAATGTTTCACGAAGATCAACCACAAATGCAACTGGCCTCAACCACATATATGTGTGGATTGGATAATAACAGTCAATACATAGCTCGATGATATGGCAAGAGTTAATCCTTACTATGATGATTTTGAGGTCCTATGATTTTTAAATTAATTGCTTGGTATACTCTTTTCTATTTATAAAAACTAATAGCTTGAAACTGCTAGAATCAACGGTTTACTGGGACGTTAATGTTGATGCCAACGCGGGTGACCTTCAAGTAGGTAGATGGTGCTGCTGTGCATTTAGCATTGTTATGTTTTTGACTTTTTGTAGTTACTCAAACTTTGACTTTTTGGTGGTATATGCTTGGGGGTTATGTCAAAACATTGATAGGCTATTTTAGATATTTGACCAATAGTCAAAGATTGCAATTTTCATGTGATTGAAATTTTTAAACAGCACTCTTTTTTTGTTCAAAATGTGTATTCCATTTGTTTCATTAGTCTGCAACATTTCTTTAGGCCCAAAGTATTGAAGCATTTTGAATGTTGAAAGTACCCCTGCATCTAGATCAATCGGTTGTCTATTATTAATACTGTCATTGTAGTTTATTAGTGCATATTCAGCAGCCCATATGACCTCTGAATCTGTCCAGTGTTTATTTTTAATAGTAGTATGGTATGCCTTCTAATAGGGACTAAGATATTGATTTCTAATTTTACCCTCAGCCACCAATAGGGAAGCAACGGGTCGAGGAGCTTGGAAGATGGGTAAAGAAGGAATTCAGTGTGCATGGCAACACGGGAATAATTGTCTTTAGTGTTTTTGGTTCAAATTTTTTGTCCTAATTGTATATTTTTTGGATATTGTATTTGTTTCTTACACAAGTGTTTTGTTTAAATTAAAGTCGTTACGGTACCGCACACGTTATGTTTTGTTCCCGCCGCATCGCGCGGGCACCCTTCTAGTATGTATATATATGTGTACATATTTATATAGATTGAAAATAGAGATTGATTGATCTGAGACATAGATAGATAGATATATAAATGGTTGATCTGAGACAGATAAGAGGAGGAAGAAGAAGAGATGGTGTTTAAGAGGTAAAAGGACAAAAATACCCTCATGTGATCTGCACATGAGGGGGCTAACGGAGGGCATCAAACGGCGGTTAGGGTTAGGGGCTGGTAATGAAGCAAAACGCGACTACGGGGTGATCTAATGACAAAAAAAAGCACAGGGGCGAATTTTGATAATACACTAAACCACAGGGGATGTAATGAAATTAACTCTAAAATTTAAAAGAGACTGTGTATGGTGGCGGTGTTGGACGTTGGGTTAATATGGGAATACTTTTCCAAAGTAGCTTTTTGGAAAATAATACCTACTTCAACAAGTAGAGTTCCGCTTTCACAAACAATTAATTATATTCCTCTATTTGATTGAATAATATAAAAGATTTAAAAATATTTAAAAATTCCTGCTGATAAAAATTTAACATAATACATACACAATTAATTATATTCCTCTATGTGATTGAATAATATAAAAAATTTAAAAATATTTAAAAATTCCTGTTGGCATATGAGAGGAAAAACAGGAGTTGACTGTTTACTGCTTCAACAAGTAGGCAACCATGCTTTCATCTCACAAACAATTAATTATATTCCGTTATGTGATTGAATAACAAAAAAGTTTAATAAAAAATTTAAAAATTTCTGCTGTTATATGAGAGGAAAAGCAGACAGTTGCTTGTTTGATTCAGCAGGTATGATATTCTCTTATAAAAATTTTCCATTCTTCCGCTTGAACCTTGAAGTGTATATATACACTGTATCCCTCATCCAAAATTATTGCGAAGAAAAAACACCTACCTCATATGCTTTCGAAAATATATAAGTTATTCTCTTTTAATATAAAAATTACCTAATTTTAAGGGAATAAAGCAACAAATTTCGTCCACACATTTTCTCATTTTTCTTCCCCTATTTATTTATTTTACATCGTTTTTTCATTATTTTTAAAACAAAAATCTGTAAAAAAAATTTAAAAAAAAAAAAGGTTTTATGACGATGATACGGGCTCCGCCCTTAAATGTATTAATAAGGTGTAGCTGGTGGGGTTGATAGGTCATAGGGGATGATCGGTGATAGAGTAATCTACCTGACAGGTTTCGCCTCTAGTCGTCATGGTTCTAGCGTCTCTGTCCTTAGCCGTATAGGCTACGCCTTTTGAATTTTATTACTTTTTTTGGAATGAATTTTTATTAAAAAAATAAAAAAAAATGAATAAAACAAAGTAGAAAAAAAAAGGGAAGATTGGAAAGAAGAAGAAAAGGAAAATGAGTGGCTAAAATTTGTTCCTTTGTATCCTTGAAAATATATCTAAATTTATTAAAATCATGTTTGATTTCCATATATTGATCAACTAAAAAATTAATATTAATTATGTTACGTAAGAGGACTTTCCTAATATAAAGTATGTATTAATTAGTTTATCAAATTAAAAAAACTATGTGAGTATGTGACAATGACCATTTTTGAAAGTGATGTTTTATTTGAATCCTTTTTAATTTATATTAAAAATCATATTTTTTAGATATTATAAATAATTAAAACTTTTAATAAGTTAGTATATAGGTATGAATACCCAATATAATTAAAACTTTGATATTAAAAATCTTATTATATTCATTGATATCATAATTATCTATTTTTATCAGGTTTCTTATTTTTTATTTTAATGAAAATTTAAATAAGTATACAGTCCAGCCATTTAAGATTTTATTTTTTATCAGACAACCCAAAAATAAATATTAACTACTTAAAAAGTATATTCATATCGATTAATAAATTACCACCTACCACACACATAAAAGTTTAACCAATCAAATGTTCCGCTTGATCCTATAGTTGCATGTATAATAGTAAATCAAATTTAACGGAATATTTTTTTGAGGGTAAAGGATTACCCGTTTCAACTTTTATACCAACAACATATAGATACGTATTACTTGAGTGAGTATCACATTAGTTCCTTATGTGACAGGCCACGTAATGGTTATCAATCTCACCAACAAAAATAAACAACTACAAATGAGTTAACACCCAACCACTATAGATGGACAATTAACAATTGTAGCAGGCATGGGATTCCATTCGCTATTAAGTCACCTTATCATCTCCATGTAGATTCTTCGGCAAGCTCCATTTATCAAGCAGCTGCGGCCTGCGGGACCTGAGCGCCACCTTTGAACCTCGTTGTTGCCAATTTAGGCCTCACCGTATGAACAATGACATCTTTTAGTTGGACTGGAGACCTCATATCATTTATAAACATTCGATTATTTAACGGAACCTTTATCTTATATAAAAACGCAAATAGCGGTATAGGCTACTATTGGAGACACCAAATGAATGTGATGGAGCATGTTAAAATTTTATTTTCTTTACATAAAAATCAATCATACAATATCTATACTACTATATAAAAGAGCAACCCCTCCCTTTTTTTCAACTTTCTATTTATAAAATAACCAAATTACCTTTTAATTTCAAAAGTTTTCTTTTTATAATTAACCAATATATCTAAAATAACCTTAATGGTGTAATTTATCTTATATAAAAACACAAATAACAATATAGGCTATCATTGGGGAGACAAATGAATATGATGGAGCATATTTAAATTTTATTTTCTTTACATAAAAATCAATCATACAATATCTATATTTCTATATAAAAGAGCAACCCCTCCCTCTTTTTCAACTTTCTATTTATAAAATACCCAAATTACCCTTTAATTTTAAAAACTTTCTTTTTATAATTAACCAATATACCTAAAATACCCTTAATAAAATAATTTACAACATCTATCCTTCAAC